>JARQOC010000011.1:28747527-29098966 GCA_033576535.1 Allobates femoralis
AAATTCCACAATGTCTGTCCGCTATCTCATCTTTCTTTTCTGCTCACTTTCTGAAACTGAACATGGACAAAACAGAATTCATCATTATTTCCCCTACCCACTCTCCCCCCAACCTGACCTTTACATCACTGTGCTTAACATGGTCAACCAGTCATCTAAAGTAGTGTTCCTCTTCATCATATCATAAGTTCTATATCAGTCTGTATAATATATATACAGCCCATAGCCTCTTTATTATAATCATGAATCATGGAATGTGTTAAAGGGGCCCACTAAGACTGTTTCGCCCGGGGCCCACAAAAACCTGTAGCCGGCCCTGTGTGCATGGCTTAGTAGAAGCTACAGCTGTCAATCTATCTGGGTAGGCGGAGGCTGAATTCACTTTAGCTGAAGTCAGAAAATACCTTACCATCAGGATTTTACAGCCTTTTTGACAATCATTTTCAAAATAAGTACACCAGCCTCCCGAGGTCTAATGGTGCCTTCACACAGCACGACCTGGCCAGCGATGTCGGAAGTGATGCGCGGGTGCCCGCTCGGTTCCGACATCGCTGGCCAGCTGTCACACAGCATCGCTGCGGCCGGCGACACCGCAGCGATGCGGGCGGTGACATCACTCGCTGGGCTGGGCTTAGCCCAGCGAGCGATCCGCAGCAACGCTGCGGTATAAGCTGGATCGCCGCCGACATCGCTCTGGCGATGTCACACGGCGCGATCCAGCCTTATCGCAGGTCGCAGGTTGACAGGTTTACGGTTCTTCCCGTAAAGCTGTCAACCTGCGACCGGCGATAAAATGCGGTCGCGCCGCTCGTTTACACAGCACGACGTCGCTAGCGACATCGCTGATACATCACTTTTTCGGCGATGTCGCTAGCGACGTCGCCAGGTGTGACGGCACCATAAGAGATCTAATTAATATCGTATGCAATTTGCAGTGATATCAGGTGACACACCCGCTTTAGGCTTTCATCCTCGATGTTAGTTTTACCACTAGAATTGAATGGTATCTACTTTTTTACTTTATGTTCTGTTAAACCCAAATTCCTGATTCCACAGTACTGGTGGGGTTTAGGGTTAAGTAACTGGAAATATGTAACTAGGAGACTATTTTCTAGTCTGTAAAAGAAAATGATGGGTCCGAGTTAGTGTTTTTTTTGAAGATGGGGGCATTATTGCATGTTGCAGCGATGGCAATTATCATCATTTACACTTCAAACTAAATGTTGCTAATGAGCTCTTCTTTCCATTCGGAGCTATAGACGTCCTGTATATCACAAATCATCTTTATGATTCACTATGGAATTCTAATTTGGCAGTAAAAAATGTTAACTGTGAATTTGTCAGAAAAAAAATAACATAAATGGAAGAGAACCTGTTAGAAGCTTTCCCCTTTATAAACCACTGATGTATATGCATCAAGATGTCATTCTAAAGCAAAGTGCCAACTATGCATTTTTGTTGTGTTTTTGCACCAAAAATGAAGCACCAGCAGCTTTATCACGAAAGTCAATGTGATTTCCCAAAAGCTGTGCCCACATGTATTTTTGTAGCAGAAATCGCCTGTTTTTTTCATGTCCCTGCAATTAACATGCCTGTTTTTGGGCTGCGTTTCCCCATAGACTCCATTGTACACCAATCAAAAAGCACCACAAATGGATTGGTTTTCCCACAGTGCATTTGTGATGCTTTTCTCCTGCGATTTTCAAAGCAAAAACGTTCCAATACTGACCCTCCCGGCGATCCCCAGTGATCCCCTGGTGATTCTTCCTCCGCGCACTCACAGCAGGACCTGTGGATATCGTCCTATCAGAGCCCGTGCCTGTGCACCATGTGACACGCTGAGTCAAATGATGCAAGGTCCTGGCAGGTAGATAAAGACATCTGCCACTGCTGCACGGAGGAAGAATCACCAGGGATCGCTGGGGAGGGTGAGAAATTGTCTGCGTGTGTCTGCCTTGCGTTTGCGTGCCCTCATATTTGTACTGCGTTTTTGTGCTACGTTTGGATATGCACAAACGCATTGCTGTTGTTTATAGACACCTGTGTTTGTACGCAGTACAAAAAGGAAGCACAGTGGGAACATAGACTTAGGCTACTTTCACATTACGATTTTGAAGGGGGCCGATGCTGTCCGATAAATTCGGACAGCATCGGCTCCCTTCTGATGCCTGGAATCGGATGCCTAATAGGCATCCGATTCCGGCATTAAATCGTAGCCTCCGGGCAAAAAAAAGAGAGAGGTGAGGTGAGCATAAACTTTTTTTTTTTCTCAACCCCTGCCTTCCGAGGAGACATCAGATGTCCGAGGAGACATCAGATGTTTCCTCAGACCCTTCTCCATAGGGCCCCATGTTAAATTGATCGGGTCGGATCGGATGTGCACTAAATGCCATCCGATTCGGTCCGATCCGATTCTGTTAGATTTTATTTTCGGTGCAAAAATCGGAGCATGCTCCGATTTTTGCACCAAAAATAAAATCGGACAGAATCGGATCGGACCAAATTGGATGGCATTTACTGCACATCCGATTCGGTCCAATGCCCATAGGGCTGCATGGGGACCAAAGACGGTCCGATGCTGTCCGATTTTTATCGGACAGCTTCGGATTTTAAAAATCCGTAGTGTGAAGGCAGCCTTACAGCCTCTTTGTGCCCTCACAGTAGCACATCACACCTCGGAAAAATGGTTTTATAAAAGGTCATACAAATCTGTGGAGAAATGGTGCAGTGGGTGTCTCTGGACCGCCTCTCCGCCCACGGTTGTCTCCCCACTGGCATTGATCAATGTCTCCAATAGTCAATATGGTGATGAATCAAAGATGATGGAGAAGTGGTTGCTGGCAAAGAGCTGGTGCCGAGTGTGTTCCAGAGACACCCACTGGAACATTTGTGCACGCTTGGTGTTTGTGATCCGTTTTTTGTGCTGCGTTTTTCCGACACCCAGTGATTTCTTCCTCCCATGCACTGCAGATGATGTGTTTATCAATCTTCCAGGACCTGCACACCATGTGGCTCAGTCTGTCACATGGTGCACAGGATCTTGCAGTACCGAACCCGGAAATAAGAAATCACTGGTCACCGAGGATCGCCAGGAAGAATGAGAAAGTGCCTGTGTATGCATGTCTGTCTGTAAGTCTGTCTGTATCTGAGTCCCCTTATTTGTGCTGTAGCTGTGATTTTATGGTGGTGTGTTATTTTAAAAAACTCATAAAAATAAAGCCAAAACCAGACTGACAGTGTGATCCATTAGCGCACTCCAAAAATCTTGACTTACTTTTTGGGAGGGCCTAATTAGAGAAACCTGGTGAGATTGCAGCTTTAGAATTAGGTTCTGAGCACTAATCCTATTACTTGCAATTATTTTTTAAAGGTACACTACCGTTCAAAAGTTTAGGGTCATTTAAATATTTACTTAGTTTTGAAAGAAAAGCACATTTTTTTTCAATCAAGCTAACGTTAAATGAATCAGAAATACACTCTATACATTGTTAATGTGGTAAATGACTATTCTAGCTGCAAACGTCTGGTTTTTAATGCAATATCTACATAGGTGCATAGAGGCCCATTTTCAACAACCACCTCTCCAGTGTTTTAATGGTACATTGTGTTTGCTAACTGTCTAAGAAGGTTAAAGTATGTTAGCACACCTGAAAACGGTTTGGCTGATTAGAGAAGCTATAAAATTGACCTTCCTTTGAGTTAGTTGAGAATCTGGAGTATTACATTTGTTTGTTCTATGAAACTCTCAAAATGGCCAGAAAAAAAGAACTCTCATGTGAAACTCGACAGTCTATTTTTGTTCTTAGTAATGAAGGCTATTCCATGCAAGACATTTGCAAGAAACTGAAGGTTTCCTACAACGGTGTGTACTACTCATTTCAGAGGAGAGCACAAACAGGCTCTAACCAGAGTAGAAAGAGAAGTGGGAGGCCCCGCTGCACAACTGAGCAACAAGACAAGTACATCAGAATCTCTAGTTTGAAAAATCAACGCCTCACAGCTCCTCATCTGGCAGCTTCATTAAATGGTACCCGCAAAACGCCAGTGTCAATGTCTACAGTGAAGAGGCGACTCCGGGATGCTGGCCTTCAGGGCAGAGTGCCTAAGAAAAAGCCATATCTGAGACTGGCTAATAAAAGGAAAAGATTAATATGGGCAAAAAAACACAGACATTGGACAGAGGAAGATTGGAAAAAAGTTTTATGGACAGAGGGATCAAAGTTTGAGGTGTTTGGATCACACAGAAGAACATTTGTGAGACGCAAAACAACTGAAAAGATGCTGGAAGAAGCCTGACGCCATCTGTCAAGCATGGTGGAGGTAATGTGATGGTCTGGGGTTGATTTGGTGCTGGTAAAGTGGGAGATTTGTACAAGGTAAAAGGGATTTTGAATAAGAAAGGTTATCAATCCATTTTGCCACACCATGCCATACCCTGTGGACAGCGCTTGATTGGAGCCAATTTCATCCTACAACAGGACAATAATCCAAAGCAAAGCAAAGCAAAGCACACCTCCAAATTATGCATGAACTATTTAGGGAAGAAGCAGGCAGCTGGTATTCTATCTATAATGGAGTGGCCAGCGCAGTCACCAGATCTCAACCCCATTAAGGTGTTGTGGGAATAGCTTGACCTTATGGTACGCAAAAAGTGCCCATCAAGCCAATCCAACATTTGGGAGAGGCTTCAGGAAGCATGGGGGAATATTTCTCAAGATTACCTCAGCAAATTAACAGCTGGAACGGCCAAAGGTCTGCAATGCTGAAATTGCTGCAAAGGGAGCATTCTTTGACTAAAGCAAAGTTTGAAGGCCAAAATTATTATTTCAAATAAAAATCATTATTTCTAACCTTGTCAATGTCTGGACTATATTTTCTATTAATTTTGCAACTCATTTGATAAATAAAAGTATGATTTTTCATGGAAAATACAAAATTGTCTGGGTGACCCCAAACGTTTGAACAGTAGTGTATGTTCAGCTGAAGAGCACAGGTGTGGATCATTTACTAAATTTCCCTTAAAATGGGTTTCTCCACAACTTCAATAGGTGAGTGACGGTTAAATAAAACAGAACTTTTGGAAATGTTTTCTTTTTACTCCGCTGGACAGCTACTCACATTTTCAGGTACGTAAAAAATGCTAGCAAATTCTTTTCTGCAATTTTTTTTTTACAAGATTAGCGCCCACCCTTGTTTACAGGCTATATCCGGTACTGAAGCTTACCCCCATTCCAGAGAATAAGGATGGGCTGCACTACCAGATACATTGCCATGCTTTGGTTTTGGGATTCGATCCAGTGACCTCTAGTCTGCTGGGCCATGATCCTTATCCTCTCAGTCCTAATGCTGATGATTACTACTACTTTTGTTCGTTCTTTTTGATTTTATCCTCTTCAGGTGTTTTTATTGTCCTGTTTTGGTTTGTCTTATCCCAGCCGGGGTGTGGATATGTATATTCTCCCTTGACTGCATTTCTTTGCTGGCTATATTTTCATGTGAACTTGGCCCTGGGATCTCCAGCTCTTTATATTTGGGATTTACCTTGGAGGAAAAGACCAGTTGAGTGTCTGTAAGGTCACATTGTGCTTTTCTTTGATCCCCTTTATCCTTTCACATTCTTTGCACCTATTTCAGAGTAGGATTTCTGTTTGTTACTGCACTCCTTCATCTTCCCTTGTAGGCAGTGCTTTACGGCCTCCTCTCTGGTTCCCAAGGAGGCCTGAAAAACCCTTCAATGGCCATTTAGGGAGCCAGGTCTGAAGTGGTGCTGTTAGTTGTGTGGTCTTTAGTCTGCACAGGGATCGGTTAGGTGCGGATGCACATTCTCCTTTTCTATTTACAACACACAAATTGTGGCGCTGTTTTTAAAAAAAAAGCTGATTTTTTTTTTCTAATCTGATACATCCTCTGCAAGGATTTCTCTTTTCAGATGCATTTCATTTTCTAAACTAAATAGCTTTTTTTAGTATTCCAGCTAGAGCTAACTAATAGCTGGAAGGATGAAATAAATGTAAAAATCTGCAGGTGGACGTCCCTATGTGCACTTCCTCGCCACAATATCTTTGTGTGGAGGACAGCTGGCAAGGTGTTCACAGGATCTCAGTTTCCTAGTGAGTGTGTTTATTCTCAAGCACTGGAAAGACACTATACATCCCACCGTGTAATTGGAAACTGGCGTGATCCTGGCACGTCTGCCGAAGAGACACAAGAAAGATGATACAGATGTAATGGGAACTACAACAAGGCCGCATCTGGCACTTAGAATAAATCTTGAAGGTTTTCTTCAATAGACTGAAAAATCTTCTTAGGCTGGCTTCACACTACATTTTTTGGGATCCTGTTCTGTTTGTTTTTGAAATGAACAGAACAGGATCGTTTTTGCGTCCCATGTATCCCTTTGATGCCGGATTGGCCATATTTGGCCATCTGGTTTTGAGTATTCAGTCCCGAATTCGTTTCGGTCCTGTTTTTACTGGTCCCAAAAACGAAGTCTGCACCGTTTTTGGGCTCCAGTGACAAAATCGGACAGAAACAAATCGGGTCCAGTCGGGCACACTTAGCATGGGGGCCTATGAAGCCGGATCCGGGAAAGAACAGAATCCTTTCCTGCATCCGGTTCCAGGGTACAGAGCATGCTCAGAACAAGAGCAATGCTCTGTACCCGTGGTACATACAGTATGTTTAATAGAACTTTAGCATTGTATTTACATACGCTGCTAAAGTGAAATGAAGTCAAAGGATAGTTAAAAATAAAAAATTGATTCTCACCTAACCGCCGAGTGTCCCGCGATGCATTCATGTGACCCATCAGCTGATCGGGTTGTGACGCCTCTTGCTGGTCAGCTGATGCACAGGTCCTCAAGTCGTTGGTGATGAATGCATCGCGGGACACTCGACAGACAGGTGAGAATGTATTATTTTTTTAGTTTTAACCATCCCTTGACTTAATTTCACTTTAGTAGTGTAGTAAATACACTGCGAAAGTGAAAATGAACAGCGCCGACAGCTCTTGTCTGGCTCGGCTCCCCCCTGCTCTTTCTGTGTCCGAATTCCGGACCCTGACACAGAAATGCCATCCGGAGTTGTCAATCTGGTGCTGTCCGTTCCTGTTCGTGGGGTCATGCAAAAAACTGGATCCCACGAACAGGAACATAAATGTGTTGTGAAGCCAGCCTTGGGCGCTAGAGATGTTCTAGTTTTGTGTTTCTGGAGAGCTGGGATGGTGGAAAAATGAATCTGAGCTTACGCAGATATAAGCATTGCACTGGGTAAGTGATAGTCCATCTCCTCACTAGATTAATATAGGCAACTAAAGAGCAACAAGGTTTACAAGGATGATACATGCAGATATGTGAATATACACACACATAATACATATAGAATACACACCATAAACATACATAATGTGCCATACTGTAACCTGGATTACAAGGAACCTGCAAGGGGGTCATAATCCTAAATTGTCTATATGGCCATGCAGGTCATAGAAAGCTGAATAAGATGATACCTTGATATCTGAGATCTGATGTTTTAGCCCAGAGAAATCTTCATTTTCTAAATATGTAAATGAGCGGTTAAGATCTACAGGCTGGAGACAGATCTCCCCTGAGAATTTCCTCCAGAGCTTATTTTAAATGAAATGAGGTGTTACCAGTGTGAGACATGTAAGGACTGACAGTCTGCCCTTCTGATCTACATGTCTCACACTGGTAAGGTCGCCTTTCATTTACAAGAAGTTCTAGAGGCAGGTTCTCATGGAGATCTATGTCCGGCCTATAGATCTTAACATCTCATTTACATAATAGAAAAATGTGGATTTCTCTGGAATAAGACATTCGATTTTAGATATCAAGGTATAATTTTATTCAGCTTCCTATGACCTACATGCCCATATGGATGGCTTAGGAGAGTTCATCCTGCTCAAAGATTCCTTTTCTTCACTTAAAGGGGAACTCCAGTGAGAGAAAACGTTTTAGTACAGTTCATGCCCTCCTACACGATGAAGCAGAGCCGTACACTGCAGTTCTAGGATCTATAGATCTCTTATAAATTGATAAAATCATACCTGCTCCTGTGCTCTGGCCCTCACCTCAGGGAACCCAGAATTTTCAGCCTGAGAGCTTCAGGTAAGAGCAAAAAGCAGCAGGTGTGTCAGGGCACGGATGTTGGGAGGAGTAATGATGATGATCCATTGAAAGTTGGAGCGATAAGAAGATACCGTGTTCCTATGGGGAGGGGGAGACCATGCAGAGCTGAATCGATCAATGTAATGATTTGCCTCTGCTTGTGTCCTTACAATAACAGTACACATTATGCATCATCATACAGCAGAGGATCACAGCATGTATTTGTATCTGCTTGGTGACATGATTGCTATTTGAAGCCTGGAGCCCCCTGTCACATAGGATGGTATATCTGGGGCTGGATTGTATGTGTGAGCATGGGGCCAGCGTCCAAGCCCCTGTCACGCCCCCTCCCTATAGAGAAATGTGAGGGGGCGTGAATGTAGTCTGATCCTGAAACTCCCAGCATTCACGCCTTCAACACACCTCCTCTTCTCTGCTCCTATATGAAGCTGACATGCAGAAATCTAGGGTTCCATGAGGGAGGGAAGAGCTTAAAGGAGCAGGTATCATTTTATTGAATTATAAGAGATCTATAGATCCTATAACTGCAGTGTACAGCTCTACTTCATCATGTAGCTGGGCAGGAATTGTACTAAAAAGTTTTTTCTCACTGAAGTTCTCCTTTAAAAGCCCCATCTTCTCCTCTCCTTCTACACTCTGTTACATTGCTACAATGAGTCTTTGCACCAACTCAACTGTACAACCTCACTGGAGTCAGCTTCAAAGAGCCTCCTGATCTACTTTGCTCCTCTTCTACTTCTCCAGTTTCTATATGATGTCCACAGTTTACATAGTCTCTACTGCGCCGCCCTGCTGCAATAACATCGTCTGTCCGTGCTGCATTTGAATAGGTCTTCCATATTGAGAATTAGAGATCCACCTGTGGCACCCCAGAGTCCAGATGCCACAATGTCATTGTTGCCCTCGGGAAGGTGGGGAGGAAGGGGTATGTCATACCTGAGAGCAACAGAGGGTATTCACACCAGGCAAACCATAGCACACAACACCTTTCTGCTTCCAGGCCTGAAGAGGGGTTCAGGACAGCTCCCCGATAAATTCTGGTCTGTGGCGGAGTTAGTCAGTACAGTTCGTAGGGGTTCTGAGGAAAACATCCTGTGGACTGGAGCAGTACTAGGCTTGTCCCAGGAAAGCTAAAGACTACCTTGAGGGGCCTGTAGGCAAGGGTCTGAGGAAGTCGAGGAGAGACTGGGGAGTGGAGTGGTGTCGAGCTCACCCCAGTGTAAAGAGTGCCAAGAACCAGAGTCCAAGGATGTGCAGGGCCTAATGTCCCGACAGCCAATACCAGAGAGTGAATGATTCCAAGTCCCCCAGCCATATCAAAGTGCTCGCAGGCAAAGCAGCGTAAAGAGCCCAGGAACAGCTACCAGAGAAGTGGGAGAAAGACTCAAACTGCCTGCTATACCGGCACCACGCAGGAGAGAGAGAGAGGGCCGCAGCTCGGCTTAAGCAGCAACAGGGACCCATAGAGAGAGAGCAACAGGAAGGCCTCAGAACCTGCTGGGTGAGGAGAACCCCGAGTTGCTCCCAGGTTGCACAGACTCCCAGTAACATCACCCGTCCTTGCACCAGTACCACCAGGAAAAGACCTGAGGAACCAACAACAGTGAGTCTGTCTTTAAGGTACCGTCACACGCGGCAATATTGCTAGGCAATTTCACTGGCAATTTGCTAGTTGCAGTGAAATCATGGATACATTATTCTTTTTTGTTGCTGTGTACAAATGGAACAATAAGTCCATGATTTCATTGCAACCAGCAAATTGCCAGTGAAATTGCCTAGCAATATTGCCGCGTGTGACGGTACCTTTATTTTGCACCCTCCATTCTGCACCCCAACGACCTTACAACATCCACTGCCCTGGGGACCTGCTCCACCCATAGGGAGCCACTCCATCCCAGCTGCCTGGCCATCGTCCCCAGAGGTTCTGCAGCAGCGGCAGCTACCCATAGCCGCAAAACCACGGGTGGTGTCACGATCCAATATCCCTAAACCATTTTCCCCCGCATTTTTACTCCGCAGGGCCACGGAGCCGGGTCTCAGCCCGTGTGTCCCCCGTGAGACCGAACCAGCCCGGTTCTGTGTTCCCCAAGGCCCTGGGGGGGCGGGTCACACCCACTAGATTAGACAGAACCACAAGTACCTAACAGAGTAACAGGAAGGCTACGCAAGGATGAGGTTAGGAATCAAGCCTAGACCAGGAAACAATATCAAGATAGAACATATGCATAATAGTAAACAGAAAGGAGACCAAAAAGGTTTATACCTTGATCACCAGTCAATGTATGAGACTCAATGTATGAGTGATGATGATGTCTGTA
Source organism: Allobates femoralis (assembly GCA_033576535.1). NCBI lineage: Eukaryota > Metazoa > Chordata > Amphibia > Anura > Aromobatidae > Allobates > Allobates femoralis. The sequence goes on from JARQOC010000011.1 coordinate 28,757,993, forward strand.
AATAGCTGAAATTAATGGCGTTATATAAATGAGTAAAATAAATAATACAAATATACTATAATGTTTTTGATCGCAACGATTTCAAGGTCTACAGTTTTCATTCATTAACCACAGTCTTCCACTTGGACTACAGTATATGGTTGTCTCATGTCTATGGTTGTCTCATCTTGCTCCAGCGTTGGAAAGGAGCCAATGACATTTAGTAAAAAGGAATCATGTAGAAAACAAAGAACTAAAAAGTAAGATGCATATTACGCATTCCAATGTAAGAAAATAGTTGGGTGTTCCTACAAGTTTGACTTTTGCATAGGATATGGAGGATAATTGCTGAAGATAAGACAATGGACAGAAAACCCTCTGGAAATCATGTTTACTATAACTGGCTGCTATCCCGAAGTGAAAGACATCGCTAATTACTGTGATACCCAATTACACCGCAAGGTTACAGCAGTAACTTAGGATGTAATTCTCTTGTCTCTTCAGTCACTTAATGTTGAATCACTTTCTTATTTTATATTCTTCAATTCCTTTGAAGAGAAATAAAATAAGACAGAACGGGGACAGCGTGACCTCATCGATATATGCTACTGGAAGATTGTTTTTCTGAAGTACGCTGGATTTTTAAAAGGGGCAGAATATATTTATCTATTTCTCTATATACAGTTGTGGCCAAAAGTATTGAAACCCCTGCAATTCTGTCAGATAATACTCAGTTTCTTCCTGAAAATGATTGCAATCACAAATTATTTTGTGTTTTTTTCATTGAAGACGAATTAAATGAAGATAATAATGCCAAAGAGAATGAAGCAAAAAGCAAAACATTGATCATTTCACACAAAACTCCAAAAATGGGCCAGACAAAAGTATTGGCACCCTCAGCCTAATACTTGGTTGCACAACCTTTAGCCAAAATAACTGCGATCAACCACTTCTGGTAACCATCAATGAGTTTCTTACAATGCTCTGCTGGAATTTTAGACCATTCTTCTTTGGCAAACTGCTCCAGGTCCCTGATATTTGAAGGGCGCCTTCTCCAAACTGCCATTTTTAGATCTCTCCACAGGTGCTCTATGGGTTTCAGGTCTGGACTCATTGCTGGCCACCTTAGAAGTCTCCAGTGCTTTCTCTCAAACCATTTTCTAGTGCATTTTGAAGTGTGTTTTGGGTCATTGTCCTGCTGGAAGACCCATGACCTCTGAGGGAGACCCAGCTTTCTCACACTGGGCCCTACATTATGCTGCAAAATTTGTTGGTAGTCTTCAGACTTCATAATGCCATGCACACGGTTAAGCAGTCCAGTGCCAGAGGCAGCAAAGCAACCGCAAAACATCAGGGAACCTCCGCCATGTTTGACTGTAGGGACCTTGTTCTTTTCTTTGAATGCCTATTTTTTTTCTCCTGTAAACTCTATGTTGATGCCTTTGCCCAAAAAGAGAGAACATTCTTCCAAAACGTTTTAGGCTTTCTCAGGTAAGTTTTGGCAAACTCCAGCCTGGCTTTTTTATGTCTCGGGTAAGAAGTGGGGTCTTCCTGGGTCTCCTACCATACTGTCCCTTTTTATTCAGATGCCGACGGATAATACGGGTTGACATTGTGGTACCCTCGGACTGCAGGGCAGCTTGAACTTGTTTGGATGTTAGTCGAGGTTCTTTATCCACCATCCGCACAATCTTGCGTTGAAATCTCTTGTCAATTTCTCTTTTCCGTCCACATCTAGGGAGATTAGCCACAGTGCCATGGGCTTTAAACGTCTTGATGACACTGCGCACTGTACACACAGGAACATTCAGGTCTTTGGAGATGGACTTGTAGCCTTGAGATTGCTCATGCTTCCTCACAATTTGGTTTCTCAAGTCCTCAGACAGTTCATTGGTCTTCTTTTTTTTCTCCATGCTCAATGTGGTACACACAAGGACACAGGACAGAGGTTGAGTCAACTTTATCCATGTCAACTGGCTGCAAGTGTGATTTAGTTGTTGTCAACACCTGTTAGGTGCCACAGGTAAGTTACAGGTGATGTTAATTACACAAATTAGAGAAGCATCACATGATTTTTCTAACAGTGCCAATACTTTTGTCCACCCCCTTTTTTATGTTTGGTGTGGAATTAGATCCAATTTGGCTTTAGGATAATTCTTTGTGTTTTTTTCATTGAAGACAAATTAAATGAAGATAATAATACCAAAGAATTTGTGATTGCAATCATTTTCAGGAAGAAACTGAGTATTATCTGACAGAATGCAAGGGACCCTGATACTGAACTCGTGCTACAAGTCACCGACCAACACAAAGAATGTTACACCGCCTAGTGTTGAACTGTAGAAAGAAAAACAAAAGGACGCATGTGTAGACACACAGGGCTATTTGTATAAATAAAAAGTGCCAGTGCACTCACCTATAATGGTTGTGTACTTCTACACAACCAAGATTAAACGTGTGGGTGATGGGCCTCCGGGTCGCCTCTTTCTATTAGTGCTGCTGTCCTGCCGGTGTTTGCGTTCACAACTCCGTGCTCCGCGAATTTCACGTAATCCTACCGGACCGGATACCGTGTCACCGCAGGTCCTCAGTATGTTTATCCCAGTAATTAGGTAACCACAGGTCCTCAACACTCCAGATATGCCAGGCTGCTCCTGCCGCTTTGGCTCCGCAGAGAGAACTCACATAAAAACAATAGTACAGCGGTCTAAGGGAGCGCCAAAGGAATACTGGACAAATTAGTGGATAAGAACCGACCTTTATTCTTCCTCCAATACCACTGCCACAACGCGTTTCGACGGTCTAATCCGTCTTCATCAGGTGGGGTAAAAACTTTTTAAAAAGTTTTTACCCACCTGATGAAGACGGATTAGACCGTCGAAACGCGTTGTGGCAGTGGTATTGGAGGAAGAATAAAGGTCGGTTCTTATCCACTAATTTGTCCAGTATTCCTTTGGCGCTCCCTTAGACCGCTGTACTATTGTTTTTATATTAGTGTTGAACTGTGACCTGCTGAGGAGGTGCGGCCAGACCTACAGTCATACTGGACATATGCGGTTGAAGCAGGTAGGGATGAATCTCCTACCGAAGAATGGAATGGTCGTGTGATCATGGATCAGATTGGGTGGATCGGAAGGAACTGATCTCCGTGCAACTAGAGCAGTTGGAGAGGGTCATGTTGGAACATCCAGAGACCTTCTCGCGAAATGGAGAAGACTTCGGTTGCTCTTGGACAATTGAGCATGATATCCCCACGGGGGACACCCCTCCCATTAGAGAATGTTATTGTCAGATTCCCCCGACACTTTATCAAGAGGTGAAGGGCATTGTGGCCAGTATGCTCGACAATCAAGTAATACGAGACAGCTAAAGTCCCTGGGCGGCCCCCGTGGTCCTGGTACAAAAGAAGGATGGGATCCTCCGATTTTGTGTGGATTATCGAAAATTAAACGCGCACACAGAGCGAGACGCATACCTGTTGCCTCGGATTGAAGAGTCCCTGTCGGCATTAGGACGGGCCAAATACTTCTCGACGTTGGACTTGGCGAGCGGTTATTGACAAGTACCGATGGCTGAGAAAGATAGGGCCAAGACAGAATTTGTTCTGCCAATGGGGCTCTATGAATTCAACCAGATGCCGTTCGGACTCACTAATACCCCAGGGACCTTCCAACACCTGATGGAACATTGCTTAGGTGACCTGAATTTCGAATCGGTCTTGATATATCTGGATGACATCGTGGTATTCAGAACATCATTTGAAGACCATATTGAGAAGTTGAGCCAAGTGCTCCAACAGCTCAGTCGCCATGGCTTGAAAATAAAACCGAACAAATGTCAACTGTTCAAGAGTCGCATAGAGTATCTAGGCCATGTGGTGACTACTGACACGGTGTTACCCTTAGCCAGTAAGATCTTGGTGGTACAGGAGTGGCCACCTTCTCAGACCCTGAGGGAGGTTAAGGCTTTTTTGGGGTTGGCGGGGTACTATCGACAATTTGTGCCCAGGTTTTAACAAGTAGTGGGTCCCCTGAATGAACTTTTAACAGGAACGGCGCTGGGTCTTCGCAACCGTCCTATCCAATGGGGACAAAAAACTAAGGACTTAAGACTTAAAGGGAACCAACCACCTCAGATGACGACTATAAGCAGTTAATACATGTCCCTGCACCCTACCTACACCGTTCCAGCTATGTTTTTGCTAAGAATATTGATAAATGCAAACCGAAATATACACTTTGTAAACTTACATGCCTGCGTACTTGAGGGCGTCTCCCTGTGTGTGCTGGACTTGTGTGCTGTGCTCATCATGCCTGCTCTCCCCCTCCCGTATGCACGCCCCCTCTCAGCCTGCTATAGTGATGTGAGGCTGATTGCGTCATAAAGGGGCAGGGCTAAATCGCGGCATCCCGGTAGCCCCGCCCCTTTATGACGCAATCAGCCTCACACAGTATAGCAGGCTGAGAGGGGGCGTGCATAAGGGAGGGGGAGAGCAGGCATGATGAGCACAGCACACAAGTCCCAGCACACACAGGGAGACGCCCTCAAGTACGCAGGCATGTAAGTTTACAAAGTGTATATTTCGGTTTGCATTTATCAATATTCTTAGCAAAAACATAGCTGGAACGGTGTAGGTAGGGTGCAGGGACATGTATTAACTGCTTATAGTCGTCATCTGAGGTGGTTGGTTCCCTTTAAGATTTAATACTTAGGACTAAGGACTAAGGACTAAGGACTAAAGACTAAAGACTAAAGACTAAAGACTAAGGACTAAAGTTATAAGACTTAAGTCTCAGCAGCAAAAGGCATTTGAAGAGGTGAAAGCCGCCCTAATAAGTGCCCCGTTCTTGGCATATGCCCGGTTTGATGCCCCTTTGCTGTTGTACACTGACGGTAGTCTTCATCGGTTGGGGGCGGTACTGGCCCAAGTTCAGGATGGCCAGGAGCGAGTCATCGCCTATGGCTGCAGGTCTTTAAGGGACACCGAGCACAACCCGGCTAACTATAGTTCGTTTCGCCTAGAGCTACTGGCCCTGGTGAGACTATTACATTCTATACTGAACCGTACTTTGATCCCCATATCAGTAAAAAAAAACCTGTTGTTTATTTCTGCCTCTGTCTCAATCTGTGACTCACTGGATCTTAAAAGGACCTTCGGTCATTACATGTGTGGCACCCCATGGGTTAATGTGCCACAATAACATCACATGGGTTCCCTCCCCACAACACACTGACAAACACTAGCACCTCTGGCCCAAGAGGGGAGCACACAACCTGCTCTCTTAAATACTCCAGCTCATGAGGAAGTAAGTGAGTTCAGTTCCTGGAGAACTGAGGGAGAGACTGCATGACAGAGGCAGGCTGTGCTAAGCTTCTCTGCAGTCTGCTCACAGATTCCAGGCCTAGTGAGGGTCTGAGGAAAGGAGAACTACAAGCAGAGAGACACGTCAGGGAGCTTGAGAGCAACCATTACTCGCAACAGAGAAGCGCACAGAACGGACACCGGATCCGGTACTGTGACTGACACACAGCACGGTGAATCCAGGAGCAGCGGGTTTCTAGATGCCCACAGTACCAGTGCAAAGCAACACGGCGGGGTCAGCACAGCACAGAGGACTCAAGTTGCCTAGCCAAGTGGTACCAGCAGAACAGAGAGAGAGAGTGAGGAGTCCCAGCAGCTCAGCTAGAAGCAGCAGCTCAGGACACACACACAGCGCAGCACGAGGAAGCTGATGACCCGGACAGGGTGGGAGGAAAGCCTATCCCCATTACAGACTCCGTGGACTATAATCTGCAACAACATCTGCAGTAAAGCTTTGGAAAACAGCAAAACTGTGAGTCTGTGGTATTGATTGCAACCTTTGCCCTACATCCAGCAGCAGAGAGATCCCACCTGCAGAGCTACAAGCCTACCGGCTCTGCACAGGGTTAGAAGAAGCTGCAGCATCAGGAGAAAAGGAGAATTGCACCTTTTACTACAAAACGTGAGTGTGTGTTCTTTAACCCCGTCTCCACTATCCATATCCATTATAGACTATACCATCACTGCCCCGGGGAATACAGTTCTACCCACTGGAACTATACCATCTATGCTGCCACTACATCATCCCCAGAGGTTCTGCAGCAGCGGCGGCCCCCTTACTGGCCGCATATAGTGGGTGGCGTCACGATAGACTATTCTCCCCTGTAAAGACACCCTTTTATTTGCCAGGGCCCGGGACACGGTCCGGACCAGGACCACCTGTGACTTCCCCAATAGCAGACACGGTCCGGTACAGAGTACCCTCGTCCCAGTGGGCTCGAGACATGATCATACTACATCTCCAGGGCTGAGATAATCTTATATATGTGTCCCTGCTATGTACTGTGTAATGGATGTGTCTGATTGTACAGGGACATGGTCTGATCATACCACATCTCCTGTGCTGAGATAATCTTATATATGTGTTCCTGCTATGTACTGTGTAATGGATGTGTCTGACCGTACAGGGATATGATCTGATCATACCACATCTCCTGTGCTGAGATAATCTTATATATGTATCCATGCTATGTACTGTGTAAAAGATGTGTCTGACCGTACAGGGACATGGTCTGATCATACCACATCTCCTAGGCAGGGGAGGAAGCATATGTTGTAATTTCTCTACCTGAGAATACACATTTCACTGACTGTTTTATTACAGGGGTGAGTACTTCTGCCAAGGACCAAGTCCTCTAAACTCACCATAAATCACTGATGAAAATCAGTGACATAAGCTTAGCTGCTGCTGGAGCACATACATTACTGACTTGATTTATGTGGAGCTCAGAAAGCTGGAGATGTAGCAAAAACACACACTCCTGTGATAAAACAGGCAGGGAAATACCGTATATACTCGCGTATAAGCCGAGTTTTTCAGCCCAAAATTTGGGCTGAAAAGTCCCCCCTCGGCTTATACGCGGGTATATAAAAAATAAAAAAAATACAGCCGCAGCCCCGGAGGTATACAGGCCCCCCATCAAGTTCCAGGGCCCCCCCCCCCCTTGCGCGCCAGCCTGTAAAGGAAAATCATACTTACCGGTGTCCAGTCGCGCCGCCCGCAGCTGCCGACATGACGATTCCCGGCTCCATTCAGCGTCTTCCGCATTTCCTGTAGTCGCGGGCAATGACGTCATTGCCCGCGACCACAGGAAGTCGCGGGAAGACGCTGAATGGAGCCGGGGATCGTCATGTCGGCAGCTGCGGACGGCGCGACTGGACACCGGTAAGTATGATTCTCCTTTACAGGCTGGCGCGCAAGGGGGGGGGCCCTGGAACTTGATGGGGGGCCTGTATACCTCCGGGGCTGCGGCTGTATACAGCCCTGGGGCTGCGGCTGTATACAGCCCTGGGGCTGCGGCTGTATACAGCCCTGGGGCTGCGGCTGTATACAGCCCTGGGGCTGCGGCTGCTGTATATACATATGGGGCTGCATATGGGGCTGCATATGGGGCTGCTTATACCTCTGGGGCTGCATATAGGGCTGCATATACCTCTGGGGCTGCAATATGGGGCTGCATATACCTCTGGGGCTGCATATAGGGCTGCATATACCTCTGGGGCTGTATATACCTCTGGGGCTGCATATAGGGCTGCATATACCTCTGGGGCTGCAATATGGGGCTGCATATACCTCTGGGGCTGCATATAGGGCTGCATATACCTCTGGGGCTGTATATACCTTTTGGGCTGCATATAGGGCTGCATATACCTCTGGGGCTGCATATAGGGCTGCATATACCTCTGGGGCTGCAATATGGGGCTGCATATACCTCTGGGGCTGCATATAGGGCTGCATATACCTCTGGGGCTGTATATACCTCTGGGGCTGCATATAGGGCTGCATATACCTCTGGGGCTGCATATAGGGCTGCATATACCTCTGGGGCTGCATATACCTCTGGGGCTGCATATACCTCTGGGGCTGCATATAGGGCTGCATATACCTCTGGGGCTGCATATGGGGCTGCATATACCTCTGGGGCTGCATATGGGGCTGCATATACCTCTGGGGCTGTATATACCTCTGGGGCTGCATATAGGGCTGCATATACCTCTGGGGCTGCATATAGGGCTGCATATACCTCTGGGGCTGCATATAGGGCTGCATATACCTCTGGGGCTGCATATACCTCTGGGGCTGCATATAGGGCTGCATATACCTCTGGGGCTGCATATGGGGCTGCATATACCTCTGGGGCTGCATATGGGGCTGCATATACCTCTGGGGCTGTATATACCTCTGGGGCTGCATATAGGGCTGCATATACCTCTGGGGCTGCATATAGGGCTGCATATACCTCTGGGGCTGCATATGGGGCTGCATATTCCTCTGGGGCTGTATATACCTCTGGGGCTGTATATACCTCTGGGGCTGCTGTATACTACCACTGGGGCTGCTGCTGTATACTACCACTGGGGAGGCTGCTGTATACCTCACTGCTGGGGGTTGTATACCTGTGCTGGAGTCCACCCTCGGCTTATACGCGAGTCAATAAGTTTTCCCAGTTTTTGGGGGCAAAAGTAGGGGGGTCGGCTTATACACGGGTCGGCTTATACACGAGTATATACGGTAAGTATGTTATGTCAGAAAGAAGCAGCTGTGAGCCCATGCTGTTTTGTCTGTAAACTCACTAATCATAATTTATCAGGAACTGCGGTCTGTGCCGCCCATGAACTGGAGCAGCTCAGTGTATACCAGTATACACCAAGGACACATTTATAAGATCTCAGCACAGGAACATTTTTAGAACTATAAATTATTATCATTATTCCAACATCAATTAATTAAGGCCTGTATAACATAGGCATTTTTATGAAAATGCAGCAGATGCGGCAGAATTACCGCATCTGCCACAACTTCCGCCTAACGGCCGCACTCGCGACACGACTGCGGCAAGCCCCATGCATTGACTATGGGTCTTGCAGTCAAGTGCGGCAAGTGCGGTTCTGCCGGTTGCAGCAGATGCGGCACTTGCGGTCATGAAAAAAAAACGCGTCTGACCGCGTTTTTTTCACAGCCGCAACTGCCGGAAACCGCACTTGCCGCACCTGACTGCAAGCCCCATAGACAATGCATGGGGCGTGCCGCAGGTGTGCCGCAAGTGTGGCCATGAGACGGAAGATGCGGCAGATGCGGTAATTCTGCCGCATCTGTCGCATTTTCATAAAAACGCCTATGTGAAAGGGGCCTTAAATGTATTTCCTTTATGGCAAAACCCCTTTAAAAACGTGTTCAAGACTTCTTGCAGATAAACATGCCTGATTTGCCCCAATTCGTATCTAGTGTATGTATTAAAGCTGATAGTAAATGTAATTCTCTTTCGTCTGATGTATAATAATGACTGATTTTATACGAGGGCACGTTGATATCTGCTCTGTTATAATGTTGGCCGGATATTAAGATTTGCAATATTCTAAGAAGATAAGAAGAAATAAAATGAAAGAGCGTAAGATCCTCACATATTAGAGATCATTAAATATGTAGAAACCGTTTGCACAGCCTTTCATGTGCAGTTTACATGCGCGGCTTACTTTCTCAGCGGGTGCAGGCCTTTTCATTTATTGTACTGGTTGATACGATGCATTTGTGTTTTATGCTTTGTACGATTGCATTACTTTTCTTCTCGTTTTTATTTTCTTAAATCCTACCTGGCAAATGGATTCATGTCCTTAGGTACCTATTCACCCTGCACATGCTAAAAGGGTACCCATTTGGGCCAACTTCTTTTCCTGCATTGAATAGCGAGGAATACGTAAAAAAAAAAGCTGAGTTTTCTCACAATGTATTCACTGCAAATTCATAGGAGTGTAGAAAACGCAGCTGTCATAGACATCACTGACCCTCACTGACAGACATATTTGACCGTACACCCCGGCAGCTGAACCACGACTATATATCAGATGTAGTCTGGCCCATAGATCTTATCAGCTCATTTACATATTAAGAGGTATCATTTTATTCAGTTTCCTCTATGCCCATATAGATGATTTAGATTGATTCTACGGATGGCGTTATGCCTTAGGATTCGAACCGGCGAGCCTGTGTTGTGTGATCGGTTCAGCGAAGAAATAAGCCAAAGTTATTTCTGGTTCTTTGCAGGTTTTTATTATTTGTTATCCTTATTTTTTTCCTCTTTGAACAACTGGTGTTTTCATTTATTAGTTCAGTCTGCCCTATCACCTTTTGGATGCAGCTATTTACACCTTCCTCTGGCTGATCTTTCCTGGTGGTGATTTTATGGTGCCCCCATCGGTCAGGACACCACAAGGGGTACTGCACCCAAGCCTGGGTGTGGTTCTCCAGTAGTTAGGAGATGGGGGAAGGTAGGTGTAAAGAGCCTCAACACACACACACATAGGACCCAGGGGTACCATGGACAAACCAAGAGGGAGGGCCAATGGGTCAACAGGGGTAGAGAAGTGTGGGTGCGGAGCAGAAGAAAAAGAGAACAGTTTGAGTGAGTTCGAGTTTGGAGTGAAACAGAGAACAATGAGAACGTAGAGCACAGAGAATGGAGAAGTTGAGTCGAGTGAGGAGGAGAGAACAGCTAAACTGCAGAGAAGAGAACTTGAGCTGTGCTACGCTTGTCCTGGGAAGCCGAGAGGAAGGAACCCTAGGGGTACGGATGGAGCTGAGGAGGCTTGTGCGCCTGAATCCGAGACTGGTAATACCAGACGGAGGGGTTGTGGTCAAGAAAGAGGGACTGGACCTGAATACGGCACAGGAATCCAGACCCGAACCATTGAAACGAAGGCTACAAGCTTTATAGGAGCTGTGGCTCACACACCTGGCGTATTCCCAGAGAAAGCAGCCGGACAAGGGTCCAGGGACAAGGTACCAGTCGCCCACTAATACCTGAGGCTGCCTGTGCTCTGTGCGCAGAGCTGCTGTCAAGCACAGGCACTGAGGAACGGGACCAGAGAGGGAGGCCAGAGCAGGCACACCACCGAGGATTTTATACTTGCCGCTCCGATCTCTTAAAGACTACACAGGCCGGAGCTTATCTGAGAGAGTATAACATCTATAACCTGTTGAAAACTTTAAGATTGCTGTGAGTAAACCCGGGTACAGAGTTGCAGAACTGTGTGAGACTGTTATTTGCACGGCACGGCAACCGGCTGTGAAGGCCACTGAGCAAGGTAATGTGGCCTAACGTTAACCCCCTGCCTGCCAGAGACTACCACTTAGCCTTTCTGGGGACCTGCTCCATCCGTGGGGAGCCACTACATCCCAGCTGCCAATCCATTGTCCCCAGAGGTTCTACAGCAGCGGCAGCTACCCATAGCCGCAAACCACGGGTCTTGGCCCCTGTGACTCCCCAGAAGCATTAAAGCCTGGTTCTGAGTACCCCATGGCCCTGGGGCGCTTCAATTCTCTTTGTGGACTCTCCTTGCAGTTACAGCCCACGGCTGGATTTCTGCCAGTCAGATAGAGATTAGCCAGGTTATTTATCTTTGCTGTTTCATCTACAGTGCTGTGCAAATGAATTGGGACAAAGCAAGTCTTTACTTGTTTTTCTTGCATTAGTTTTACTATCTTATATATAAAACCCGAAGGCCACTTCCGGAAAAGGCCACGCCCACTTCCGTGATGGTCTTCGCCCAGGCTCATCCAGTGCACTGTAGCCGGGCTGCCCCCGGCTACAGGCACCGGCACACGGAACGTTCCGATCTCGGAAGTTCCGTGTGCCCTCCAGCCACTCCCCTCCACCCTCTGCCCTCCAGCCAGTAGCTACATACCGGGGGGCAGGGGGGGCCCATTGCCCGCCACCTCGGGGGCCCACACACACCCTGGGGATACCCGTGCTCCCTGCTGTCTGCCTACAGAGGAGGGAGGGCGGGACTTCCTCTCCTGCAGCTCTGCCCGCCCCTCCTCTCCTGCTACAGTACACCTGATGGCCGGCCCGCGGTGAGTCTGCCCTGCTGGCTCCAGCAGCCTCTGCCCTCCAGCCTCCTCTGCCCTGGCCTCTGCCCTCCAGCCTCCTCTGCCCTGGCCTCTGCCCTCCAGCCTCCTCTGCCCTGGCCTCTGCCCTCCAGCCTCCTCTGCCCTGGCCTCTGCCCTCCAGCCTTCTCTGCCCTGGCCTCTGCCCTCCAGCCTCCTCTGCCCTCCAGCCTCCTCTGCCCTTGCCTCTGCCCTCCAGCCTCCTCTGCCCTGGCCTCTGCCCTACAGCCTCCTCTGCCCTGGCCTCTGCCCTTCAGCCTCCTCTGCCCTGGCCTCTGCCCTACAGCCTCCTCTGCCCTCCAGCCTCCATTGCCCTGCAGCCTCTGCCCTCCAGCCTCCTCTGCCCTGCAGCCTCTGCCCTCCAGCCTCCTCTGCCCTGGCCTCTGCCCTCCAGCCTCCTCTGCTCTGGCCTCTGCCCTCCAGCCTCCTCTGCCCTGGCCTCTGCCCTCCAGCCTCCTCTGCCCTGGCCTCTGCCCTCCAGCCTCCTCTGCCCTGGCCTCTGCCCTCCAGCCTCCTCTGCCCTCCAGCCTCCTCTGCCCTGGCCTCTGCCCTCCAGCCTCCTCTGCCCTGGCCTCTGCCCTCCAGCCTCCTCTGCCCTGGCCTCTGCCCTCCAGCCTCCTCTGCCCTGGCCTCTGCCCTTCAGCCTCCTCTGCCCTGGCCTCTGCCCTTCAGCCTCCTCTGCCCTGGCCTCTGCCCTCCAGCCTCCTCTGCCCTGGCCTCTGCCCTACAACCTCCTCTGCCCTCCAGCCTCCTCTGCCCTGCAGCCTCTGCCCTCCAGCCTCCTCTGCCCTGGCCTCTGCCCTCCAGCCTCCTCTGCTCTGGCCTCTGCCCTCCAGCCTCCTCTGCCCTGGCCTCTGCCCTCCAGCCTCCTCTGCCCTGGCCTCTGCCCTCCAGCCTCCTCTGCCCTCCAGCCTCCTCTGCCCTGGCCTCTGCCCTCCAGCCTCCTCTGCCCTCCAGCCTCCTCTGCCCTGGCCTCTGCCCTCCAGCCTCCTCTGCCCTGGCCTCTGCCCTCCAGCCTCCTCTGCCCTGGCCTCTGCCCTCCAGCCTCCTCTGCCCTGGCCTCTGCCCTCCAGCCTCCTCTGCCCTTCTGCCTCCTCTGCCCTTCTGCCTCCTCTGCCCTGGCCTCTGCCCTCCAGCCTCCTCTGCCCTGGCCTCTGCCCTCCAGCCTCCTCTGCCCTGGCCTCTGCCCTCCAGCCTCCTCTGCCCTGGCCTCTGCCCTCCAGCCTCCTCTGCCCTGGCCTCTGCCCTCCAGCCTCCTCTGCCCTGGCCTCTGCCCTCCAGCCTCCTCTGCCCAGGCCTCTGCCCTCCAGCCTCCTCTGCCCTGGCCTCTGCCCTCCCCTCTGCCCTGGCCTCTGCCCTCCAGCCTCCTCTGCCCTGGCCTCTGCCCTCCAGCCTCCTCTGCCCTGCCCTCTGCCCTCCAGCCTCCTCTGCCCTGGCCTCTGCCCTCCAGCCTCCTCTGCCCTGGCCTCTGCCCTCCAGCCTCCGCTCTACTCTACCTGTCCTCTGCCCTCCAGCCTCCACCCTCCAGCCTCCGCTCTGCTCTCCCTGTCCTCTGCCCTCCAGCCTCCGCTCCCCTCTCCCTGTCCTCTGCCTTCCAGCCTTCGCTCTCCTCTCCCTGTCCTCTGCCCTCCAGCCTCCGCTCTCCTCTCCCTGTCCTCTGCCCTCCAGCCTCCGCTCTCCTCTCCCTGTCCTCTGCCCTCCACCCTCCTCTCTCCTCTTCCTGTCCTCTGCCCTCCAGCCTCCGCTCTCCTCTCCCTATCCTCTGCCCTCCAGCCTCCGCTCTCCTCTCCCTGTCCTTTGCCCTCCAGCCTCCGCCCTCCTGCCTCCGACCTCCTCTGCCCTCCAGCCTCCGCTCTCCTCTCCCTGTCCTCTGCCCTCCAGCCTCTGCTCTCCTCTGCCCTCCAGCCTCCACTCTCCTCTCCCTGTCCTCTGCCCTCCAGCCTCCGCTCTCCTCTGACCTCCAGCCTCCGCTCTCCTCTCCCTGTCCTCTGCCCTCCACCCTCCGCTCTCCTCTCCCTGTCCTCTGCCCTCCAGCCTCCGCCCTCCTCTGCCCTCCAGCCTCTGCTCTCCTCTCCCTGTCCGCTGCCCTCCAGCCTCCAGCCTCCACTCTGCTCTCCCTGTCCTCTGCCCTCCAGCCTCCAGCCTCCGCTCTCCTCTGACCTCCAGCCTCCGCTCTCCTCTCCCTGTCCTCCAGCCTCCGCTCTCCTCTCCCTGTCCTCTGGCCTCCACCCTCCGCTCTCCTCTCCCTGTCCTCTGCCCTCCAGCCTCCGCTCTCCTCTCCCTGTCCTCTGCCCTCCAGCCTCCGCTCCCCTCTCCCTGTCCTCTGCCTTCCAGCCTTCGCTCTCCTCTCCCTGTCCTCTGCCCTCCAGCCTCCGCTATCCTCTCCCTGTCCTCTGCCCTCCAGCCTCTGCTCTCCTCTCCCTGTCCTCTGCCCTCCAGCCTCTGCTCTCCTCTTCCTGTCCTCTGCCCTCCAGCATCCGCCCTCCTCTGCCCTCCAGCCTCCGCTCTCCTCTCCCTGTCCTCTGCCCTCCAGCCTCTGCTCTCCTCTGCCCTCCAGCCTCCACTCTCCTCTCCCTGTCCTCTGCCCTCCAGCCTCCACCCTCCAGCCTCCGCTCTTCTCTGCCCTCCAGCCTCCGCTCTCCTCACCCCTCCATATGCAATGTACACTATGTGTGTATATGTGTGTATGTACGCACTTCCGTCACTTTGTCCACACTTCCCTCAACTTTGTACACACACACACATACACACACACTCCGCTATACTTACCACCGGCCCTGCGTCCGCTGCCTGGATTCTCAGTCGACATGTCGCTGCCCCCAAACTACTGGATCCAATATAGCGTCCAAGATGTCTTGAAAAACTACCCGGACAACATATTGGATCCAGTCGTCCGGGGGCAGCGACATGTCGACTCAGGATCCAGGCGGCGGGGAAGACGCAGGGTCGGTGGTAAGTATAGCGGAGTGTATGTGTGTGCTTACCACTCTGCCCACGGCGCTGCGCTGACCACTCTGCCCACGGCGCTGCACTGACCACTCTGCCCACGGCGCTGCGCTGACCACTCTGCCCACGGCGCTGCGCTGACCAATCTCACCGCACTCACTGCTAACCACTGAGCCACCCCACTCACTGCTAACCACTGAGCCAGCGCACTCACTGCTAACCACTGAGCCACCGCACTCACTGCTAACCACTGAGCCAGCGCACTCACTGCTAACCACTGAGCCAGCGCACTCACTGCTAACCACTGAGCCACCGCACGCAGTACTAACCACTGAGCCACCGCGCAGTGCTACCCACTGAGCCACCGCGCAGTGCTACCCACTGAGTCCCCGCGCAGTGCTAACCACTGAGCCACCTCTATACACACAATTAATTTCACCGCACTCCCCTAACTATTACTAAATAAACTATATATGGATTCTAGACTACCCGATTCTTTAGAATCGGGCTGCCATCTAGTTTCTGATAAGTGTGTTATCAGTTCTTGGTGTCATTTTCCCTTTTCTTCCACGTTTCCCTTTTAGTTTTGGAGAAAACGATCCAGTTTCATTGTGTGTGCAAATTATTCTTGAAACGGTAGATTTTCCAATACCAACGGTAGAAGCGATTTCTCTTACAGTCAGACTTGTATGTTCATTAAGATTAATAATTCTAGACCTCTTCTGTGGAGTAACATCCATTATTACAGGCACGAATCACACTGAGAGAAAAGGTACACTAAACCACTCCTCACAGAAACAAGCTCTCAACTGAAGCTGAGGGGGCAGCTAGCTGTTATTATCTGACTAAAACCAGTCAAACCACATTTTGTTACTCACCTGTTCAAAGCAGTTAAAACGGTTTGAATCACTGACAGGTAGTCAACTTATGATTTTACTTAAAAAATGCTTTGGCTCAATTAATTTGCACAGGGCTGTATCTGTCCTACTGCTTTCGGCTTTCCATTGCTAAGAGGTAGGAGGCATATCTTTCTAGGAGTAAGGGTACCTTTACACGCGGCTACATTTCTAGGGTGGCTACATGTAACTTACTGGTTGCAGTGAAATCATGGAGACATTATTCCATTTGTACACAGCAACAAGATAGAACCTTGTCTCCATGATTTGACTGCAACCAGTAAGTTACCTGTAGCCACCCTAGAAATGTAGCCGCGTGTAAAGGTACCCTAATACTTAACTTTTTCACTTTGTTTTCTTATTTTCTCACTCAGGGATTCTTTCCCAGGGCTGTGGATTCAGTGAGCTATACCTTTCCCTGCCCTATATATTCACTGACACGTCCATGATGTATGTATGGTTAAATTGTGCACAGTGCGCAAAGGCCGAAAATAATAATCCCCCAGTTACATTTAAAGTGAATGACGGAAGACAGATGATAACAATATGGACCCTTATTATCTAGGTTTTGGCAGTAATAAACCTGTAGTGTATGTATAGTGTGACCTCCTCCTTCTAATGATTGGATTTACATTGTAGCTGCTCGTTTTCTGAGCATATGGTATAATCACTGCCTGAGGATTAGATAGAGTAATGGGTAAATATTCCCATTTCTGCAAAGCAGGAGGTGAGAGCACTGAGCTGTGCTAAAGTGGATGAAATGATAAAACTGCGCAGGGAGCCCAGGGCCGAACCCTCGCAGGACAGCGTGTGACATTGACACATGGACGGCCGCTCTGGAGAATGAGGCTGGTATTACTGGGAAGGGATGACCTGTGATGAAGGACAACGTGATGAGGACACCTGGCAGGCCTGGGATTTCAGGATTTCATCAGATTATAGAAATGGACACGAAAGGTAAAGTCTGATGCATCTGCAAGTATATCCTCGTGCGGCTGTACCCGCAGCACCTTAGTCTGTAGGGAGCTGTGGATAGGGCCACATGCTCGATTATGGTAAGAATAAATGAACATCGTCACACTCACAACGTTCTAAAGTGCTGACTTTACTTACAGGAGTGCTTTCGGGGTTCGGTTGGTTGCTTTCCTCAGTGTAGCACTATTCTTCTAAATGACATGGAACCCGTCACCTTTACTATAAGGTATCACTTATCTGAAAGGTAGCCAGTGGCGGGACCCCCAACAACCCCCAGGAGTCCTGTAGAGAATGACCAGAGTACACACACGAGGCCTCGGAATGGTAAAGTCTCCATACAAAAGGGAAGGCATACAGATGGCCTGTGTGCCGTCCATTTTTGTTTTCCGCGCCCATAGACTCGCGTTGGCGATGTAACGTCTGTCTGAACTTCAGGAACACAGGGGAATCCCGGACAGACTTAATGCAAACAGCACCATAAAGCAGAACCCCAAGATACCCCAACACCATTTAGCCCCTAAACAGTAATCTGGCTTTGCAAAGTTCAGGAAATTTCTGCCTGTGGAAGGGTTGCAGCCAAGGGGTGGAAAAGCCGTCAAGCAGAGTCAAAGCCAGAAGGTCAGAAAAGGACAAGAACAGAATCCAATAGAGTAGTCAGACAGCTGGGTCAAAACCAAGATGGCAGCAAGGTACAAAGTCATAGGCTGGAGAATCATACAAAACAGGCAGAGGTCAAACAGGAAAATCAGCAATGAGCAGCAGGATACAAACAAGTGAACCAAAGACTGTTTCTGGCAGCTTGCAACAAAATCCTGAAGATATAAATAGAGTGTGGTACTTCCCAATTGGCTGGAGCTAGGAGTTAATGACTTCAGCTGGAAGCCAATACAAACACATCCACACTGTCAGACTGAAGTACTACAGGTCCCAGCCACTCCAACCCTAGTGGAAGAGCGGAGCCTGCGCTCTCTAGAACTACTAGTAGAGACTTCTTCCCTATCACTAGAACCACCTTCGGAGTGAATATGGCAGTGCCTGGTGACAGGAGCAGACGTCGTAGGAGCAGACTCTGGAGGGGATGCGATAGGCGAGTCTCGTCTGATTTCTACATCCACTAGCAGCACGCACTGAATTATTTCTCATTCTCAATACAGGTGAGAAAAAAAAAAAAATTGCATAAATGCTCTACCTCATTGGATAACATTGGTCTGAGGGTCTGAGTGCAATCCCTTTTTTTCTCGCATTGCACTCATATGATTTATACACTCATGTGATCGGGCCTAAAAGTTGTTGTGCAGCATTAACTTATTGTTTTTTAGCCAAAGATTGATTATAAACAATAGACAGAGGTAAACTCACTTTCCATCATCCTACACGGATCCAAGGCAGACCGCTCCAGACGTGTCCGCCTTGCTCCACAACCCAGCACCCCTGCAGCCTATACCAGGTCAGATGACTAGGATAGCGCATTATTTGAGGCTTCTCCATAATGTGATCTTCTGGTCACTTGGTGTGACTTTTGACTAGGACAGACACCGCTACCAGCAGACTCCTCCAGAACGGTCTGTGCTGGATTCATGTGGTTGATAGATGATATTATGATATCATGATAGAAGAGTGGTATGATGGGTGGACATTGCCATCTTGTTTGTACTTGCGTATAATTGTATGTACAGATGAATGAGGCACCTATCTGGATATTGCACCTGAGGATGAACCAGATTTGTGCAAGTCCACATTTCTCATTCTGATATGTTGGCTGATTTCTTTACACTTTCCATGATGCTACACAAAGAAGCAGCGTGTTTCAGGTGTGTATTAAAATACATCCACAGGTGTGTCTCTAATTAACTCAGATGTTGCCAATAAACCTATCAGAAGCTTCCAAACACATGACATCATATGGGCTGTCCCAAATTGTTTAAAGGCATAGTAATCTTAGTGTTTGTAAATTTGTGACTTTGCAGAAAGTAATAAAAATGCCTTCAAACATGCTCTTTCATTATTATGGCATTTGGCCATATGTCTCAGTTTATTCATTTTAATCAATCCATGGCTAAATAAAAAATAATAATTTGCTCTCGGACAACACATTTAGTGATAAGAAAATCCCAATGACGTTTCCAACCTGTGGATTTTGATATGGACTGATCCAGTCTTGTGATCCTGTAGGTTTAGCTGCAGACTGACAGTCTTTCCAGCGTGAATACAGACATAGCGTCAGTCACTGTGAGATCGTTTACTGGATTCAGGAGCAAGAAAGTCCTGATGAGCAAAATGTAAAAGACGTCCTCTGAAATCAAGAGAATGGTAGATGCACTAGATTCTAGAAGGCCGGGGACTCATGAACGTTTTTCTCTCATCTGAGAAGATGGGTTCTCTTATACTAATCACTCTCAGATCAGAGTCTGATCATTGTGGGATCAATTTTCTCAGATATGGAGAAGATCGGAAAAAAATATCTCCATCCATTTGTGCAAGCAAATCATGCTTGGTGTGGGGAAAAAAAATCACACATGTGAACGGCTCCATGGAATAACATGAGGATGAATGTTATCAGCAGAAACAACAGATAAGGCCCCTTTCACATCAGCGGTAAAAAAAACGCAACTGCCGCGACTACCGCATAACGGCCGCGATCGGGTACACTTGCGGCAAGCCCATACAATGTCTATGGGGCTTGCGGTAAGTGTGCGGCAGGTGCAGTTTCGGCACTTGCGGTCACCTGCGGCAAGCCCCATACAATGTCTATGGGGCTTGCGGTAAGTGTGCGGCAGGTGCAGTTTCGGCACTTGCGGCAGGTTCGGCCGTGAAAAAACTGCGGCATACCGCGGTTGTTTCGCGGCCGCATCTGCCACAAGTGCCGAAACCGCAACTACACCGCACTTGCCGCAAGCCCAAAGGCATTGTATGGGGCTTGCCGCAGGTGACCCACAAGTGCGGCCGTTATGTGGTAATCGCGGCAGTTGCGTTTTTTCACCGCAACTGCCGCAATCAGCGCAAAACGCTGATGTGAAAGCAGCCTAACACTTGTAGAATTTTTAACATTGTGTGCGCGAATCCGAACATAAAAGAGTCACTCGTACCTTTAATTGGATGCTGTTGGACGCTAATTTCTTGGCTTCGGTTAATGTAAGAAGTTGTTGGTAGTCAACAGGTTTGTATTTTGTGCTGCCAAATCCGTTCTTCATGCGAACAACCAAATCTCCTGTTCCAAAGAGGAGAGAACAAAAAGGATTTACATTAAAAAAGGGTTTCATCCTTAAGCATTTATCATCTATCCAATGGAAAGGTGGGAGACCAACTATTAGGGACCCCTGAAGGCGAGATAATACCAAGTTCCTTCGAGCTGCAGGACTTTGGCTAGAACCACTATGAATGGAGCAACAGTTGAGCATGCACCTAGTGGGGTCTCATCAATGGGTTCCACCAATAACTAGTATAGTAGGCCAGAGGGTTTTACGTTGACTGCTTTTGTCAGAGCCATTGACTTTAAAACCTGTAGCTGAGTGCATACACAACCCCCTCTTCAGTCAAACTCTTTAGCTGGGCAGAATGGGGAGTGGGTCCTATGATGCAGTGATGGAAAAAGAAAATCAACCCAAAATAATTTTGCACATGGACGATGAAGATACCAATTGGTGATACCAATGGAGATTGCAAAAGCCAGAACCCAGCGATTGGCTGCAGTTGTCACGTTTATTACATCACTGCTGCAGCCGCAAGCAATGAACAGAGACGCGGAGGAGAGGCAGCGCTTAGATGGGCAATGGGGCAAAGCGGAGTTTGTTATTTTCAAATGCTGCAACCATATTACCGTAATTAAAAAATAAAATCTACCCTGGACGTTCTGCTAACACGACAGCTGAACAAAGGCCTTGGAGTCCATGTGTAAAAAGCTGTCAAGGGATATTGCTGAGCCAGGGTGTCCATATCTATCATACCGGAGCCCTGCTGATCCAGCCAGCATCACGAGAAGACTGCAAGTTGGCACAACGGTGGACACTTTCTGTATCTGAATAGTTACACTGCTTCGGACAAGTCTGTGTTATTTAATACTTGTGTTCCCCAAGAAATAACAAATCTGGAGCATCTTTTCTTAGATTTCTTCACTGTGCTGTTCTTCTGCAACAACTACTTTAAATTTATGAATAAATTGACATCTGGGCGTTACCATCTTGGCCATGTCCCTACAGTCTGACCCTGTTAAATCAGGGCTGCACTTGTAGTGGACACACCTACTAGACAAGGGGTACGATAACACCCAGTTGTCAGGTTATTCATAGATATCTGGGAGGGAGAATGAAAGAACAGTACATGCCAAAGTTGTATTCTCGGGACTCCAGAACAGGAGAAGGACTTGGATATTCTGGTTACAAGTAAGCTGAGTAGCAGAACTCAACGTCAAGCAGCAGCTGCAAAAGCAAACAAAATTTTAGGGTGTATAAAAAGAGAAAACATCCTGAAATCCCATCATATTGGTACCCCTCTATGGATCACTTGTATGGCAACATCTACCATAGAATATGGGATCCAGTTTTGGGCACCACTTTTCAAGCAGGATGTTTAGAAATTAGTCAGTTCAAATGCGGGGCAACAAGATTATTACAATGGGTGGAAATCTGGAAAAGTTGGGCTTGCTTAGCTTATAAAAAATGATCTCAGAGATCTCATTTATATGTATAGGGACATACAAAGGACGGCACAGGACTTATTACTTCTAAAGACAAGACTAAGGACCAGGGCGCGCTCACTGCGGGTGGATAAAAAGACATTCCAGCAGATAAATAGGAAAGAGTTCTTTACAGTTAGAACAGTCAGACTGTGGAGAGGTAGTAATGGTGTATAGTATAACAGCATTTATAGAAGGGCTGCATAGAACATTGTGGGTTACAGATGAATTGGTACAAAAAAATCTATAATTGGTGTGTGGCACCCGAGAGTCTGGTAGCCACAGTGGCATTGCCTCCCATGGGGGGTGATGTCATGCATGGAAGCAAGATGGGGTGTCCACACCATGTAAGCCCACAGCATGCAAAACTTTTCCTGACCTGAAGGGGGAGCTCTAAAACCTGAGTTCAGAGGAGCTGCCCTATAAATTCAGGCCTGGGGGCGGGGTTAGTCAGTTCAGTTCCTAGGAGGACTGTGAAGATGACCTGTGGACTGGAGCAGTGCTGAGCTCATCCCAGGTAGAGTCGAGAGAGGGGAACAGCAAGCATGAGAGACCCGTAGGTGAGGGTCTGAGGAAGGAGAGAAGCAGGCCTGGGGGAGTGGAGCCAGTTATCGGGCTCACCCCAGTGCAGAGCACCAGAAACAGACATCGGAGTCCGAGGTTGTAAGGGCATTCCATTCCCAGCAGCTAAAACCGGAGGGCGGGAGATTCCAAGTCTCCTGGCCACAACAAAGCCCAGGAGGCAAAGCAGCATCGGAGAGCTCAGGGACAGTAGCAAAAGAAGTGGTGCCCGGGAAGGGCTCAAGCTGCCTACCATATGGCCGAGAGATTTACAAGCAGGAGGAGAGGGTCGAAGCTTAGCTACAGGCAGCCAGGACCAGCAAGGAATAGCGCAACAGGGAGGCCTCAGAACTCTCCGGGTGAGGAGATCCCCAACTTGCTTTCAAGCCACCCAGATTCCCGACATCTCCTGTGGTGAGTGCCTTGGTCTGAACCTGCTACTACCAGTAAAGGTAAAGGAGACTACAAACTGTGTGTCTGTTGCTTACTATGTGCTCTCAGTCCTGAACACCCCAATGGCCTACCACCACCATAGACTTTACCAGTTGCCCTGGGGAGCCGCTCCACCTGTGGGGAGTGAAACCACCAAAGATGCACTCCCATCATCACCAGAGGTCCCGCACCGTAGCGTCGGCCATCAACAGCCTAATACCACGGGTGGCGTCACGACCACCATCCCTAAACCTCTATTCCACAAACTTTTGACACCACCAGGATCACGGAGCCGGGTCTCGGCCCCCGTGACTCCCCAGCAGAACTGGTGTTCCGGTTCTGAGTACCCCACGGCCCCAGAGGGCGTGTCAGGTGGATAAAGGTTGAACTTGATGGACCGAGGTCTTTTTTTCCTATGAAACTTTATTTAAAAAAAGATGCTCCAGAACTGTTAATTGATGGGGAATACAAGTATTTCATAAAACAGACATATTAGGGTTAAAGGACAGATCCATTGGTAAACTTTGAACAAAAGAATTTGTAGGATCCTGGTCCAGTGGTCGCGTCGGTAGTCCCAGAGCCGTGCAAATTGCTTCCTCTGGCATTGCTGACGCCTCTAGTGACTACTAGGCCCAGCATGCATGATGAATCGTTGTGCTTACTAGCCTTAAGAGGAGTCAGCAATGCTGGTAAGTAGGAGGCAGTTCACAGGGCTCAGGCCTGGCGGACACAGACTACCGACGTGTAGTTATGGAGTAATAATACACAATGATATCAAGTACTGTACAATCAGCTTTCTTTTCCACAAGCTTGTGTGTTCCTCTATGTGTTCACTCTGGTGTAGATCTGGGCCTGGAGGATTTCTCTGCACATATTTACTATAAGAACTAATGATTTGCTTGTAGAGTGAGGAAGTTTACACAACTGGGTTTGCAAGACAGCCGAGATCATTAGAAAGCTTCATCTGAACCTCGCCTGCAAGGAGCACCAAGTCTTCAAGTCTCTATCTGAGAAGTGGCTGGGGAAGGCGATTGTGCTCAAAGAAACAAGAACTGATGGGATTTTTATAGACCTGTTGCAAATTTCAATTCTTTTGGGATCCTGAGAGACGAGTCACGAGCTCCTCAAAAAGCTGCAGCAACCGATCGATCACATTAGGATCACAATGCCAAAATCGGCAAATGCAGAAATAGCGACAGCTCTTATGGTGGGGTTACACGTCCCGATATCGCGGCGATATCAGAGGCAACGGCGCGGGAGCGCGCATTTTTTCAGCTTTCCCGATATCGCATCGTCGGTTTACACGCTGCGATATCGGGAAACAACGTCCCTCCGATGTCTAACGCCCACCAACCCAGTAACGACCATTTAACATGGAGTTAATGAGTAGCGTCGGCGTACAGATTGGGTTGGGCTGTCACACGCTGCGATGCTGCTACAACGGCCAGCGATATCGGGGAGTTGAATAGCTCGGCTATTCAACTCCGATATCGTTTTGGCATCGTTCCAGCATCGCGTTGTACGCTCAAACCGTACAAAGCGCAAACGATATCGGGTCCAACTCGCGACCCACGTGACTTTTTGTCGGAGTTGGGTCGGAGTTGGACTCAGATATCGCGGCGTGTAAACCCGCCATAACAAGTGCTCTTCATGTATGAGGGGATGTTCACACCTGCCATTTTTTCTCCTTGCAGAGTGATTTTTGTTGCATTTTTAAGTGTTTTCATTTGCATTTTTACCCCCTTTCGATAGAAAGAGTAAAAAATGCAGCAAAAACGTTGAAAGAACCGACACGGTACAGGTTTGAAAAATTGCTTGGATGCATCAAATCCACAAGGAAAAAAGAAGCAGAATGAGATTGAATAATTCACTTTGCTATTCTTTGTTTGCTGCAGTGGTTTGGGCTTTATTTCTCCCTGTACCTGTGTATGAGTTGATATGTGCACTTAGCTTCTAATGAAGTGAATGTGATCTGAGCTGCAGTACCTAAGAATGGCCACTACATGGTGCGTTGCCCTGTGGTGTTTTGGCTCTGTAGGCTGCTGATCATGGGCTCCTATTAACTGTCTTTACTCCTTATTCTACAGAATACAGCTGCAAATAGTATTGCGTAGTATAAGATCTAAGGCTAACAGGGTCAGCCATCGTTAGACTGGGGGCACCATCTACATTTGTCTATTTTAGGTTGCTGACCCCCATTATGAGGTAGGGCCAGTATGGAGGTATCAGCATAGCGTGTTTGACCCTTTAAATTTAATCTGTGTCAACTATTTGAGTGTATCCTTTGGTGTCTGTTGTTGATATCTTTTTATATATTTTGCAATAAGTCTTGATTTTAGGAGTCGCTTTTCTTCTTCCAGTAATATTGGTCATGGGGGCAGCAGCTTTAGGATCCCATCTGATCCTGCTGACCCAAGGCTACATTCACACATCCGTTTCCATTCTTACATAGGTGAAAAAGGAACGTTTTATTTTTATTTTGGGTCTGTAGACATTTTTTTGTTCTCAATTTTAAAGTGAATGTCTCAGCAGGTTTTTGCTATGCAGTATGAGGACAGCAGAAGCTAGGGGCTGATACACTGATTTCAGGGATGTGGAACTTATTAGAATGTGTGCTGTTGCTTCAATACAAAGAGTTTTATCATCAGGAGATTATCACTACCTCCTGATCCAACCCTACCCCCAGCACCGATTAGCAGTTCACTGTCAATAGACAATGTACACAGAAAGCTTCTAATGATTGGTGGGGGCGGGGTTAGCTTTCTGAGCTCTACTACATCTAAAGAGTCCGATGGTGTCACAGCTGCGGCACCCAGTAAACTAAATAATACATTACGGGAATCAGGGTCTCTTTTCCTACATTATGTTTCTCTCAGATGAGGTAGCAAAATTTGGTGACAGATTCCCTTCAAAAGCTGAAGGTGATAAACTGTGGGAACGTATTTTTCTTCAATGACACTCAGCAATGGATCAGAAGAAAAATTCATGTAAAATTGATGTATTCCAATTTATCATCCATTTTTGATTAATTCCTTTGAATTTAAATGGGGATGCAAAAATGGATGAAAACATGAAATGCAATGAATTTCATGAAAAAAAATTCTCTAAAAATGACAGGTGTGAATAGTCCCATTAAATTCTATGGATCAAAATGCTGTTTGTCTTAAGATGGCACATTGCGCAGAAAAGAAAAACATTTGATGATTGTCGACCTATCCTGAGGAGTCATCAATATCAAAGTCCTCCAGCATCAGATGTCAATATTACAGCCATGAAGACACTGAAGAAGTTACTGTACCGTTGTCTCTGCTCC
The DNA here is from genome assembly GCA_033576535.1 of Allobates femoralis. Classification (NCBI taxonomy): domain Eukaryota; kingdom Metazoa; phylum Chordata; class Amphibia; order Anura; family Aromobatidae; genus Allobates; species Allobates femoralis. Next base: position 28,783,733 of record JARQOC010000011.1, read on the forward strand.
TGTTGGTGGTAACAAATGATCGCACGTCTCTTCCGGTCATGTCTGTGTAAGAGAATGGAAAGCTGAGATTAAGAAAGCACACATCTATGTACCGTAATACCATACTAGACCACGGTGTCCCACCACCACATTGGGGCACATCAAATATCGCAACAATTTTGCACAACTCCGCTTTGCACAAAAAAGTTGCAACTTTTTAAAGCGTTTTACATTAGTTCTCTGGGCGGCACAGTGGCTCAGTGGTTAGCACTGTACGGTGGTTCAGTGGTTAGCAATAGCACTGCAGCCTTGCAGAACTGAGGTCCTGGGTTTAATTCCCGCCAAGGAAAACATCTGCAAGGAGTTTGTATGTTCTCCCCATGTTTGTGTGGGTTTCCTCCAGCCATTCCAGTTTCCTCCCACTTTTCAAAGACATACACATATGATCGGGGCAGACAGACTGTAGTGGGCTCCTGTGCAAGAATTTTTTTTGGGTCCCCACCCCCATAGTGCAACAAAGTTATGTAAATATATAGATTTTAATATTTATAAATGCTGTGTATTTTAGTGCAGGAAAATCTGCAGCATATCAATTCTTGCTGTGGGTTTTCCAACTCTAAATGGGCTGTATATATAATATTGTGGCTATGCAGGGTTGTATTTATTATTTGGAGGCTACTGCTGGGCTGTATATATTATTTGGAGGCCAGTTGTAGCATCCAAATAACATATACAGGCCAGCACAGCCTCCAAATAACATATATAGCCCAGCACAGCCTCCAAATAACAAATACAGCCCAGCACAGCCTCCACATGACATATATAGCCCAGCACAGCCTCCAAATGACATATACAGCCCAGCACAGCCTCCAAATGACATATACAGCCCAGCACAGCCTCCAAATGACATATACAGCCCAGCACAACCTCCAGGTAATATATACAGCCCACCACAGCCTCCAGGTAATATATACATCCCAGCATAGCTTCCAGGCAATATCTACAGCCCAGCACAACCTACAGTTAATATATACAGCGCAGTACAGCCTCCAGGTAATATATATATAGCCACCCACCATTCCATAATGTTCTCCCCCACATGCGGTCCCCTTCTCAATAGTGCTTCTCCCCCTATGTTCCCCCCAATTCATGCAGCTTCTCCCCCCTTGTGACTCTCCCCTCAATCATGCAACATCTCCCCCCTCCATATAGTATATTGCACCCCGGAAGTTCTCCATGTAATATAAAGCACCCCCAAAGTCCTCCACATTGTATAATGCACCCCCCAAAGTCCTCTAAATTGAACATTGCACAACTACATGTTCTTCATGTAGCATAATGTGCACATCAGCCTCCCATCAGTAAAAAAAAAAAAAAAGAAAGAGTACTCACCTCTCTCCTCGCAGCTCCAGTCTCCCCGGCATCTGTCTGCCCTCTGCACGGCTCAGCACTGGGGCGCTCAGTGATGACGTCATGATCGCCATCACTACCCGACGTGCTGAGCTGCAGGGTGCAGACAGCGGCCGGGAGACTGAGAGCAAACTCCGGGTGGGCGGGTACAGGCGCTAATAGTGCAGGCGCTCCCTCGCTCCATCTCAACCTCGGCGGCAGGAGGGAGAGAGGGGGTGCGGGAAGCAGCATTCAGGGCGTCCCCCGAGGGCGCTCAGGGGGCCCCCGGGGGGTGCGGAGAGCCATGTGCACTGGCTCCACATGGCTAATTTGCACAACATGCAAATTAGCCATGTGGACAGCTAGCTGGACCTTGGGGGCCCCCTACCGCTTGGGGCCCAGGTTCAATACACCAGCTGCACATGTGGTAGGTCTGCCCCTAGATAGGATGTTTAGATTGTGAGCCCCAATGGGGACAGTGCTGCAAATGTATGTAAAGTGCTTAATAGCGCTATATAAATGAATATTTTTATTATTAACGGATGAATGGGATCGTTGTGGAATTTTTTACAGCATAATCTGCAGAGAACATGCTGTGAGGCTACGTTCACATGTAGCGTAATTTGCACGTATTCCTGCAATTACACAGCGCTTTTTAGCAGTGAAACGCATCACTGAAAACACATTCCAGAAAAAGCTATGGCTTTTGCTTAAATGCGGTCACACGTCGTGTATCACAGCGTATTTTTGCACACGCACTTTCACTGCAAAAGTGTGTGTGCAAAAAGAATTGACATGTCAATTCTTTGCTCCTTTTTTGGCACGCTTTTCCTATAGGCCACATTATAAAATGAGCTTGTGAAAAGCGCGCCGAATAAAGCGCAGTGTGTGAATGCAGTCACGCTTTTTTGCGTCGTATGCACGCAAAAATGCGCGACTGCATAAACACACGCAAATTACGCTACGTGTGAACATACCCTAATGGCCCCTTTACACGTCCCAACATCGTTTCGATATTGGATACAACGGCACGGGAGCGCACACTTTTTTGGGCTGAAATCCAAGATCGAATAGGAGCTGTCACACAGGGAGATATCAGCAGGCAGCACAACTGTGATGTGTACACCCCCTTGTACGAGCGACCCAGGGAACGACCATTTAACATAGGAGTGAATAGGGGAAGTTGCTCTCCAGGTCGGTGTTGGGCTGTCACACAGTACGATCCTGCCAGATCGTCCATCCAATATCGGCCAGTTGGAGAGCCTGCTCATTTCTTCTCCAATATCGGCCAGTTGGAGAGCCTGCTCATTTCTTCTCCAATATCGGCCAGTTGGAGAGCCTGCTCATTTCTTCTCCAATATCGGCCAGTTGGAGAGCCTGCTCAATTCTTCTCCAATATCGGCCAGTTGGAGAGCCTGCTCAATTCTTCCCCGATATCATTTTGACATCGTTCTTGCATCGAATTGTACATTTACACCATACAACGCACGAACGATATCGGCAGCAACGGCCGAACCACGTGACTTTTTATCGAAGTTGGACGACGATATCGGGACGTGTAAAGTGGCCATAAGAGGTGAAATCTGTGAGAAATCTGAAATAAAATCCTCAGAAAAATAAAAATTTAACAAATGCGTATTTTGCCGCAGATAATCTGCAAATATATTGCAAACCTTGTATGCTTCAGCCATGGCTGTGAAGTCAGGAAGCCAAAGATCAGACTCCGACTCCTCAATTTCCCTGAATCCACCTCCAACTCTACCAAAATGGACCCTGACTCTGACTACACAACTCCGCAACCATGGCTGTGGAGTCTGTAAGCCAAATATCTGACTAAAACGCCTCAATTTCCCTGAATCCGACTCAACTCCACCCAAAATGGACACTGACTGACTCCACGATTCCGCAACCAAAGCTGTGAAGTCAGTAAGCCAAATATCCGACTCATATTCCCAATATCCCTGAATCCGACTCCACCCAAGTTGGACATCGACTCCTGCTCCGACTCCACAACCACAGCTGTGAAGTTGGTAAGCCAAATATCCAACCCGACTCCTCAATTTCACAGAATCCGACTCCACCCAAAATGGACACCGACTCCGACTCTCCAGCCCTGGCTTCAACGTGCCCTTACTTTCCATGTGTGCAGTGGAAATTGCCCACTGCGAGGGACTATTGTTACTGGATGTTGTTTCATAATTGGGCCGTAGATGGGCAAATACTTCAGGTGAGCAATGAGCCGCAATGTGTCGCTGCACCCTAAAGTTTGACCGCTTAGGTACAGGTAGTGAACTCGGAGCAGAAGATGCAGTTTCTCAGGATACAGTGTATATATGGCTCGTGCTCTCCAGCTGCTGGTGAAGACCTCTGACCTGTTAATCTAAGCACTAACTCCAGGTATTTATGATCCACAAATCATCACAACTGAGCTCCTGGAGCCTGTACATGTATAAACAGGCAGCACTAATGAGCGGAGCGACTGCTTGGACCTCCAGTCTGATGTTATTCTCTGTAGAATGTGGACTTCTGCATATTGTGAAACTACAAGTCCCAACATGCTCTAAAGCTGCCACCTCTGTTATTGGGCATTGCAGTTTTCCAGCAGCCGATGATCCATGGATAGAAGAAATGAGGTAACATAACCCTAAGGCGGCCGTCACACGCTTCAATCTTGTGAGTGATATTGCTAGCGATCACATGCACGCTCGATCGCTAACAATATCGTTCACATCGCTGGTGAGCTGTCATGGTGGGTTTACACGTTGTGATATCGGCGTCCAACTCCGACCAAAAGTCACGTGGTTCGTGCGTTGGACCCGATATCGTTCATGCGTTGTACGATGTGAACATCCGATACGATGCAGGAACGATGGCAAACCGCCCGATATCGGATGCCGGTTGGAGCCAGATCGTCCTGTGTGACAGCCCAACTCCGATGTGTAGTACAACATCACGCATTCACTCCCATGTTAAATGGTCGTTCCTGGGTCGGGGGGCATAGACATCGATCTCGCTGGTCCACATCGCTGGTGAGTCTGCCTGTGTGACAGCTCACCAGCGATGTGAACGATATTGTTAGCGATCGCGCGTGCATGTGATCGCTAACAATATTGCTCACAAGATTGAAGCGTGTGATGGCCGCCTAAGCATTGGTTTTGGCTTAAAAGAAGGCTCAAGCAAAAATAAACTGACACATACTCACCTCCCAGCGCTGTTAAACAGGCAGATCTCCTCAGCGACCAGGGACCAGGGAGCCACCTCCACAACGCTGGAAGCGGGAGGACACTGGTAATAATGATAAACACTGGGTATCTAGGCAGCGCGCACTGCCTAGATACCCACTGTTTATCATAGTTACCATCGTTCTCCCTGCTTACAGGCTGCGCTAAGCAGGGAGGATACTGGTAACTATGATACACACCGGGTATCTAGGCAGTGCGCGCTGCCTAGATACCCAGTGTTTATCATTATTACCAGTGTGCTTCCGCTTCCAGCTGCCTAGATACCCGCTGTGTATCATAGTTACCAGTGTCCTCCCTGCTTAGCGCTGGTAACCATGATAAACTCCGAGTATCCAGGCAGCGCGTGCTGCCTAGAGACCTGGTGTTTACCATGGTTACCAGCCTGTGAAGTCACTGGGTCACTGATCGCTGGTCTCTCGCTGTCACATGCAGCAATGCGTGCTGACCAGCGGGAGACCAACGACCAAAAAATGACCCAGAGCACTTTGTAACAATCAGCGATCTCACAGCAGGGGGCCTGATCAGTGCTGTGTCACACGTAGCGAGATCGTTAGCGAGATCGCTGTTACGTCACAATACCTGTAACGTTACAATGATCTCGCTAACGATCTTGTTATCTGTGACGGGGGCTTTACACTTAGTAAAGAGATGTCCCAAATACAGACATAAGGCACAATTACACTTAATAAATGGGGGTCCCAAATACAGACATAAGGCACAATTACACTTAATAAATGGGGGTCCCAAATACAGACATAAGGCACAATTACACTTAGTAAATAGGCGTCCAAAATATAGACACTAGGCACAATTACCATTACCTGTTAGTTCTTCTGCACCACATACAGTGTTGGCCAAAAGTATTGACACCCCTGCAATTCTGTCAGATAATACTCAGTTTCTTCCTGAAAATGATTGCAATCACAAATTCTTTGGTATTATTATCTTCATTTAATTTGTCTTAAATGAAAAAAACACAAAAGAGAATGAAGCAAGAAGCAAAACATTGATCATTTCACACAAAACTCCAAAAATGGGCCGGACAAAAGTATTGGCACCCTCAGCCTAATACTTGGTTGCACAACCTTTAGCCAAAATAACTGCGATCAACCGCTTCTGGTAACCATCAATGAGTTTCTTACAATGCTCTGCTGGAATTGTAGACCGTTCTTCTTTGGCAAACTGCTCCAGGTCCCTGATATTTGAAGGCTGCCTTCTCCAAACTGCCATTTTTAGATCTCTCCACAGGTGTTCTATGGGATTCAGGTCTGGACTCATTGCTGGCCACCTTAGAAGTCTCCAGTGCTTTCTCTCAAACTATTTCTAGTGCTTTTTGAAGTGTGTTTTGGGTCATTGTCCTGCTGGAAGACCCATGACCTCTGAGGGAGACCCAGCTTTTCACACTGGGCCCTACATTATGCTGCAAAATTTGTTGGTAGCCTTCAGACTTCATAATGCCATGCACACGGTCAAGCAGTCCAGTGCCAGAGGCAGCAAAGCAACCCCAAAACAGCAGGGAACCTCCGCCATGTTTGACTGTAGGGACCGTGTTCTTTTCTTTGAATGCCTCTTTTTTTCTCCTGTAAACTCTATGTTGATGCCTTTGCCCAAAAAGAGAGAACATTCTTCCAAAACATTTTAGGCTTTCTCAGGTAAGTTTTGGCAAACTCCAGCCTGACTTTTTTATGTCTCGGGGTAAGAAGTGGGGTCTTCCTGGGTATCCTACCATACAGTCCCTTTTCATTCAGACGCAGACGGATATTACGGGTTGACACTGTTGTACCCTCGGACTGCAGGGCAGCTTGAACTTGTTTGGATGTTATTTGAGGTTCTTTATCCACCATCCGCACAATCTTGCGTTGAAATCTCTTGTCAATTTTTCTTTTACGTCCACATCTAGGGAGGTTAGCCACAGTGCCATGGGCATTAAACTGCTTGATGACACTGCGCACGGTAGACACAGGAATATTCAGGTCTTTGGAGATGGACTTGTAGCCTTGAGATTGCTCATGCTTCCTCACAATTTGGTTTCTCAAGTCCTCAGACAGTTCTTTGGTCTTCTTTCTTTTCTCCATGCTCAATGTGGTACACACAAGGACACAAGACAGAGGTTGAGTCAACTTTAATCCATGTCAACTGGCTGCAAGTGTGATTTAGTTATTGCCAACACCTGTTAGGTGCCACAGGTAAGTTACAGGTGCTGTTAATTACACAAATTAGAGAAGCATCACATGATTTTTCTAAGGGTGTCAATACTTTTGTCCACCCCCTTTTTTATGTTTGGTGTGGAATTATATCCAATTTGGCTTTAGGATAATTCTTTTTGTGTTTTTTTCATTGAAGACAAATTACATGAAGATAATAATATCAAAGAATTTGTGATTGCAATCATTTTCAGGAAGAAACTGAGAGAATTGCAGGGGTGTCAATACTTTTGGCCAACACTGTATGAACCTTTTCTAATATGAGCAACCACCAACACAGGCTTACATGTCTCTGACCAGACGGTGGGGGCCACTCAGAATGGCACTTTGGGTGGTATGTGGCCCCTGAGTGGCAGGTCTTGCTCCCCTGGTCCAGACATGTCACAGCTTTTCTAGTCAGGTGCAATGAATCTCCCCCTATTCTTCTCTATTTTGACCCCGATAGGCTAGGCGGCATGCTATCACTGCTGGGGGAGCTGATGGATCTCGCCCTCAATAATGAGCTGTACATTGTGATATTTGTCCACAGGGTTTTCAGTTTCACAATCTTGCTTTGTCCTGTGGCAATCATAAAATGATCTGTGCGATTTCCAAAGGATTGGGGTGTTCTGTACAAATGCGATGAATGATGTAGTGTGTGAACAATGGTCGCTTTGCACCTCCAGCATACCTCTGCTGTTCTTTTCACAACACACAATGGTCTCTGGCTTGTCGACATGTCATCAGTTAGCGCCAGGAGAACGATCATGTTACCCTTTGTCTGCGAGTTTTCTCCTTTTATTTTCTATTACAGGTTATCTATTTTCACTGTTTGCATTTGGCTGCGGCCATTGCTTCTGATTGCTTATTAATCGGGACAACATCCATAAAGCTATATACATCCAATTCAAGGGCTGATGTAATGGGCTGAGAGCAGCGGTCTAGGGTTTCTAATTGCCCGAGGGACATGAGCTCAATTACAATAATATATCAGGTAATAGATGGATATGAGAGTCCTACAAACGCCATAATGCACCTGATCAGCCCAATGCAACTGCACAGAACATATGAGTGGGAATCTTGAGTGAAATCACTTTTCTGTCTGCAATCCGTATTTCCAAAAAAAAAAAGGTCTTTGGGGCGAGATTGAAACGTAGCGGAAAATTGACGAATATCACTTGAGATGGCGGAGATGCCATACGATATTATTTCAGCCACTACTGGTGGGTTCTCAATGATCATTTACCTTTTAATGTCTTCTAACACGTCACTGAGACTAGTGATGAGTGAGCACTCCCATGCTTAAGCTTTCGGTACTCGAAACGAGCAGGCCGGACGTTTGGATGGGCTCAACTCAACTACCGAGTATAATGGAAGTCAATAAAAACATGTCTTTTTCCAGAAGAGTCTCTGGAAAAATGCTCAAGTCTCCAATTGACTACCATTATACTCAGTACTTGAGTCGAGCCCATCCGAGTTTCCGACCTGCTCGTTTCGAGTACCGAGCATGCTAGTGTTCGCTCATCTTTAACTGAGACACTAGGATATTACTAGTGGGGTCTGCGCTCTAAGATCCCCACTGATCAATCCAAGTAGTTTTTTTAGGAAGAAGAATTGTAGAAAATGGGATCATCAATCTCACATCCAATCAGCTGTTACCTGACCCCACACCCACTGGAAACACCACAGCGCCAAACATTGTGCAGTGGCCGTTCTTGTGTACTGCAGGTACCTGTGCACTTTCGATGAGGGAAGATATATGCAGGACTCAAGTGATCACTTATTGGTGACCTATGTCATCACTACCCAATATCTTAAACTTGGAAACCCCTTTAAAGGTACCTTTACACGCGGCAACTTTTCTAGGAATTTCACTGGCAACTTACTGGTTGCAGTAAAATCATGGACAAATTGTTCTATCTTGTTGCTGTGTACAAATGGAACAATGTGTCCATGATTTCACTGCAACCAGTAAGTTGCCAGTGAAATTCCTAGAAAAGTTGCCGCGTGTAAAGGTACCTTAATGGTTTCCCAGAAATTAGTGGACATCATTAGGCAATTTCAATGCAAGTGATTAACAACACATACATTTGTACACTTTATGATGTACAAAAAAGCCACTGCCATTGAGGTAGGCAGCAACCATGAACTTGGTCCTGATAAGGTGTAGGATGGTGGAAGGTGTCCCATCTACATGAACGTCTGGATACAAGGTTTCCTGGCATCACAATCTTCAGATCCTACACTGGCGGTGCTTGACTTCTCACAGCCAATCTGGGCACCATCTCTCCTCCGGGTAAGTGATGCACACGCACCTAGCCGTCCATAGGTAAAGTAAATTATCAGCCACATCGTCTTCTTCCATTGCTACAAAGTCCAGCTATGATGTTCACAAGCACATTGTAGACAATTTTGGTAATGAAGGGGTCCAGCACGGGCACCTAGACCGTTCCCACTTAGCGAAAAAGTGATTTTGCTCAGAATTTTCACTCGTATTTTCTGTGCAGTTGTGCTTGAGCAGGATGAATTACCGGTATGTGTTCTCTAGATGTTACAATTGCTCCATGCACAAGACTTTTCTTTCTATCACAGCCTACAATGTGCAGTACACAAACTCTTCTTTGTACCAGCCTCCAGCACCCATGCAGACTACTGAACCGTAGGAGCCATGATCTTGTCTTTGGTTCACCGGTTGTCCTTTTTGGACCACTTTCGGTATCGACTAATCTTCAGGTTCGTTTCCAACACATTCTCATGTTCTTGAATGTGCAAAATTGCAACATGCTTGTAAAAAGAAGCAACTTTTTACCTATCTTGTGTATAGGTGATATATTGTATGCTGATTACTGTATAGCCCCTTTATCAACATCTTCAGTCATCAGTATTATCTCCTTAAAGGGAACCTGTCATGTCGTTTTTTGTTTTTAAACCGTCCCCATTGTTGTTTAGATCATGTGTGGCGCCCCGCATGGTCAGGCGTCACAAAAGGGTATTGCACCCGTAAAAGAGGTGTAACTGCCCCAGCTGCAGGTGGACCTAGGATGGTGGGTGGGACATTCCCAGCACTCCCACATTAGTTGAGCAGTGTGAGGTTACCCAGAAGGAGATATTTTCACCTCTAGGGGGAACAAGGAGGGCTTTGGCTAATTGGAACGAGGCGGAAGGGTCACCGGGTCGGTTTCAAGCTGATCTGGAGGGAAGAAGAAGAATCTTGAGGAAATCCTGAAAAAGGGCATCCGACACGAGAAGTCCGGGCCCTAGAGAGAGAGGGAGATCCTCAGAGTGGAGCGACCATACTACAGGGGATACTCCAGTCCACCACGGGAACGTTGGGCCCGAGGATCCGGCCAGAGTTCATCTTTGCAGTCGGCAACCGGCTGCTGTGGTTTGTTTATCAGCCGCACCACCTGCCATTGGAGCGGTCTGCCTGCTTCCTCACCACGAGGGAGAGGACCCCAGTACTACCTACACGAAGCTATTGGGTATAGGCCCATCCTAGGCGGGGAAGAAAGGACACGAGTTTGTCAACAAAGGTACACCACGGGTTCCACTATACCACCTGGGATCCACTTGCAGCCACCTGTAGAGCTACCTGTTACTATAACATCTTGCTGAACTGTGAACTTTGCTTGATGCTGCTACAAGTTGACAGTAAAGTACCCGGGAGAAAGTGACTTTGCCTACGTGTGTTTTCCTACATCAAATTGTTCTTTTTGCAGGAACGTTGCCCTGGAGGAACAGCCTCACCTGCAGGGGGCTTTGCCAACTTAGCTGCACTACCATCTACCTCCGGCGGACTGTGGCGGCGCTGGTGACCCATCACCAGGTACTACAGGTGGCGTCACATGACAAAAACTCTTATCCCCTGTAAATACATCCCTTTTTGAAGTGTCATCCAAGCCACGGGATCAGGCGCTGCCACCCGTGACAATACAACCCACCAAGCCTGGTACCCGAGTACCCCAGGGCCTGGGGCTAGACACATGCACTATGCATCACTAACCAGGTATTGAAAAAAAATCCATGTATTTATCATAAAAAGGACTTTGAATGCTTAGGTGTTTGCATTAGGTACCTGCACAAACAGCCATTGGGGTGGATACTTCAACTGGCAATCAGTCACGTCAATCCACATTCAGTCGTGCAGTTTTTTTTAAATGTAGTCACACCCCTGCATTGTAATATATTAACATTACTGAAGGACCTGCAGAAATTCACTTACGCTGTGAAAGGACCTGTAGGGTGATGTCACGACCATGTGACTGTAATGGGCAAAGCTAATCCTACATCATCTTCACTTCAGGCTTCCTTAGCTCTGCGCATTACGGTCATATTGTCGTGACATCACCCTACAGGTCCTTTTACAGTGAATTTTTGCGGGTCCTTCAGTAATGTTAATATATTACAATGCGGGGTTGTGGTGATTACATTTAAAAAACTGCATGACTGAATGTGGATTGATGTAGCCATAGTGCGTAACAAGGTAAGGGATGGGCCGATCGGACCACAATGGTTGAAGCAAAGTATCTAAAGGGTAGGATTGTGGAATGTGAATGAATTTAGACAAATCTCATTCACATTTACATAACGTCATGCTATGATTTCTACACAAGAATGTGCACAGTGCCTAAGGGGTGATCTCAAATGAGCAGGAGGAAACGAAAGAAAAAACATATTAGCAGATCAAACTGAAGAGTGAATATGGCGACCACACGCAGGGGATCGGGCACAGAGGAACAACTTTTAATTCTATTTATTTGATATTAAAGTGGCACCTGAAAGAGTTAGAAGGGTAAGATCACAATTTCCCCATCCTCCCGGGGACGGTTAGTGCTGATTACACCTTGCTGACATTGCTGGAGTCTTGCCAAGGACAGAGATTCATTTCCCTGTGTTGTGGCATAATAAAGGTAGGGCGGCCATCAGTAACTGCTGAGCTCTGTATATGAAGCAGCATGAGCCATCATGTCTATGTCACCGATGTACAGCAATGTACAGAACGTCTATGAGCAGCGTACCAGGAATGGTTTATTCACACCGCCATGTTTATGGTCAGTGAGAAGCAGATAATGGACTCCAAAACATGGAGCTGAACTGTCAGAGCAAAATAAAGGAATCTTTTATGGAAAGACTGGCTTGTAATAGCCGATTGTAGGTATAAAATATGATCTCATAAGCAGTACCTGCTCCATAACCAGTGCCTGCCACAGTGCCCCATCACCAGTGCCTGCCACAGTGCCCCATCACCAGTGCCTGCCACAGTGCCCCATCACCAGTGCCTGCCACAGTGCCCCATCACCAGTGCCTGCCACAGTGCCCCATCACAAGTACCTGCCACAGTGCCCCATCACAAGTACCTGCCACAGTGCCCCATCACCAGTGCCTGCCACAGTGCCCCATCACCAGTGCCCCATCACCAGTGCCTGCCACAGTGCCCCATCACCAGTGCCTGCCACAGTGCCCCATCACCAGTGCCCCATCACCAGTGCCTGCCACAGTGCCCCATCACCAGTGCCCCATCACCAGTGCCTGCCACAGTGCCCATCACCAGTGCCTGCCACAGTGCCCCATCACCAGTGTCTGCCACAGTGCCCCATCACCAGTGCCTGACACAGTGCCCCATCACCAGTGCCTGCACAGTGCCCATCACAGTCCACCAGTGCCCCATCACCAGTGCCTGCCACAGTGCCCCATCACCAGTGCCTGCCACAGTGCCCCATCACCAGTGCCTGCCACAGTGCCCCATCACCAGTGCCTGCCACAGTGCCCCATCACCAGTGCCTGCCACAGTGCCCCATCACCAGTGCCTGCCACAGTGCCCCATCACCAGTGCCTGCCACAGTGCCCCATCACCAGTGCCTGCCACAGTGCCCCATCACCAGTGCCTGCCACAGTGCCCCATCACCAGTGTCTGCCACAGTGCCCCATCACAAGTGCCTGCCACAGTGCCCCATCACAAGTGCCTGCCACAGTGCCCCATCACCAGTGCCTGCCACAGTGCCCCATCGCCAGTGCCTGCCACAGTGCCCCATCACCAGTGCCTGCCACAGTGCCCCATCACAAGTGCCTGCCACAGTGCCCCATCACCAGTGTCTGCCACAGTGCCCCATCACCAGTGCCTGCATCAGTGCCCCATCACCAGTGCCTGCCACAGTGCCCCATCACAAGTGCCTGCCACTGTGCCCCATCACCAGTGCCTGCCACAGTGCCCCATCACCAGTGCCTGCCACAGTGCCCCATCACCAGTGCCTGCCACAGTGCCCCATCACCAGTGCCCCATCACCAGTGCCTGCCACAGTGCCCCATCACCAGTGCCTGCCACAGTGCCCCATCACAAGTGCCTGCCACAGTGCCCCATCACCAGTGTCTGCCACAGTGCCCCATCACCAGTGCCTGCCACAGTGCCCCATCACCAGTGCCTGCCACAGTGCCCCATCACCAGTGCCTGCCACAGTGCCCCATCACAAGTGCCTGCCACAGTGCCCCATCACCAGTGTCTGCCACAGTGCCCCATCACCAGTGCCTGCCACAGTGCCCCATCACCAGTGCCTGCCACAGTGCCCCATCACCAGTGCCTGCCACAGTGCCCCATCACCAGTGCCTGCCACAGTGCCCCATCACCAGTGTCTGCCACAGTGCCCCATCACCAGTGCCTGCCACAGTGCCCCATCACCAGTGCCTGCCACAGTGCCCCATCACCAGTTACAGCCACAGTGCCCCATCACCAGTTACAGCCACAGTGCCCCATAACCAGTTACAGTCACAATGCCCCATAACCAGTGCTCATAACCAGTGTCTGCACAGTGCCCTATTGGACACTGCCACTAAAGTGCCTCATAATCAGCACCTACCAATAATGCTCCTGGATTATCCAGAATGTCACAATTTGTCTTGGGATGACTGACAGTAAAGTGTTTATTCTTACGGTACAGAACCAACTTTTGTCTTCACTTTGGTGTCATTGCTGAAACAATATCTGCGGAACTTGGGAAAAAAACCTCCAGAAATCTGAATTACGTATGTATAAAGGCCACGTCACACACACAGATAATTGTGCAGATATTGGTCACAGATCTCTGGTTGCAGTGAAATCATGGACACATTGTTACACTTGTACACAGCCACAAAATGGAACAATGTGTCCATGATTTCACTGTAACCAGTGATCTGTGACCAATATCTGCACAGATATCTGTGTGTGTGACTGGGTCTTAAATCTTTGTAATAAAAGAAGAGGACATGGAGACTGTCCTGCCCACGATGCCAGGAGTCAGGATTTCTCTCTGCCGAATATCAGCCTAGTTGTGTCTATAACTGGGTCAGGACTATATTTACCTTCCCAGGTGTCATTTTAACATTGATTTTGTATTAAATCAGTATAAATTGGCGACTCTGTATGGACGGGCTCCTCTTGCTGCACACGTGGATTTGGCTGCGGACACAAGACAGACCCTAAATCCAATAAAGACATTTCTAATTATTCTGCTGTTTTAGGGGATGGATATTTTTTTTAAATGGCTCCAAATTATAAAGTACCGTAAATCCCACTCCCCCTCCCAGAGTTGCTCCTTTCTGGCCTTCGCTTCCTAATCCCGTCCTCTATACCCAGATATACCCAGAAGTGCCGACTCAGCTAATTATTGATGCCACATTCCAGTAGGGAGTCGGTGCTGGGACCGGTAATAATAACCTTCTCTATTATTGATGCTCACATGTGAACCATTATCCCGATATTAGCCGTCACATGATACCGCAGTCGTCCCTGTGTCAGAAACAAAGAAGTTTTATGTCTTCAGCTGACCCACGGGAATATCCGGTGACACCTCGGTATCATGAGACTATCAAATGATGAATGAGGCAAAATTCAGCTGCCTCTGTACCTACATGAGTGAAGATGTGCCACGCTGGACGTCTCTCCATAATGTAAGCAGCAGCCATCACCAAGCGTCCTGATATACCCTGTTTCCCCGAATATAAGTCAGGGCAGGGCTGGCGCAGAATTTTCCAATATAAGTCATACCCCGATTATAAGACAGGGTGACTTATTTTCGGGGAATATAAGACAGGGTACCGCTAAAGTGCCATTTTTGCCCATTGCATGTTTTACCTGTGTCCCCGCTGTCCCACTGGCCCCGCTGTCCTCCGTGGGCTCCCCTCTGCCCTCAGGTGCAGCCGCAGGTCCGCTGTCTCCCGTGGGCTCCCCTCTGCCCTCAGGTGCCGCAGGTAACCCCGAGGGCATAGGGTTAATCTTGTGCGCCTGTCGCCCCGGCCTGACGTCACCGCTGCCGGCAGGAGCTTCTGATTGGCCAGCAGCTCCCCAGCACCTCGAGCGCTGATTGGCTCAGCGGCTCGAGTGCTGATTGGCCAGAAGCTCCTGCATGAAGAAGCATCTGGACAACGCCCTGCACCGCGGAGGAATCCATAGCCCGAGGCCGCCATTACCCTAAAAAGTAAGGATGTTTCCTTGCCAACTTGCCCATTAAAACCGCAATTCCGCCGCACAGCCGACTTGCGGCAGGTCCCCATACAATGTACAGTACTGTATGGGACACTTGCGGCAAGGTGCGGTTACCGCACTTTTGCCGCACCTTGCCGCAAGTGTCCCATACAGTACCGTACATTGTATGGGGACCTGCCGCAAGTATGCCGCAAGTCGGCTGTGCGGCGGAATTGCGGTTTTAACGGTACTGTGCTGGGGGCTGCAGTGGCATACTGTATGGGGCTGGGACTTTTCATTTTTGTCTTTTTTTTTTTTTAATATAAGTCATACCCCGAATATAAGACAGGGTGGGACTTTTGGGGGTAAAATTAATATAAGACACTGTCTTATATTCGGAGAAACACGGTAGCCACTTCATAGTCAGAGTGAACCCCTGGGTTCTGTAAGGAGTCAGTCTCCTTCCCCTTCTGGCAGTTCCCTGCTTACTTTTCCTGTCTGTAGCAGGAGACTTCTCTGACTCTCAGGCTCTGCTTCTTTCCTCACAAACCGGGCAGAAGGTGATTTCTATTGCTTGCTGTACAGAGACCTGACTATAGGGAGAGTTGGTGATCAGATGTGTCCTCCAGGACTCGGCTCATGAGTTGGACACACATTGTCATATTCTCCGGACACCAGGCAGCACCACACTATCACATTGGAGATGTCACAACTCTTCACTGAGTCATTTTTTAGCATCATCTAAATCCAGGGTAGGGCGGGGACCTTTTTTCTGCCAGGAGCCATTTGGATATTTCTAACGTCATTTGGGGACGTACAAAACTATCAGTTTGACACCTATCCTGCTATGCTGCGTCGATAATTAAGTCTCCCCTAATATGGTATGTATTATGACTAATATTCCAGGAGACACTGGGACTGCTGTATATACATCACATAGGAGACACTGGGACTGCTGTATATAGATCACATAATAGACACTGGGTCTGCTGTATATACATCACATAGGAGACAATGGGACTGCTGCATATACATCACATAGGAGACAATGGGTCTGCTGTATATACATCACATAGGAGACACTGGTACTGCTGCATATACATCACATAGGAGACAATGGGACTGCTGTATATACATCACATGGGAGACAGAGATAGCTGTTATACATCACATAGGAGACACTGGGTCTGCTGTATATACATCACATAGGAGAAAATGGGACTGCTATATATACATCACATAGGACACACAGAGATAGCTGTTATACATCACATAGGAGTTAATGAGACTGCTGTATATACATCACATAGGAGTTAACAAGACTGCTGTATTTACATCATGTAGAAGATACTGAGACTGCTGTAATTACATAAGAGACACAGATTGTGGTATATACATCATATAGAAAACACTGAAACTGCTGTATATACATCACATAGGAGACACCGAGACTGCTGTATATACATTACATTGGAGATGCTGGGACTGCTGCATATACATCACATAGGAGACACTGGGACTGCTGTATATACATCCCATAGGAGATGCTGGGACTGCTGTATATACATCACATAGGAGATACTGGGACTGCTGTATATACATCATATAGGATACACTGGGACTGCTATATACACATTACATAGGAGACACTGGGACTGCTGTATATACATAACATAGGAGATGGTGTGGCTGCTGTATATACGTCACATAGAGACACTAGGACTGCTGTATATACGTCACATAGAGACACTAGAACTGCTGTATACTCATAACATAGGAGATGGTGTGGCTGCTGTATATACGTCACATAGAGACACTAGGACTGCTGTATACACACCACATAGGAGACACTAGAACTGCTGTATACTCATAACATAGGAGATGCTGTGGCTGCTGTATATACGTCATACAGAGACACTAGGACTGCTGTATATACATCACATAGGAGACACAGTGACTGAAGTGGCTTTGTCTTTGATGTATAATGGTATTTGGTTTTGACACTTTATTGACACAGTCCTGTCCGGGTTTCATGCGTTTTTTCTGCAGTGATAACGCATGTGCATATTCCTAGCTGCAGATAATGTGATTCTGTGGGAGAATGAGCCCCAATGTGAGGCTGCTCTCAGGTCAGCGCCCTCCCCCAATGCTGGAATCCGCCACCAGGGGGCGACAACGAGCTCAGGAGAATATCAGACCCGCTCCATCCTGAGGACGACAGTGACGTAAAGCAGCGTCCAGTACCGGTAGCCAGCTCTGCCGCACCGACACCACACGTTACGTCACAGCCTTGGTCGCGATATACAGACACAGTGATGATGACACGTGTGTGGTGACTCACCTGGACTCCGCTCTGTCGCGATACTCGGATAGATAGATGTGCAGACCCAGCATTGAAGCTCCTCCCACTTTCAGTCAACAGCATCGGTAACTGAGGCAACGGGAGCCCGGTGTCTGATTGGCAGGTTTGGATCTCAGGTGTTGCCCAATAGGATTGCGGAGAGGGCGCGTCTTGTCCAATGGGAGCCGAGGAGGAGAGCGGCTGCGCCGTGACGTCACAGGCGGGGAGCCGGCGCTGCTGCTGCTGCGGTGTGCGCGCTAGTGGGGACGGGGCTCCCGCACCATGGACACGGGGTGATCTCCGCCCGAGGAGCGGGGCTGCCGGCGGCTGGGCACACATGACGCTGCGGGGACCGGGGCCCGGGGACACAACAGCAGGCAGGTAAGTGTGCGCTCCCGCCCTCCGCTCCTGCTGCAGGAGCCGCCGATCCACGGTGCAACTTTACTGTGTGGAGCTGCGACTTCATCTGGGATCACTGCACTGATGGAGGACACAGATCCAGGGCAGGGGCTCCCCGCCAGGGGGAGACACCTACAGAGCAGGGGTCCACCGGCAGAGGCAAGGAGCTGAACAGCAGGGGCCCCCAACCAGGGGCAAGGACCTACAGAGCAGGGGCCCCCACCAGGGACAAGGACCTACAGAGCAGGGGCCCCCAACCAGGGGCAAGGACCTACAGAGCAGGGGCCCCCAACCAGGTGCAAGGACCTACAGAGCAGGGGCCCCCCACCAGGGCAAGGACCTACAGAGCAGGGGCCCCCCACCAGGGGCAAGGACCTACAGAGCAGGGGCCCCCCCACCAGGGGCAAGGACCTACAGAGCAGGGGCCCCACCACCAGGGGCAAGGACCTACAGAGCAGGGGCTCCCCACTAGGGACAAGGATCTACAGAGCAGGGGCCCCCACCAGGGACAAGGATCTACAGAGCAGGGGCCCCCCACCAGGAACAAGGATCTACAGAGCAGGGCCCCCCCACCAGGGACAAGGACCTATAGAGCAGCCCCCCCCCCCCCCACCAGGGGCAAGGACCTACAAAGCAGGGCCCCCCCCACCAGGAGCAAGGACCTACAGAGCAGCCCCCCCCCCACCAGGGGCAAGGACCTACAGAGCAGCCCCCCCCCCCCAGCAGGGGGAAGGACCTACAGAGCAGGGGCCCCCACCAGGGGCAAGGACCTACAGAGCAGGGGCCCCCACCAGGGACAAGGACCTACAGAGCAGGGGCCCCCACCAGGGACAAGGACCTACAGAGCAGGGGCCCCCACCAGGGACAAGGACCTACAGAGCAGGGGCCCCCACCAGGGACAAGGACCTACAGAGCAGGGGTCCCCACCAGGGACAAGGACCTACAGAGCAGGGGTCCCCACCAGGGACAAGGACCTACAGAGCAGGGTCCCCACCAGGGACAAGGACCTACAGAGCAGGGGCCCCCACCAGGGACAAGGACCTACAGAGCAGGGGCCCCCACCAGGGACAAGGACCTACAGAGCAGGGGCCCCCACCAGGGACAAGGACCTACAGAGCAGGGGCCCCCACCAGGGACAAGGACCTACAGAGCAGGGCCCCCCCACCAGGGACAAGGACCTACAGAGCAGGGCCCCCCCACCAGGGACAAGGACCTACAGAGCAGGGCCCCCCCACCAGGGACAAGGACCTACAGAGCAGGGCCCCCCCACCAGGGACAAGGACCTACAGAGCAGGGCCCCCCCACACAGGGACAAGGACCTACAGAGCAGGGCCCCCCCACCAGGGACAAGGACCTACAGAGCAGGGCCCCCCCACCAGGGACAAGGACCTATAGAGCAGGCCCCCCCCCCCCCCCACCAGGGACAAGGACCTATAGAGCAGGCCCCCCCACCCCCACCAGGGACAAGGACCTATAGAGCAGGCTCCCCCCCCCCCCCCACCCCCACCAGGGACAAGGACCTACAGAGCAGGGCCCCCCCACCAGGGACAAGGACCTATAGAGCAGGCTCCCCCCCCCCACCAGGGACAAGGACCTATAGAGCAGGCTCCCCCCCCCCCCCCACCCCCACCAGGGACAAGGACCTACAAAGCAGGCTTCCCCCCCCCACCAGGAGCAAGGACCTACAAAGCAGGCCCCCGCCCACCAGTGACAAGGACCTACAGAGCAGCCCCCCCCACCAGGGGCAAGGACCTACAAAGCAGAGCCCCCCACCAGTGACAAGGACCTATAGAGCAGGCCCCCCCCCACCAGGAGCAAGGACCTACAGAGCAGGCCCCCCCCACCAGGAGCAAGAACCTACAGAGCAGCCCCCCCCCCCCCACCAGGGCAAGGACCTACAAAGCAGGGCCCCCCCCCCCACCAGGGCAAGGACCTACAGAGCAGGCCCCCTCCCCCCACCAGGGACAAGGACCTACAGAGCAGGCCCCCCCCCCACCAGGGACAAGGACCTACAGAGCAGGCATCCCCCCCACCAGGGGCAAGGGCTTACATGGAAGGGTCCCCCACCAGGGGCAAGGGCCTACATGGAAGGGTCCCCCACCAGGGGCATGGACCTACAGGGCAGGGACCCCCCCACAAGGTGTTAGGACCTACAGAACAGCCTCCCACCCCACCATTGGCAAGGACCTAAAAGGTGGGGACCCTCACCATGGGGAAGGTCCTATAAAGCAGGTGACCACCACCAGGGGCAAGGACCTACAGGGCTGGTGCCCATCACCAGAGGCAAGGACTTGTCTTCAGAGCAGGTGACCCCTTTCTCCGTCAGGGTCAAGGACGTACTTACAGGGCAGGTACCCTCCAAGGATGTTGTGGGATGCTGTCCACTGCTGGGGCAGAGACCTACCAGATTGATGGCCATTGCCAAGTTGGATCCCACTCTGTCGATGCCCACCACTAGGGCAAAGACTCACTTGGCACACGCACATCGAAATGGCTAGGAATGGCTGCTACCATTCTCTATGGCATGGCACATCTAGATTGGTGCCCACCATTAATGCAAGGTCCCTCTGGGCCAGTGCCCACCACTGTATTTGGCAGTCACTCGCCGCTAGGACAGGAACCCCCAACTGGGCAGACACCTGCCGCTAGGACACTGACCCCCTCCCTGGGCAGGCAACCGCCACTAGTCTACGTGATATTGGTTGGAATCCATCACTAGGATGAGGTTCCACCAGAAAGTCTTCCTAACCCCAGTATTACCTTCTTTTAGGGACGCGCCCCTTGTGTAACCCCTAGGACAGGCATCTGCCCCAACATCCTGAACCCACAGGGCAAGTACCTAGTTGGATCCAGTACCCGCTGTGCCCCCAGGTGTCCCCTGGCACGGCGCCTCTATGGTCCTTCCCCAGGCGCAGCTATCACCTTTCCCTCCGCTCATGTCACCCTGCAGTGCCGCTCACACCTCCACTACACACAGCAGCTGACTCTGGTGATGGTCTTGTGCGGCTCCTCATGTCACCAGGGCTTCTGTGACCTCGTAGTTTTCAGCTGTTTTACTCCAGGAGGATGCAGGTTTTATTGTTTCCACTCCATGTTTGGCATGATACGTGGGCGCTGTGCCCGTGGTGTTGGATAGTTCAGACTTTCCTGGTGCTGTGGTTGTGTTATGTGCAGGACTGTTCCCACGTGATGGGTGCCCGCTGTGTGCCACCTCGCCAGTGTATAGGTTACTCTCTACATTGGCAGTATATGAAGTTTTACTAGCTGCCTGTTCTGCAGTGTGCCCGCCTGTGCCAGTCCTCCTATGATGAAGGTCACCAGGAGTCCGGCACAGCGATGTCCTGATGAGATGTGACGGCTCTCGGCTGCCGGTCATTACATTGGTGACTGCGGTGGCGACCCTGTGCCCCTTCTTCATTGGCTCCTTGAGATTTTGGAGTGGGATCTTGAAGGTTGTAAGAAACAAATGCAACTACTGCAGCGTTGCAGTCAGGAAGGTGCTGAGGACTGGGCAGGTGTGGGCACTTCTGGAGGAATGCCAGGAATGCACAGGGGGATGTGGGATCTGCAGCCCGCTGCTTAGGGCATATTAATGCCAGGGGATCCTGTGTGACAGTATCACGCCATCGGAGACTGCACACAAGCCCAGTCCGGATGGATCATTGATTCACAGCGATTGCCTTTTTTTTTTCTTCCTGCTGTGGTTGGTTGACGGATGCAGCAGAGCTGAGTGCGTCTCTGCAGAGTGTGGCTCTGCTACATCAGTATGTTGTGAAGGTCACCCCTCTCCTCTGGGTGTCTTAGGGTTAATGAGGCAGCTGTAGGATTTCTTAACCTCCGTCTCCTCCTCTCTGATCAGTCTGATTCATTCTTTGCTGTGTGGCGCTCTGCCAGCGCTTCACATTGATAAAGATGATAAAGTGTTGGCTTTATGGGAGCATTATAGCAGCGTGCATTATATGCCGACCGCTCCGGCGCTCGTGGTAGCATGTGCCGTGACACCGCCGCGGGCGTCCCATGTGTTCTCCACTGTCCATCTACTGGGATCACGCTGTGGGCCTCATTCACATGTCCGTGCTTTGTTTCATGTATGAGAAAATAACGAACCATTTTTCATCAATGAGCGGAATCCAATTTTCATGTGATGTCCATTAAAAAAAATAATCCACGCTTCTGATAATAATATTAATCATCTGTATTTATATAGCGCCAACATACTCCGCAGTGCTGTACAATTAATGACGGCATTCCAACCTCCTTAGGATCAGCATTGGATGACAATAATAAAACCGGGCGTTGCTCGCCCTGCCCCGGTCCACCATCGCCTCCCTGACTCTACTGGCAGACACAAGTATAGTTCATGTGACTGCTGCAGGCAATGATTGGCTGCAGCAGTGATGTGCAGCCAGTAAATAGAGACCGGAGCAGCACGCAGGCACCGCTGTACCGCATGAGGGGGAGTCACATCTGATATATTATGTTAACCAAGTGCTGTCCATTAAGGCCCTGTCACACGTGTCAATGTCGCTAGCGACATCGCCGAAAAGTGACGCATCAGAGATGTCACTAGCGATATCGCAAGTGCATCGTGCTGTGTGACAGCGCAACGCAACTGCGATTTATCGCTGGTCACAGGTTGACGAGGATGAACGTAAACCTGTCAATCTGCGACCAGCGATTAGGCTGGATCGCGCCGTCTGACACCACAATAGCGATGTTGGTGGCGATCCAGCCTATACCGCAGCATTGCTGAGGATCACTCACTGGGTTGATACCAGCCTAGCGAGCAATAGCTCCGCCCACATCGCTGCGGCGTCACCGGCAGCGTGTTGCTGTGTGACACCAAGGCTGCGATGTTGGATGCGAGCGCGCACCCTCACATTGCTTCTGACATCTCAGCCTTGGTTGACACGTGTGACAGGGCCTTAAGAAGCCAGAAAGCTATAAGTGGAAGACATTACAAACATGTGGCGGGATATGCGATGCTCCCTTGAGCATTATTGCAGGGGTTCTGATTCCAAGACCCTATGTTAATCGTAGGCCGTAGGCGTGGAACAAACGTTTTGCCTTATGATGTGCAGTCAATGTTGTGATCTTATGGTGTCCTTTCAGCTCCATCAGGCTGATAGCATTGTACATACATTTTTCCTGTAAAGATTGATTGGCTGTGGTATGTTGTTTCCTAAAAAATGAGAACCTCTGGGCAACTGATGCTACTTTGTGCGCACACAATGGCATCCATCGGAGATGTTCTTTGGAAAACCCTCCAGACACTGCAAAATGCAGCATGAAAGTTATCCCGAATATTAAAAGCTAGAACCTACTGGTAGGGTTGACCGCTGGGATCCCCACTAGTGATGAGCGGGCGCTACCATGCTTGGGTACTCAGTACCGTAATGAGCAGTTGGATGCTCAGATGGGCTACTCAAGTACTGAGTATAACGGAAGTCAATGTGGAACTCAAGCAGTATTCAGAAGAGAAGAATGCTTGAGTTTTCCATTATTGTCGGAACTCAAGTTGCGTCCAAGCCCGCCCGAACATGGTTGTGTGTAATCCCCACCACTGCTGAGGATGATGCTCTGAAATATCCCATCATACGTGCGTCCATTTGTTTTCTTTGGAAATGCTGGAGAAGGCCGATTTTCCCCCCCCCCCCCCCACACCCTTTCTCCCTGTTCTCTGTCCTGATTCATCATTTGTCACTTGTTTTGGTCTTGAGATTTGTTTACATTTTGGCGCCAAATTCTTCAAAATGGCACTGGCAGGTGAAGAAGTTTGCACATAATTGAGAATAGTCTTTATTTTGTTGTTAACCTTTTTTGACTACTTAGTTAAAAGGAATCTCAGGTCAAAAATTCATGTGTAACTGTCATTTCTAATTCCTTGCCTAAACTCTATGTATTTTTTTATTTATATTTCCCTCTTATCTCCTGTATACTTCAAATAAAGAGAATTCATTCCATCTGTCACTCACAGTAATGATGCACTTATTCTCTGCTGTCCACTCCCCATAGGATGAATATTCATGCCACATATTCACATAACTGCACAGGAGATCAGTAGGAGGGGCTGTATCCTCCTCTCTGCTCTCTTTGGCTTGTTTCACACTGCAGTTTTTTCCCTGATCAGGTTTGTGTGCCAAAACCAGGAGAGGAACTTGCAGAAAAAAAACTATAATTAAAAGAGTAAAACCTGTTTGGGTTTTGGAGCACTCTGGTTTTGACACACAAACCTGATCAGGGAAAAATTGCAGTGCGAACCAGCCTTTGTAGCAAAACCAAGAGGTCAAATACCACACGGAATCTTTGTCCCGGACAGCAGATGTCTGCTTAGAGAAACAAGTGGAAACTAGATCAGGTTAGGAAGACTATAATACTTCTCTCCTCCATGTCCCAACAGAACAGACGCTCCTAATGGAAACTGAAACCTTACACTGCACTGAGCAAAGGGAGGAGGGAGAAGAGAGCTGCTGAGCGGGAGTGCATAATTAAATGACAGTTTATAACACAGCTGGACTATTCCTATTGACTTAATGGAGACTAATGCAGGGGTCTGCAAGTTGAAATGCGATAACATGAAACTTACAAAGGTATAATAATGATTTGCATGTTTAAAAGTCTTCAGCCTATTCAGGTAAATGATGTCTGAAATACCTACGTGCCTTAAAAAGAAAGCACTTGCAAATTCTCAATTCTTACATACCGAATTCACGTTGGGAACGGAATGTTTGCACAACATTTGTGATGTTCTTCGGGCGCTTCACACAAAATTGACAGATCTCTGTTGCAGTAAATCTGGACACATTGTTCTTTGTGGTGTGTACTGAAAAGTGTCCATGATTTCACTGCACAGAGATCTGTTCAGAAGTTGTCACAAGGTGTGTGTAACGCCCTTAGTGAGATGTGGATAGATTCCATCCAGTCTCGACTTGTCGTAAGCTGACCAGAGGTCACAGAGCTTGCCTTCTAATCCTGCTTTGTTAGAGGAGTGGCAGGATGTGAATCTGTCATTTAATGAGCTGAGTTTATAATGGATCAATGGTAAGTTAGTACGGTACAGCATGTGGTGAATATTTTTTCATAAGAATTTGGAAAAATGATGAAACCTCCTATACAGAGCTGTGGAGTTGGTAACCCAAACCTCAACTCCTGAATTTCCCTGACTGGACTCCTCAGCCCAGGTTGGTGCACCGCTATCACACCGCAATGGTGACATCACGCAAGCCTGGTTCAAGAAAAGTCGTGTTGGGAATCCTGAAAGTACAGAGATTTGGAGCCCTCTCATCAAGACAATAACTGACCTGGCCAATGGATGGAGTCTAGGGAATAGATCAGACAATCTCCACTTGCAAATAAAGAATGGGGTAAAACACCTGGAAAACCCAACTCTGCCCACCATGATGTACATGAAAACAGATCAACATATAAAATGATTAAGAAAAAGCCTCAATGAAAAGATGAATATGATGCGGCACAAAGTCCAACTGTCCATGCTGGGAATAACCTGCCTTGACAGATACCCCTTGTTGTTGATTACATTATGGGCATCATTGGCCATCTATGTAATACATGGACTCCTCACTCTGGTTCATTGAGGGGATCCCCGGTGGGGGATTCCTCCAGCACCTTTGGTTGGCCGTACATACAGCAGTGGCCCCATTACAAGCTCTCACATTAGTTTCTGGAGACTTGTGTAGACGCGCGGAGACACCGGACGTGGTGGATCTGTCATTCAGTGGTCTGGACAGGGGGAAATGTTGATGAAAGGAAGGCTCTGATCCTGGGGTGGTGTCAGGATAAGGAGGAGGCAGCTCCGTCTCATCGTCTATAATTGCAGGGTGTGCCACTAACTCCAAAACATTGACCTAGCGGGAGCCAAAGGCCCTGGCAGATGTACAGCTCCGAATATACACAGCTGGCTTCTACTTTCCATCCGGCAGAGAAATGAGAGCCGGGAAGTTTAGTAATAAGCTGCTAATCGCCCGGCCCTGTATTGTCCTCTGCTGAAATTCCAGGGAGCTGACCTAACAAGAGCGTGATGTCGGGTTTTATCGTGGCACATGGTGGCCGTTGTCCTTACGTGCCGAGAGGGAGGAGATGGTGGTGAGAAAGCATTATTCTGATTGTAGTGGTTTTAAATCTCCTGGGTATGCAGTGATCAACAAGCTGCAAGGCATGCTGGGGGTTGTAGTTTCAGGACGTCACAGAAGTGACCCATACGGCCTAATGTCTGGTGAGATGTCTGTGCCCGCAGAGGTGGAGGGTATATGTGGCAGCGGTGAGCTGCAGATTCTCAGTTTTGGCACAAGCTCATCGTTTCTACGTGCCGAGAGGACGGAAGATTGTGTCCTACCGCGTGGCTTCAGAAATTCTGCAAACCCATATGTTGGAAATAAGCCGCGTGCCTGGACGCTCGTAGCTGAACTGACAACTCTGTCTCCGAGGGATTATAGCGGATCACGTTCTACTTTATACTCGGGGAAGATTTAAGCCTCGGCTCTGTTAATTCAGCACTGGCTCTCGCCTCCGACCACTATGAAAGCTCCAGTGCTTTGGAATTCACTGATTTGATGAATGCACTTTTTACCCCCCCCCCACCCCCCTACAGTTTACCTTTCTAATTTTACAACTGATAAGAAATTGAGTCATGTTGAAATTGAGAATGGGACATTTTTGCAGTCGGGTTGGTAAATCTCTGAAACAAAACAAACTAATTTTACTGTACATTTGGCCACGGGTCTGTGGAGTCCAACAGAGTCAGCCCTGTCTGGTAACAGTTTGCACTTGGGTGGTATGCTGCCCCACTGTTGCCCTGGTTGGGAATCCCATTTTATTGATGTATTTCCAATTTTTACCAATGATTGTTTGGGAGGATGGATTATTACAGCGCCTCTTCTACAGACCTCGCGCCCTTCATGTTCAGTTTCCTGCCCAATGACTGTAGAGTTGGAGATATTTGACAATTCTTCCTGAAACATTGATGGTCTCCCCCCTTTTTCCAGGACTCCTCTAAATGTTTCCGGAGAGTTGGTCAATACACACATGGCTAGGATATGCCTTCATGGCCAGTGGAATGTGACATCTGTGAATGGCACTATTCCTGAGAATAAGTAAGTGCTGATTTAATACAGGTTCTTTTTGCACCCCCCCCTTCCCTCTAACTACTTGATGGCTGCATTGGGCCATGACGTAGCTCTTTCCTCCTTAAGGCCCTCATATATATATATATTAGATGTAAGCTACCCAATCCCTGACAAGTGATGATGGGGGCAAAGAGAATTGGACTATTAGAATTTCATCGCTCGATCTTCCCCCCCCCCTCCCCAAAAAAAAAAACTGAGCCAAACTGCGCTCGTATTGGGCCAGTGGCTGTGTAGTGACTGACCGTTCAGTTGACAACCATCTCATGTGCATGGCCGACTTTAGGATTGTAGCAGTCCAGTGTTAGTGTAGAATGTCTTCGCTGATTGTTCTTGGTAGCTTAAAGTCCCCATACAGATGTGCTCCCTCGCGCTGTGGTCTTGCCCTCGCACTGTGGTTGTGCGCCCTCGCACTGTGGTTGTGCTCCCTCGCACTGTGGTTGTGCTCCCTCGCGCTGTGGTTGTGCTCCCTTGCGCTGTGGTTGTGCTCCCTTGCGCTGTGGTTGTGCTCCCTCGCGCTGTGGTTGTGCTCCCTCGCGCTGTGGTTGTGCTCCCTCGCGCTGTGGTTGTGCTCCCTCGCGCTGTGGTTGTGCTCCCTCGCGCTGTGGTTGTGCTCCCTCGCGCTGTGGTTGTGCTCCCTCGCGCTGTGGTTGTGCTCCCTCGCGCTGTGGTTGTGCTCCCTCGCGCTGTGGTTGTGCTCCCTCGCGCTGTGGTTGTGCTCCCTCGCGCTGTGGTTGTGCTCCCTCGCGCTGTGGTTGTGCTCCCTCGCGCTGTGGTTGTGCTCCCTCGCGCTGTGGTTGTGCTCCCTCGCGCTGTGGTTGTGCTCCCTCGCGCTGTGGTTGTGCTCCCTCGCGCTGTGGTTGTGCTCCTCGCGCTGTGGTTGTGCTCCCTCGCGCTGTGGTCGTGCTCCCTCGCGCTGTGGTCGTGCTCCCTCGCGCTGTGGTCGTGCTCCCTCGCGCTGTGGTCGTGCTCCCTCGCGCTGTGGTCGTGCTCCCTCGCGCTGTGGTTGTGCTCCCTCGCGCTGTGGTTGTGCTCCCTCGCGCTGTGGTCGTGCTCCCTCGCGCTGTGGTCGTGCTCCCTCGCGCTGTGGTCGTGCTCCCTCGCGCTGTGGTCGTGCTCCCTCGCGCTGTGGTCGTGCTCCCTCGCGCTGTGGTCGTGCTCCCTCGCGCTGTGGTCTTGCCCCTGCTATCTTTCCTGACAGTCTCCTACACAGGGACGCTCAAGTGTTCCTTGATGTCTATGAGAGAGCCAGACTCCCTTACCATTCTCCACACTATTATCCCTTGGAGAACAAAAGGATCGACTGTTAGAAATTGTCCAGATCATTTTTTTTCCAACGACATCCATCAAGGAACACATTTGTTGCTTGGTAGATTCAAGTTTTTCGATGAGGTGTGATCAGGAATTGGATAAATTACAGATAATCTTATAAACCCATAACTAACCAAACTTTGTATGTGACTACAAGGAAAATCTCTGGTTATGAACCTTATTCCCGAGACACCTGGGCGCGGGTTCTGCACTTATTGTGCTGTATCCAGTGCGTTTTCCTGCTCTTTCTTGGCACAATAGACTTTTCTGAAACAAGTTTAATCAAAATAATTTTCACTATTTACATTCATTGTTCCTCCCCCTCATCCTTCACTTTGTAAAATCTGGCAGCTGTAATAAAATACCTGTAATATCCTGTTTTTCTTGCCTGCAGTAGTTTTGCATTGAGCCTACGATCTGGCAAGGATGGGATGTGTGTCTGTGTGTTAAATAGTTTTCTCAGTCTGTCATATCATTATTATTCCCCCCCCTCCCCCAATACAAGAAAGGTCCACTAATTCCTGTTTCATTCAAGCCCCGTTACACAGTACGATGTCCACATCGCAGCGATCGCGACATACGATCTGGGAGCTATGTCGCTAGGATCTGCCTTAGCAGTTATCGCTGGTGACTGTCTCAAAACAGGCAGACTGCTCCAGTGACAGCGGCCAGCGAAAGAAAGCGGGTATCCAGGGTAAACAGCGGCTAACTAAGCCGAGTGTTGCTTAGTTACCCATGAAGTTTACCTTGTTACCAGTCCAGAGTGTACTGTGCGGCGGCTGGAAGGTCGGTTTGATCGGTCGCTCCCGCTATCACACACGCCGATGCTGGCCACCCAGCGGAAGAGACCAGCGATAAAATAATGGTCCGTGCCATTTTTGCACGATTAACTAACAACTTAACGTTGGTTGTTGGTACATGTCACACGCAACGATGTAGTTTCGACGTCGTTGCAACTAAAATCGTTCAAATATTTTGTAGTGTGTGGACGGGGCCTTAAAGCATAACGCGGTTGATGATTATTGGGAGATCAATCTCTTTGACTCCGATCAATCCTGACAATGAAAGGGCTGCAGCCGTCATCACTGCCTTTCTTTGCTCATTGCAGCCTATGCCTCCCCTGTGCAGGGAACAGCGGCACTGCTTTGTTCATTATGGGAAGCCCAAATACAGGTTCCTGCGCTGCCATATGTTTGCAAGCTTTATGGAGCAGAGCCAAACCAGTGTGTGACTATGGATGAGTTAGGGTATTGGACGCAGTGGGTCTAGACCTGCAGGAACCCACGGGTAAACGCAAAGAGAGCGTAGTCGCCTTGTATTCACAATCGGCGGTCGGCGCAGGGCGGTTCTCCTGCATTCACCCGCTGGAGATTGCTTCCGACTCCACAGCATTAAATGAGCATGCTCGAAAGATGCGAAAGTCCGGCAACCCATACCGCAGCTGAAATAACGCTGCGAGGGGAGAAGCACTGTGAGCATGAGATCTCTATAAATCATCCACTGTGCTGGTACTATACAGTGCAGCATTTTTGAACACAGCAGTAATAACTTGCTATTCCCAGATCATAAGCTGCCACCCTAAGATGTCTGACAAGCTGCTCTAAAAGCAGCCTAACGGCCACTTCACACGCTACAGTTTTGTTGAGCGATATCGTTGGCTATGTCACGTGCCCCCGATCGTTTCGACATCGTTAGTGCGTTGTCACACGGAAGGATATTTTAACGATCTTAAATTTGGCAACGCTCTGGCTATTTGAGAAGAACGATTGAATGATGTTGTAAAGCAGCAGGAATAGGAGAATTATGAACACATCGTTCAAAAAGGTGTCACACTGAACGATGTTGCTGCTTCCCATGACGTTAATTGGACGACAACGATGATTTGAGGTCAGGATCATTTTAACGATCCAACGATTTATGGTTCCCACGTCGTTCGTTTACACTAGCAGCACTAACGATATTGTTTGAACGATCACAAATCCTTGACGTTACAGCGATATCCTTAACGAGATCCTAGCTGTGATGGTACCTTTAGACTATGTTCACACATTGCATTTTGCAGTATTTTTTTGCAGTTTTTCATTGCAAATTAAAAGCAACTTTTTACAGTCACCAGCAAAAGCTCTGAGCTTTTAAAAATCTCATCCACAGACGCTTTTTTTTTTTCCTGACTGAATTGGAAAATTTTTTTGTGAAAACTGCAGCATGCGAATTCTTACAGCCTTTGTAATGTTTTTTTCACCCTTAGCTGCATTTTTGCACTTGCTCATTGCTTTCTATCAGTTTTTGTGCATATTTGGTCAAATAAGCGCAGGTACAGGTGGAGGTGAAACCCATTGGTTTTGTGATTTTCCTACTTTATGAACAAAAAAAAAAGTCTTCTCCTGACTCCAAGTACAGTTTAAGGGATCTGTCACCTCAGAACGCTCCTAACTAGCAAAACATGTCTGCGCATCATCACTAACTCACATCCTTTGTCCCAAAATGCTTTTAAGGTATAAAGTTCTATATCGCTCATTAGTGTTATAATTAGTAGTGACTATATTTTTAGTCACCAGGGGAGCATGTTTGCAGCTTGAATGATCACTCTCTCTTCGTGCTGCTGAGAAATGAAGGCAGGATAATGTTTGCATTCTAGTGAGTAATAGAGGGTTAAAGCTTGCACAAGCAGAGCACACAACAAGAGAGGTGATCCTGAGCTGAAACAGCTGCCTTGGTGACTAAAGATATAGTCATGCTAATTTAATCACTAATGACGTGAGTATTAAAAGTTTATGCACTTTACAGGATGTTTAGGAGACAAAACGGAGTTGTGAGATTAGTGACTAGATGCTGCAGGACATGTTTTGCTAGACTAGGAGGCGTTTTGGAGGTGAAGGTCCCTTTAAGTAAGTTATAATGTGTAAAGTTGCATTGCCCCAACCACATGTGAAGTAAACAAAGCCGAACCAATGTTTTGTTACATTCCCTACAAAAGTGTTACGACACAATGCTTTCCATGTGTAGGTGGAAGCAAAGTGAACTTTGAATCCCTATATTCCGCAAGATAAAGCAGAAACTGTGTGTGGGTTGCAGCTTCTTACTGCCAAGCAATCAGGGTTAGGCTGCAGAAGGAAAACCTCAATAAAGCAGCATGTGAACATAGCCTTTTTGCTGTCAGCTGACCATATTTGTCCAGACTCCACCATAAAAATGCACTCTTGGGGAATAGGCCATTGCCAGACACCTCTGGTAGCGACCTATCCCATACCCAATCCATTTTAAAAATTAGGCAATCTCCCCAAAAGTGGCAGGTTGGTGTTTTTATTTACTGTGCATAGACCAGCTTTTTAAAACCTTTCTTTTTGACACAAGCATGACTGTTCAAACCCAGTACAGGCTCTAGGTGCTCCCTTGACATGTCAAACGTTTGGTGCCCTTTCCTAGTTACTTGTTTTCTGTCTCAATCCTTATCCTTGGAGTTCCTTGATTTACAGGTGCCAGAAATTGAGTAGGTGGGAAAAGTGCACTGAAGTGCTCAGTCACATCCGGGGTGCACTGAGTGCCTGTGCTTGGTTTGAACAGTCATTTTGTACTGACAGATTTCCTTTGAAGATGACCTGTTACCAGGTCAACCGTGGTCACTTTTTTTCTTTCTTATGGAATATTCAAGGGAGCAGTGAAAATAAAATATAAATATATATGTATATATAATATTCAGTGCCTTGTGAAAGTATTTGGCCCCCTTGAACTATTCAACTTTTTGTCACATTTCAGGCTTCAAACATAAAGTTATAAATTCTAATATTTTTGTGAAGAATCAACAAGTGGGACACAATCATGAAGTGGAACGAAATTTATTGGATATTTTAAATCTTTTTTAACAAATATAAGACTGAAAAGTGGGGGGTGCAATTTTATTTGTCCCTTTACTTTCAGTGCAGCAAACTCACTCCAGAAGTTCAGTGAGGATCTCTGAATGATCCAATGTTGTCCTAAATGACTGGTAATGATAAATAGAATCCACCTGTGTGTAATCAAGTCTCCATATAAATGCACCTGCTCTGTGATAGGCTCAGGGTTCTGTTTCAAGTGCAGAGAGCATCATGAAGACCAAGGAACACACCAGGCAGGTCCAAGATACTGTTGTGGTGAAGTTTAAAGCCGGATTTGGATACAAAAAGATTTCCCAAGTTTAAACATCTCAAGGAGCACTGTGCAGGCGATCATATTGAAATGGAAGGAGTATCAGACCACTGCAAATCTACCAAGACCCGGCCGTCCCTCTAAACTTTCAGACAGATCAGAGATGCAGCCAAAAGGCCCATGATCACTCTGGATGAACTGCAGAGATCTGCAGCTGAGGTGGGAGAGTCTGTCCATAGAACAATAATCAGTCGTACACTGCACAAATCTGCCCTTTATGGAAGAGTGGAAAGAAGAAGCCATTTTCCCAAAGATATCCATAAAAGGTCTGGTTTGAAGTTTGCCACAAGCCGCCTGGGAGACACCAAACATGTGGAATAAGGGGCTCTGCTCAGATGAAACAAAATCAAACTTTTGGCCACAATGCAAAACGATATGTTTGGCGTAAAAGCAACACAGTCATCACCCTCAAAAACTCATCCCCACTGTCACACATGGTGGTGGCAGCATCATGGTTTGGGCTTTTCTTCAGCAGGGACAGGGAAGATGGTTAAAATTGATGGGAAGATGGACAGAGCCAAATACAGGACCATTCTGGAAGAAAACCTGCTGGAGTCTGCAAAAGACCTGAGGCTGGGACGGAGATTTATCTTCCAAACAAGACAATGATCCCAGCCTAAAGCAAAATTTGCAATGGAATGGTTCAAAAATAACCGTATCCAGGTGTTAGAATGGCCAAGTCACATCCAGACCTGAATCCAATGGAGAATCTGTGGAAAGAGCTGAAAACTGCTGATCACAAACTCCTCCATACAACCTCACTGAGCTCCAGCTGTTCTGCAAGGAAGAATGGGCAAGAATTTCAGTCTCTCTCATGTGCAAAATGATAGAGACAAACCCCAAGAGACTGCAGCTGTAATCGCAGCAAAAGGAGGCGCTACAAAGTATTAACTCAAGGGGCGAATAATGTTGCTCGCCCCACCTTTTAGTTGTATACCAAGAGGGCGGTGCTTGTAGGGTAATAATTCAGAGCAGCCTAAAGGACACGCCCCTGAGGATTCTATGAACCACACCCCATTGTAAGAGGATGGAAATTAGCAGCAGACATAAAGGCCAATATCTTTGAAACCGCACAGCAAATTTTAATAAAACGAAAAGCCGAATACTCAGATGAGCAGCTGGAATAAAGTAAGAGCAACATTTGGATACTTTTTTTTTTTTTCTTCTTCTTCCCTGGTGACAGACTAGACTTTCACTATACAAGTGTGTCCTTCCATTACCTCTTGACTATGGACACATCCCAACATGTACGGTGCAAATTACTAGCTTTGAAAGATAAAAAAAAAATGATTTTGTGATACTCTGTTGGAGAGGTTTATATTAAAGGGGAATCTGTCAGCAGGTTTTTGCTAGTTAAGCTAAGGACAGCATGCCGTAATGGTTAAACAGAAATCAACTGACGTGTTTTCTATTACACTTTTCCTCTGATTGTTCCATTCCTGGTTTTGGCTACAAAAACTGATGAGCAAAAACAAACTAAAAACACACAGTGTGAATATAACCTTATTGTCAATGTCCAGTCTCTGTGGAACCGGGTGTGGACAGGGGAAGCTCTGCTGTGTTGCTAAAACTAAATGCTTTGATTGTGTGAGAACGGCTGCAGCCTGTAATCTATGCAATACATCGTTGGATTCAGGGTCACTGTCAGATGAGGTAGCAAACCCTGCTAACCAATTCTCTTTTAATGAAACTTACGGACAGGTAAGTGTGGCACCTCTTCAGTTACTCGCTGCGATTTGACGTCACCCACAATAGGTAGAATTGCCTGATGGCCTCGTCCGGTGCTTTATGGATTAATAGCTGCTCGTTGACTGACACATCGTAGACCACGAAGCCTCTAATGAGTCCTGTGTAATATGCTGCAATGCAAAATACAAATAAAAGGCGAGTAATTGAGACAATAAAGTATCCGGAGTCTGGCTGCTCTCTTGCCATCGAGTTCATGATGGGAGCATTAAAAAGAACCTAATTTATTTCATTTTGCAATTTATTCCTATTGCCATCTGAGGAATCCCATTTCCCCTGCGCCGGGCGAGATGTTTGCAATAAACGCAAATGGAATATGTTGTAGGAAATCACACGATGGCATCTGCATGAACGATGGCGCCGGCCGAGCCGCGCAGGTGACGGCTGCCGGAGGGCTTCAGCCGGGGTGAGCTTTTAAATGTCAATATAAATCCGTGTGACTGTATTTATTTCTGGTGTATGACAGGTGCGGCTTCCATCGTGTTATCAGTAGAAGCGTCTTGTTTGTGTCTTCGAATATTTACTTAATGAGCGCGTGGAGCGGTGGCGGTGCTACCTGTCGAGCACATCTGACGGCTGGGGCTTCATAGAGGCTGCAGCAAAGACTAATTACAATTCACACTCATTATAGGATGTCTTTGCTGTTCCTTTTTTTTTTTTTCGTGTGTAGCTATATATTGCATTTCTCCTATTTATCCCTTTTTTTCGTTTCCTGACATATACAGGGATACTCCAGATAAAATGGAGTCGGGTGCTCCAATGTGACATATGACTGGGGGCACTTTGTATATGAGCTTTTAGGTTTGTTAGAAAAGTAGTCGTGTGACTATAAAAGTACACCCGAGAAAGAATCAAAGCGGGGATATACACCTCCTCCCCCCATCTGTCGCTTTCTGGACCACCAACAATCCCATGATTTTGAATTCAGAACTCGCGAATAGGGACTGACACGCTCCCTCTGCTCCGTTCATTGTCTACGGGACTACTAGAAGAAGCTTGAGTGCTGTTCTCAGTAGTCCCACAGAAAATGGAGTGGAGACCAAGTAATACCTCTGATACATTCAGTAAGAGGTTTTCCAATACTAATGTGATCCCCTTTCTTTAGTCCTAACTCTTTCCATCACTTTCCCATCCTTTATTGTTGCGGTAGCTTTGATCCTTCCGGGCTGGAGACCGGACTCGGATCAACTGAGCAGTACATGTCACTAGTGGGGGCTGAGAGGAGAGTGACGTGTGATCTGGGCATGTGTGCGCAGTCTGGTGTTACTGTCAGAGAGACAGCCCGCTCCCACCAGTGACATGCCCCGCTCAGTTTGTCCAATTACAGTCTGCAGACCAGAAGATCAAAGCTTAAACAACAATAAAGGTATTTATAAGTTGCAGAGATATAAGCTTATAGGAGCAGGGTAGGTAGCAGAAGTACAGGGTGGGCCATTTATATGGATGCACCTAAATAAAATGGAATGGTTGGTGATATCATCTTCCTGTTTGTGGCACATTAGTATATGGGAGAGGGAAAACTTTTCCAGATGGGCGGTGGCCATGGGGCCATTTTGAAATACCGTAGGTCATTTTGGATCCAACTTTATTTTTTTCAATGGGAAGAGGGTCATGTGACACATCATATCTAGAGGGTTGAGAATGCGCACATAGGGTCTTATCCTTTATAGGCAGGTAAATGTGAAAAAATCAGATTTGCTCACCTGGTCCGGTTGTGTAGCACACAACCAGCGTAATCGCTCGAACAATGCAGCTGCTGCAGGGACTGTACTTCCACAAGGTGCGGTGCTGTGATCAGGTATTTTGGACGAAGTACCTTAATGTCCGCGCTGCTGCCAGAGAGGAAAATACACCAACGACACTGGGACGTCTGAGTACTGGTAGTAGAGGTTTATTTCCAACGCGTTTCGGAGCCACGTACCG
Source organism: Allobates femoralis (assembly GCA_033576535.1). Classification (NCBI taxonomy): domain Eukaryota; kingdom Metazoa; phylum Chordata; class Amphibia; order Anura; family Aromobatidae; genus Allobates; species Allobates femoralis. Next base: position 28,820,008 of record JARQOC010000011.1, read on the forward strand.
AGCTCCTTCCTCAGGGACACATCAAACTTACTGAGAATTTAATAAGAAAAACAATGGTGTGCCTGGTTTTAACTTAACTTTATTCTTTTATGAGTTATTTCAAGTTGATATCACCATTCATTCCCACTTTATTTAGGTGCATCAATATAAATGGCCCACCCTGTAGATTGGGATAGTGTTAGTCAAGGAGTTGGCACAAAAGAAAGCGGATCACATTAGTAGTAGGAAACCTTTACAAGATTAATGTGTATGTATGTGTGTGTGATCAATATACCTGTAGATATATAATTTTTTTTATAAATATCCAAGAAAACCCCATTGAAGAAGTTTGATAAGTCCTATATTTATGACTTCGCTGGGCATATGAATGTAGTAATATAGTAGGGTTTCCCTATATTTAAAGCAGAGGGGGCCATAATGAGCACTTCTCTCCTTCTGGAGGACCTCGTGAATCTGTATTTGGGCAGTTAAATAGTTGTGTAATGCCTCACTTTACCTGTGGAGGCACTGCAGGAAAATGAAGGTGTTTCCTCTGACAATGATATGAACTGCGCCTTTAAGAAAAAAGTAGTTGCTGTTTGCTAGTTGCCAAATTCTACAATTTTTGATGAATTGGATACAAGTCAAATACTATGCGACATTTCTGATTTGCTCAGGGTTTAATGGCCTTTAGCTCTTTGTAGCCACATTTTATTTCCAGCAAATGTTGTGATGCCCTCCAGCACCTTCTGCAGAGGATCAGGGGCGCAGTCGTACCATTCCCTCCCAGGTCGGAGCCTCTTTGCCCAAGGCGTTGTACGGCTGCCTCTTGATAAACATTTTGTTACACACCCAACATTTCACAGGACACCGGGCTCCTGTTGCCGGGAAGTCGTGTGGATGCTGCGCACATGTTTATTCTTCATCACACCTATTTTTCTTTTCTGTGTATTGTTGCCCATCCTATGTGCCGAAAAGTAAGACTCCCTGATATGTGCATCAGAGTGTGCTTTGGAATGACTTCATTTATTTTACCATAAGGTGTACTGTAAAATGGGGAAAAAAACTCAATGTAGGGACTTTTTTTTTTTTTTTTTTTTTTAAAAAAGTGTAATTTCACAATTTTCTTTTGGGTTTTTCATTCGCCATGTTCACTATATGGTAAAACTGACATGACGATGTGATGCCCCGAGTCAGTATGAGTTTGTAGATACCAAACATGTATACTTTTACGGTTATCTAAGTGGTAAAAAAAAGTTGACTTTTTTTTTTTTTTTTTTTAAAGAAATATAATTGCACTTTTACACCAATTTCTGACACCTATATCATTCTCTTTCTTCGGGGTCTGGGGCTGTGTGACTGCTTATTGTTTGCGTCTTGAGCTGATGTTTCTAATGATACCATTTTTTGTTAGATATGATGTTTTGATTGCACGTTATTGCATTTTATTGCAATGTTGCAAACATATTTTTAATGTTTGGACTTTTTTTTTCCCCATTTGATCACCTCTCGTGAATGCCGGCGCAGGAAGAGAGTCATTACAGCTACAGGAGTCCTCATCTGACCCTGTCATCGCAACACACCGGCACCCTGTGATCACGCCATAGGATCACCGATGGCAGCGCTGATTTACCGCTGTTCGACGCGCCACTTTAGATTGCACTGTCAGTGTTTGACAGCGCATTCTAAGGGGTTAACAGCAGCGGGCAGATCATTGATCCACCCGCACCTGTTAGCTGCACTTGTGCTGATCAGATCAGCTGACGTGCAGGGAATGATGTGAGCTTAGCGCACGAGCTTGCATCAAAGGGAGGGACACGACAAAGGACGTACCTCTACGTCCTAGGTTGTAAAGGGGTTAAAGAATTTGAGCAAACTCAGCTCAGCAGGGAAAGAAAAGCTTGATGCGTCCTTGCCTGTTTTCCCTCCTGTAGATCCTGCACCCGGCTACGTTGCGAGAAGCTGCAATGTCACTGAGCTGCTAACTCCTCATTTGCCCTAGCAAAACTGTTCAGGGGTGTCAATTATTTAGAACTTACTGAATATTACTACCAGTCTTAAAGGAACGTGCCCTAAGAGTTCGGAAATGGGTGAAAAAGCTACGAAGTAGGGGTCCTTACCGCCCTTCTTGAGCCGCTATGAGCCAGGTCTACACGTCTCAGCGCCAGGTACTCAGTGGCATCGGGAAAATAATTTATTTCCAGCGTTAATTTGTGATCATTGTTTGCAAAGACTATGGAATATCTCACCCTGGCATCCAAGTATATAATACGTGTGATTATCTGCAACCTTCAAAAACCAAAATAGTCCTGGCGCTCATGTTCCCAGCTTTTGGTGGAGGGTTGTTGTGCGCCCCCCTTCCACGTTCTGGCTCCCGTCATCCTGTTTATTGTTAGTTTGTAATTTATGGGCTCAATTTGGAAAATGAAACTTCTTGGCTTCCCAGAGGCGACCAAAAAACCCGCAGGATGATCTCATAGGCTTCTTTTGTCTTGATAAATGTGTGTGTTAATTGCTTGTAGTTCTACTTTTGGGTTTTGGCTATTCTCCACGTGAATTGGGGCCCAGAACTGGATTATATGGTTGGTGATTAGGTGGGGTCTATTCGGATGAGATGTTTGTGCTCGGGATGTTATGTTTTAGTAGACTTATACTGATTTATATTGATGGAAACAAGGCAATTTTTTAATGTGACCGTAACACATTAGATTGAGATTGGGCAAACCTGCAGATTCTGATGAGGCCACCCAACTAATTAATAAGGGGCTGTCCCTAATCTATCCTGAAGACCCATGTCAACAAAAAGTATCCTCTCTGGTACGGAGGCATAGGAAGCACTGCTGGACACTTTGGTATTCCTGGGCTCAGGGGGGCCCTGTCGGGCGGCGGAGGCTCAGGGGGGCCCTGTCGGGCGGCGGAGGCTCAGGGGGGGCCTGTCGGGCGGCGGAGGCTCAGGGGGGGCCCTGTCGGGCGGCGGAGGCACAGACAATAAGTATTGCTTGGCTCAAGTTACCCTGTCGGGCATGGAGGCACTGTCGGGCATGGAGGCTAAGGCGGCATTGCTTGGCACAGGCGACCCTGTCTGGCACTAAGCACAGGCGGCCCTATCGGGACATGGAGGCGTAGGTGGCCCTGTTTGTCTTTTTGTCTGCCTAATGTTACTATAAGTCTAGAGTGCTATAATTTGGCTAATTTGGAGAAGGACGCTGCTCTGCTTGTGTAGTCCGCAGCACAGACTTTGGCGCTTCTGACGTTCTATGAGCAGCACTTGTGCGTTATCGGATCCATGTTTTTCTATACGCCGCACAATTGCAAACTATTCTACCAATGTAGGATTTTCCCTTTTGATGATGCACCGTGGACTTCCCAAGTGGAAATATGTGCAATATTAATAGATTTGGACACGCTTGGCCCAAAATGCAAGCAAATGTACAAAGTGCTGCCGAGTCTGTAAACACAATGCCGCGAGTCATGATCGCCGGCCAAGCGCTTGAAACTATTGTGTGTTGGCATCTCACTGATCCTATTCCCAGCAGAAGAGAGCAAACTCTGTTTTATCTAGTAATGCAAACCATTTACAGGAGGCGACTGTTTACTTGTAGCTTTTCGCTTGCCTGCCGGTCTAGGGAATATTCTCCCGGCAGCGGTCTTTTTATGCCTAGAAGATCAACCGCAGGCAGAACGCGGAGAGAAAGGAATAATGATAAAACCGTTTTAGATTCTGTTAGTATCTGTGAGATTTTTATTTTTAATGCACATTGGGCATTGCCCGGAGATCTTGGATCGCCCCGTCCTAATCTCGTAGGAACTTTGGCAAGAGACTCCCATGGATTGTGAGAACTGTGGAGAATTAGAGAGAGCCTGGGAAAGAAATGTCTAATATGAACGGCGGTCACTTTCCACAGCCGGAGAGTGTTCTTTACACTATTGATCCCCCGCGTAATGTATTGTCCAATAATTGACTCTCGTGCAGGGTAATGGTGGGAACAGTCTTTATATTTCCATAACGTACAAGCTCTTATATTATAGCAGCACAGCCCGGGATTTGGCACCGAAGCATTACTCTACTCTACATCTTTTTGTTCCGCAGCAATTCATATTCTTTTTGTCTTTTAATTTTCATCAACTGTGTTGGAAAATTGGATAGTTTTCAACTTACTCGGATAAAAGCGACCACGAAGATACCAAAGTCCTTGTAAGTAAGGGCTGCTCCCAGCCGCGGGGGCTCAGGCCTTCCATGCGGTCGGCTTCTGTTGCAGGAATTTCATGTGAGGTTACAATCCCGCTCTTTACTTTGGCGAAAGTTTTTAAGGCTGAAATCACTGGGAGTTTAGATGGTCTTTAACTTTAATAAACTTGGGTCTTCTTTTGTAGTTGGATTACTTTATTTTTTTATAATTAAAGGGCTGTTTCTTAATGTTTTCAAAGGGTTAACGCAAAGCTAGATGTATGTGGGGTGTGTGTTGGGAGGGAGGCGGGCACTGGTATTTGGGATACATAGCATACAAAACATGCACAAATACCCTGCCATGAATAAAGAAGTAAAAAAACAGGGTACTTAGTATAATCATTTTTGCATAAAGGTAAAAGGCCATCCCACCGACATCCGGGTGTGCCCACTTCGCGACAGTGCCTACTCTATCTAAGGCAGCCGTTTTTCGGCATGAGTGTGAATCCATCACAAACTGGATGCACCTGCATCCATTTTCTGACCCATTGACACTTAATGGGGCCGGGTAAACTTGCGGGTGCATCCAGTTTCCATTTTCCCCCCCTGATCTGGGTGTTGCCAGATTTCTCACTGAGACCAAAACTGCATTTCATTGCAGTTTTGTTCTTCTTGGCAAAACTCGTGTACACCCGGATCCTAGGCACTCTGGGTGAATTTACAATGGGGCTCAATGTAACATGGATCTGTGGGACTCCAGATCCCGCTGGATCCGGTTTCCGGATCTGGGCTTTAGAACTGCGCTTACCCAGAACACAGTTCTAAATGACACACCTTTTAGGGCAGGGGCGGGGAACCATTTTTCTCGCCGAGGGCCGTTTGGAAATTTCTACAATCCTTCGGGGGCCACACAATTATCAACTTGAAAATTACTCGCTATATTAGGTTAACCTATCAACTCACCCCTACTGTGGTGGCTGGAACTGCTCTTTGGCGTGGGTGATATTGGTAATGTTGCCTCTCAACTGCTTTTCCAGGTTTGCTAGAGCGCTAGACATCACAGAAGAGGCTGGGAGCATATACCTCACTGGGAGGCCGATGCTGGGGTATAGAGATCACTGGGAGCTGGATTTAAGGGGCAGACAGTTGGCAAATGGTGTCTACCAGCCTGAGCACTGCAGTCTCCTGGAATCTGCCCAGGGGCTGCACAAGTCATCGAGGGCCACATTCAGCCCTGGGGCCTAAGGTTCCCCACCCCTGTTTTAGGGGATGTGTCATTTGTCCCCAAAACTGGCGGAAAAAGGTAAGCACTTAGAAGCAACTGTCTGCTCCTGCATTGGTACTATCACTGATCCAGGATCCTGGAACAGTGATAATACCAGTGCAGGGGCATCAGTTTGTGCACGTGCGGGGGGATCCGGGGAAATCCAGTGGATGCAAGCTTTACCTGCATCCTCCCGAATTAAAACAACAAAACAAAAAAAAACCAGCAGTGTGAAACAGCCTAATGTAAAACCTATTCATGTGTCATCTGACCTCAATGAAAGCAGGATGAAGAGTGACCTGGGTCCCAAAATGGACACCCAGCAATGGGAGGCGCAATAAATGCTCAGCTCAGTTAAAGCAGGGGCGAGGCCTCCCCATCTTGTATTACCGTATATACTCGTGTATAAGCCGAGTTTTTCAGCCCAAAATTTGGGCTGAAAAGTCCCCCCCTCGGCTTATACACGGGTCTATACGGTAGACCCGTGTGGTGGGGGCTGTGGAGGCTGGAGGAGGGGGGGGGGGGCTGCTGTATGAGCGGCCCCGTCACGTGGGGCCGCTCATTAAATATGCACTGCATCCCCCTGTCAATCAGCGGCAGGGGGATGCAGTTCATATAGCCCCCCAAAAGCTGGCACTGTCCCCCCTTGTAAGGGCCCCCCCCCCGGTGCTTATACATTACCATCCCGGTGTTCTGATCGGCGCCGCTCCTCGGTGCTTCTTCATCCTCCCGTCCTCGCTGGCTCCATCCGTGATCTCCGGCTGTCGCAGCGATGTGACGTCATCGCGCGACCGCTGGAGAACCCGGATGCAGCCAGCGCGGGAGGATGAAGACGCAGCACGGAGGAGCGGCGCCGATCAGAACACCGGGATGGTAATGTATAAGTAGCGGGGGGGGGGGGGGGGCACTTACAAGGGGGGACAGTGCCAGCTTGTGGGGGCTGTTAGTACCCCCTGGGGGCTGTTGGGTACCCTCTGGGGGCTGTTGGTACCCCCAGGGGGCTGTTGGTACCCCCAGGGGGCTGCTGGGTACCCCCTGGGGGCTGTTGGTACCCCCAGGGGGATGTTGGTACCCCCAGGGGGCTGCTGGGTACCCCCTGGGGGCTGTTGGTACCCCCAGGGGGATGTTGGTACCCCCAGGGGGCTGCTGGGTACCCCCTGGGGGCTGTTGGTACCCCCAGGGGGCAGTTGGTACCCCTAGGGGGCTGCTGGGTACCCCCTGGAGGCTGTTGGTACCCCCAGGGGGCTGTTGGTACCCCCAGGGGGCTGCTAGGTACCCCCTGGGGGCTGTTGGTACCCCCAGGGGGATGTTGGTACCCCCAGGGGGCTGCTGGGTACCCCCTGGGGGCTGTTGGTACCCCCAGGGGGCTGTTGGTACCCCCAGGGGGCTGTTGGTACCCCCAGGGGGCTGTTGGTACCCCCAGGGGGCTGTTGGTACCCCCAGGGGGCTGTTGGTACCCCCAGGGGGCTGTTGGTACCCCCAGGGGGCTGCTGGGTACCCCCAGGGGGCTGCTGGGTACCCCCAGGGGGCTGCTGGGTACCCCCAGGGGGCTGCTGGGTACCCCCTGGAGGCTGTTGGTACCCCCTGGAGGCTGTTGGTACCCCCTGGAGGCTGTTGGTACCCCCAGGGGGCTGTTGGTACCCCCAGGGGGCTGCTGGGTACCCCCAGGGGGCTGCTGGGTACCCCCAGGGGGCTGCTGGGTACCCCCAGGGGGCTGCTGGGTACCCCCTGGAGGCTGTTGGTACCCCCTGGAGGCTGTTGGTACCCCCTGGAGGCTGTTGGTACCCCCAGGGGGCTGTTGGTACCCCCAGGGGGCCGCTGTATAACCCCTGGGGGGCGCTGTATAACCCCTGGGGGGCGCTGTATAACCCCTGGGGGGTGCTGTATAACCCCTGGGGGGTGCTGTATATACTGCTGAGGCCTGTATACCACTGGGGCTGCTGTATATACCACTGGGGCTGCTGTATATACCACTGGGGCTGCTGTATACTACCACTGGGGCTGCTGTATACTACCACTGGGGCTGCTGTATACTACCACTGGGGCTGCTGTATACTACCACTGGGGCTGCTGTATACTACCACTGGGGCTGCTGTATACTACCACTGGGGCAGCTGTATACTACCACTGGGGCTGCTGTATACTACCACTGGGGCTGCTGTATACTACCACTGGGGCTGCTGTATACTACCACTGGGGCTGCTGTATACTACCACTGGGGCTGCTGTATACTACCACTGGGGCTGCTGGGGCTGCTATACACTACCACTGGGGCTGCTGTATACTACCACTGGGGCTGCTGGGGCTGCTATATACTACCACTGCGGCTGCTGTATACTACCACTGGGGCTGCTGGGGATGCTATATACTACCATTGGGGCTGCTGTATACTACCACTAGGGCTGCTGTATACTACCACTGGGGAGACCTGTATACCACTGGGGGGGGGCCTGTATACCACACTGCTGGGGGCTGTATACCTGTGCTGGGGTCCACCCTAGGCTTATACACGAGTCAATAGGTTTTTCCAGATTTTTGGGGCAAAAGTAAGGGGGGTCGGCTTATACACGGGTCGGCTTATACACGAGTATATACGGTAATACAAGGGCCTGAATTAAATACACAAAAAACTGAGCCAAAGCAGACATAAGTGTAGATGCCTGGTAAGAGCATGTTCACACAGACCACCAAACAGAGTAAACCTGAGGGAAAAAACAGCTCCGTTTTTTGTGTAGTTTATTACATATCCACACGACAGTGTTTTCCCGGACTGCGTGTGCATAATAATCAGTGGCACAATTCACAAAAATGATTGTCCTGGCCGGTTTGGAGAAAAAAATTCCGTCATGAACAATCGGACTCTGGCCTACCCCGAGAGGTGGATGGAGTTATGCCAAAGACAAAGATCGGTCTGCTAGGTGGTCGGGTACATGGAGCCGCCCCTCACAGACTTAAGTCTTCTCAGATACCTCCAGGTCTGGCTACTAATGTCCTAACAGTTTTCACCAGTTAGAGAGTTAGTAATTGTTTGCACAAAATGACTGTTCAAACCAAGCTCGAGTAGTTCTGTGCTCCTTGTTTAACATCTCCATCTTTCTCTGCAAAACTAGAGTTTTCAATTAACGAAGAGGAGGGTGGAGATGGGTTAAAATCGAGTAACTGAGTAAGGCTGGCTTCACACCACGGTGTGATCTGGTCCAGGGCTGTCCGGTGTAAACCAGACAGCCCCGGACTGGTTTTTGGCCCCATAGTAGCCTATGGGGCTAGATGGCAGCTCTCTGCCATCCGGTTTCATCACTGCGGTGGAATCCGGGAGAATACGGATTATTCTCTCCGGACATAAAAATTTGCCGGATCCCGGATTTGCCCGGATTCTCCCTGATCCTCCCGGATCCGGGAGGATCCGGGAACCGGACACTGGCGGCTGCACGCTGCTGTTCTTTCAGGACCGCTGCTAGCTCCCTGCCAGCCACGGTCCTGAATCATTAGCAGCTGCTGTGTCCGGCTGCACACAGAGTCAGAGGGCACATTTGGCCCTCCGGTTCTGTGTGCTGATCCGGTCCGGGGCTGTCTGGTTTACACCGGACAGCCCCAGACCGGATCACATCGTGGTGTGAAGCCAGCCTAAGTGCATTGAACTGCTTGGCCAAGGGTGATTGTGCTTGTTTTGAACAGTCCATTTGTGCCAAGAGATTCTCTTTAATAAAGTCTTAATACTTAACTTAAACGTAGAGGTGAGTGAACCTGTTTGGGGTAGGAGTTCAGGTGCTTTACGTATCTAGATGCACTCCAGAGATCACCGCTGTGCTTGGGTACACTCGGTGCTTGGCCTAGTGAGAGACGCTTGCAGAGTTTGAAAGGTTTTTATTGGGGGAAAATCGGATGTCGTGTTTAACAGTAAAAGAAATTCACAAATTCCCACCCCCATGCCCCTCATGCTTATTGCAGACTGTATGTGGGTGCAGAGCCAAACTATCCAATCGGTGACTTTCAGTGAGGTTCGGGTTAAGTTTGGGTCCTGAACAGACTTTTAAAGAATGTCTGGCTGAACCCTCAAGAACCTGAACATCCACGGGTCAGCTCTTCTCTACTCAGAAGCTTTGGCTTTGCTTAGTCTCTAGTGATTTGTAGTAGTGCGTATTTGTTGGGTGAATGTTGCAATTGCCAGAATTTCGGTATAATCTCGTGTTGCTAACAACTTTTTCTCCTATGGCCGAACTTTGTGGTTTACTGTCCATTATCCAGTCTAGACTTTTACGAGACTCCAATGGGATCTTCAATTAAAAGATTTGGTGTCATGTCGTCACAATAATAGGTTTTCAAGCTCATCTTTGCAATTTGGTGAAGGACACTCTTCTGTTGGCTTACTCAAGAGATGGACAATTCTTGTAGACCATAGCAGCCTGAGACCTATCCAAGAGCAAGGTCAAAAATGGAAAATTAGGAGCCAAAGGACATGTTTTGTGCATGATTTCTTGGCTCCCATCACTTCTCAGTTACCTTTTTTTTGTTATTTGTGACCCTTTAATTAGACACCTTACATTTCCCTTCCTGTCTCCTACGCTTTACAGCGCCGTAATGATGGGTGTCAAAGGAGCACCCACTGCATTGCACAGATTAGTTGGAAATGTGTCTGGGGTATAACATCCAGACTGCGTGGGATGATGATTTCCTAATATCTCCTCCGCAGATCATATTTAATACATAGCTGTCCGCGGTCATTACTTCTCCTTGAGTCTCTCTGGTCTTGCCAAGGATATCAAACCATTAAGTAAGCACGCTCATCAATGTCGGCATCGATCAGTAAAAGTATAAAGTTGGGACGCAGTGCCTGGTTGTCCAAAAGTATTTGGTTAATTGCATGAGACTGTAAGGACATGACCCTTAGTACGGGGACTGATCAAATAAGATCTGTTATATTAGTGTCCTGCTAAATTCCCCATGAACCTCAATGGGAAGATGATGACTTGCAAAATGATGGCGCTGACACCAAGCAGGTTTACCAAACTTGCAATAGCAAAATGGTGTGAATGAATATGAACTAATTGATCAATGTGTGATTGCTTACATACATGTTTTGCCACTCATGTAAGTCTAGATTTACACATCCAAATGTAGTGGTCTGAGGACTCGTCTGATGCACGGACCTCTGCCGACTGGAACTCGACAGCCTTGAGTTTGCACTTGGAGGCCCATACATCGCAGTCCATATTCGGGACGAGAAGCACAGATGTATAAATCCATCCAAACCAACGTTGGTGACCAGTGCATGTGTAGGTTCAGAGGACGGAGTCCTGCTCTAGCTGAAATCTCGGATGGACATGGCTGTGGTTAAAAGGGCTGTGGAGTCTGATTCAGGGAAATTGAGGAGTCTGAGTTGGATGTTTGGCTTACTGACTTCACAGCTATGGTTGTAGCGTCTGAGTCAGTCGGTGTCCATTTAGTAGAGTCTGATCCAGGGAAATTGAGCAGTTGGATTCAGATGTTCAGCTTACTGACTCCACTCCGGTTAACAGGTGCCCAATGGCTGTGACCAACGCTGATTCCTTTAAGACACTAGGGGGCTCTGTTTTGGGAGCTCACACTCTTGGTCGCAGTCTGTTTCACTATTCACTTGCTACTGTATTACAATGTTGTCTGTAGATGTCGGTGGCTGGACACCAGATTCTGTGGAAGATACTGGCTCATTGTCGGAGGTTCCCACAACAGAAGGTCTTATCCAATTTTTTACAACCTCCTCTTATTACCACCAAATATTCAAGCCTTCAGTTAGTACAATGAAGGTCCAGACCTTTCACTTGGTTTCTATGGATATCCGGTGTTGTCTCCCAACACACAGAGGACTTGGTGTGATGCCATGCTCTTCTGGAGGAGAGTAGATTACTAGGTTCTGGGTTCAGCTTTTTTACGTGGTGTACGTCGGCAAATCCTTTTGTAGTTTAAAGCCAGGAAGCCCCTTTTAATTATCCCCTTGGAACGCTATGGGTATTTCTTTGCTGGCTGTCTTCCGTTGGCTTTTTAAGTATCTTTATAGAGAAATTTGGAGGTTGGCAGCTTGTTTTCACAGTCACAGGACCTGAAGCCTCCGTCCAGCGTTGAGCACCGATAATCCTCTAGTGAGGCTTTCCAGGCTCGTATGACTGTATCCAGAACATTGTCGCCTCTTGATTTGTACGGTCGGTTAAACCTTGTGCAAATATAGAAATGTATACCACGGCTCCTCTGTGAATAGCTGGACTGTGATGCCATACTCGATGCACATGGATCAATAGATCTTAGAAAACTATTGGATTAAGAACATGTCCGCTACGACTTTCCTATGAACATCATGGTAAATACCATATAATAGAAGTTGGCAGTCGCACTTCTGTGCTAGAATGAAGGAGGCTTAAAAAAACCTTCCTGATGTTGGCTACACAGAGGCTTCAAGCCTTAAAGGGGTTGTCGGTTAAAAGGTGATTACTTGACCTTGATTCCATAAAAATAACAATAACTCCTCATCCTCTGCAGTCACCCTCCAGGGTTTGCATCAGCAAAAGAAATGATGAGTGAGCCACTAAACCAGCCATAGGACCGCTGGAACTTGTGATAGGCTGCAGAGGTTGGGTAACTGGGTTTGTTTTTCTGATGTTTTGCAGATCTAAAGGCACCTGAACGCTGTCGCCTATCACGGTCCTGTTTCTGGATAAACAGCGCTATCAACTACTCTGTTGTAGTCCACAGAGTGGCCTGTCTTGGATCCAGGAGAATTTATTTTATTTTTACAGAATGAGTACCTTCTTGCCCCAACAACCCCTTTAAGTAGGCCATACACCTTTGATAATTCCTCTAGGCCGCACCGCTTACTTCCAATCTCAGGGTGGCCTGGCATGGTGTGTCCTCATTGAGGAAAGGGTGGTAACTGCCGCTAGACTCCTCTGACGACTTATCTCCAACAAGCATAAAAGGAACGGATATAGGTTAAAATTCAATCTGCTCGACATGTCTTCCCCCAGTGGGTGCAGTCAGACATCCCTATACGCATTGGATGGCCTGACTATCCCGCCAGAATCAGCAGATTGATATTCGTGTAAGGTAGATAGCTCACTTTATTTTGGCAGTGATTAAACCAATTAACTAGGATACCACACCTAATAAACAAATAAGCCGAGTAAAAATTTCCTCTTTCTGTGGTTTTTCTTTTCCTTGTGTCGCACAATGGGATGCACTGTATTATCGGTTATTGTGCAGTGTGAGAGGTATTTCAGCAGTTCTCCCATCTCTGGGGTCTCTTCCTTGCCTTATAGTCTTGAGTATCAAGAGTGACCCTTGCATTATGCTGGAATTGATTTCAACAATTACCATGTAATACTTCATTTTTCCTGCGGAGGCGCTGCAGGGAAATGAAAGGCTTGCTTCCTGGTTTCTCCACATCCCTGCAGCCTTGCACTCATTGGTCATCTTTCTATGAATTGTCCCCTTGGCATTAGAGTTGTAATCTTCCTAATACACAACATTCCGTGAATTCTACGCTCAGAATTCCGAGCTGATTCTATCACTTTGTTCATTTCACCAAAACACTTCTGAAATTCTGTTGACTCAGGAAATAAAAACATGAATTAGCACAAAGATGGGAAGACGGCCGACGTGCGTGCGAAGACTGCGCTCTCGGGCGCACGAGGATGTTTAATGTCTTGGGTCTAATAATCTGATGAGGACTCAGGTATTCATGAAATTCGGAAGAAATGAGCAGTCACTAGTCTGCTTTACATTACAACTGGTTTTTGTTTTACTGCAAAGTAAACAAAAAATTTAAGAAAATCATATCTGGTTGTAGGGGGACTGGTGCAGTGACAGCCATGATGTTCTAAATAAGATTTAGTGTTTGGAAAATACAATTTTTGGGACTGTAATGCACGTTTTTGGAGAAGGGGGAGGCTCCTGCTGCAGACAGTGTAACTGCGACACACAAAGCAGGGAGGAGAGGAACGTGCCTGATGTCTTGAAAAAAAACTAAACTGATTTATTAAAATGTATTGAAGCTTTAATTGTAACATGGAAAAAAAAGGACCCAAGGAGATGGAGGAAAAAATTACACGGTTATACTGTACTTTGTGCTATATCTTTTTTTGTGTGTTTGATAGAATACCGTATATACTCGCGTATAAGCCGAGTTTTTCAGCCCAAAAATCGGGCTGAAAAGTACCCCCCTCGGCTTATACGCGAGTCACTGTATTAGGGACTCGGATACCTGCTGTCAGTAGCGAGTCTGAGCTATTCCGAGCGGGTCTTAGCGATTCCGAGCGAGTCTGAGCTATTCCGAGAGGGTCTTAGCGATTCTGAGTGAGTCATAGCGATTCTGAGTGAGTCATAGCGATTCTGAGTGAGTCATAGCGATTCTGAGTGAGTCATAGCGATTCTGAGTGAGTCATAGCGATTCTGAGTGAGTCATAGCGATTCTGAGTGAGTCATAGCGATTCTGAGTGAGTCATAGCGATTCTGAGTGAGTCTTAGCGATTCTGAGTGCGAGTCTTAGCGATTCTGAGTGCGAGTCTTAGCGATTCTGAGTGCGAGTCTTAGCGATTCTGAGTGCGAGTCTTAGCGATTCTGAGTGCGAGTCTTAGCGATTCTGAGTGCGAGTCTTAGCGATTCTGAGTGCGTTTACAATCTGAGTCCTGTATTCTGTACTCGGGACTCGGCTTATACACGAGTCAATAGGTTTTTCCAGGTTTTGAGGACAAAAGTAGGGGGGTCGGCTTATACGCGAGTATATACGGTAGTTTAAAGGGAATCTGTCATGTTCTTCTTTGTTTTTAAACCGCCCCCGATGTTATTAAGATCGTGCACCTGTAACCTGGTTAACCAAATAAATCCATGTATTTATCATAAAAAAGCACTTTAGATGCTTAGATGTTTGCATTAGGTACCTGCACAAACAGTAATTGGGGTGGACACTTCAACTAGAATTAGTCCCATCAAACCATTTGTGTCATGCAGTTCTTTTAAGCATAGAAATGCAGTGTAATATATTGACACTGATCACTGAAGGTCCTGCTAGTGGTGAAGGACCTGTAGTGATGCCACGACCATGTGGATGAGTGGAGCCAAGCAGGTCTCAAGTGAAAGACCGTTTTGGTTACATGGTCATGACATCACGGCAGGTCTCGCAGTGATGTCAGTCAATTACAATGCAAGGGGGCATGACGAAATTCAAAAAATATAAATGAACTTGTGTGACAGTAAGTAAAAGCGCCTCCCCTATGACTGACTCCAGGTATGTGTGTGCAGTCATCTCAGCCTATAGGCTTCTTTAGGATAAACACGTGGAATTTTGTCATGTTAGTGATGCACATGGCATCATTTAAAACACATTAATATCACAAAACGATATGACAGGTTCCCCAACAATAGGGGGCCAACACCGTTACAACCAGTCACTGGCCCGCGGCCGTTCCCTTTGGGTTGAGATGGGGACAGAAATTAGAGACCTTTAGGAATCCAGAGTGGCGAAGGATTATTAAGAATAAAGCATCTGAAATTTCCCTCGGCTTCCTCTGACAGATACACCCCCCCCCTCCTTTTAACCTTCCTAGCGGTATTCCTGAGCCTGACTCGGGGTTAACATTCACTGCCAGAAGCGGTAACCCCGAGTCAAGCTCGGGCTTACCCTCGGTCGTGGCAGATGCGGTGAAAAAACCGCATCTGCCGCGATTGCCGCATAGCCGCCGCACTTGCGGCGCGGTTGCGGTAATCGCCATAGTAAGTATAGGGGGACTTGCGGCAGGTGCGGCAAGTGCGATTTTGCACTTGCGGCAGGCACGGCCGCGAAAAAAAAAAACGCGGCTGACCGCAGTTTTTTTCGCAGCCGCACCTGCCGCAAGTGCAAAACCGCACTTGCCGCCACCTGCCGCAAGTCCCACTATACTTACTATGGCGATTACCGCAACCGCGCCGCAAGTGCGGCGGCTATGCGGCAATCGCGGCAGATGCGTTTTTTTCACCGCATCTGCCGCGATTTCAAAAAAACGCTAGTGTGAAAGTACCCTTAGTACAAAATTCCAGACATAATCATACCGCCAGGTATAAGATTATTGATTATTGAATAAAATTATATTATTTATTTAATTATAATTCATGATTTTATGTTTCAAACTTTATCACATCTGAGAGGTCTACTAGAGTCTTCTTTGATCAGGTAATTACTAAGAATTGCAGGCCGACAGTACATAACACCAAATTTCCATGCAAAAAAATGGTGCCGCTTTTAGCACAAAATTCCTGACCTAATCATACCGCCAGGGAGGTTAAGACATTTTTGACTTGGCACCTAGATCTGATTCATCCAAGTGGTTTTGCCAGATTTCTGACATTTGAAAAGTCGCAATACTTCACTGCTAGTGATAAGTGAGCAATTCAATGCACGGGTGCTCAGTACTCGAAACGAGCAAGTCGGATACTTGGACGGGCACGACTCGTGTACTGAGTATAATGGAAGGTGATGGTAAACATATTTCCGACCTTCCCATTGACTTCCATTGTGCTCTGTATTAGGATAAGTCGAACCTATCCTAGTATCTGACCTGCTTGTTTCAAGTACCGAGCACCCGTGCATTGAAGTGCTCGCTCATCACTATTTAGTACTTTTGGCATTTTCATGCCAAGCTGGGTGACGTAGCCCAAGCATGGGCATGTGAAGCCCTCCGGGTAAACTTATCAATATTTTTGACACTTGAATGGTCTCTTAAACCAGAAATGTAGTTCAGTTCCTGACCGGAGTAACCTTTCTGGCGCAGGCACCTTCTTACTCCGGCACGCCCATCAGTAAGCCTGACCTGATAAATCGGACCCTTGGTGTTGGATAATAATTGGCCAATCAACGGCTGCTTTGATCTGTCAAAACCAAACACAAAACCCTATAGCAGTAATAGCTCCATTATAAGCGGAAACTATGAGGCTAATGCAAAAAAAATAAGACTGATGTTGACAGTGTGCGGTAGGTTTTACCAGTATGGCCTCCAGGTCTTTGCATTTAACACTCTTGACAATTTCCATCCCACCTGGCTTCTCAAAATGCAAAGTTAAAACCTATAGGAGAAATGTGAGCTTGTTTGAAAGCCGAGCGTGTCGGCCATTGATCTGGAGAGCATCTTTCGTCAGCGTCTCTTTTGATCTCGATCCTGCCATCGTTTTATGTTGACGTGCAGAAAGGGTTTAGCCGGAATGAACGAAAAAAAAACCTACAAAGCAGGAGGGGGGGCCCCTTTCATGTCCATTTTACATCTAACAAATTGATTACACGGCAATGATTATACTCGTGTGTAGAATTGATTTAACCCCATAGTGTTACCGCACTGCTGTGACCTGTTGCTGTCTAGCGGGGATGGGTCTACATCTCTCATCAGTTCACGAGTCTCAAGGCTTTCTGGACATTCTAGAACACGTGGCTGTAGCAAAACAGCTGGAGAGCCGCGGCCTGTAGACAACTTCATTAGAGGGACTTTAGATTTGGCCTAACAGAATGTCACGTTGGCTGCCGTCCGTGTGCCTGGCTGCACCGTACAGATGAGGTTAGCCCAGCGGGGTTCACTCGCACTGCCCACGACTCTGCGGGACTCCCCTGCGTGCGTGACTTCGTGTGCAGCTGAAGACCATTTCACAGTACGCAAGGCTTCACCTCGCCTGTCCTCCCGCTCTCGTTCTGTAAAATATTTCAAAGCTCCTTAGAACTTCGGTACTAAAAATAAATTTTTTTGAAAGAAGGGTAAAGCACGAATACATTGCACCGTGGAGCTTCAACTTTACTTTAAAATGATCAAAATGCCTTATCCATAGCAGTTCCTAATTCAAACAGGCCAGTGGGGCTCTCTCCGTTCTGTCCCGTAGATGGTGGTCTTGAGTGGTGGACCTCTCTCCAACAAGCAGGGCTATGGAGTCAGTAAACTAAACACCCGACTTGGTCTCCTCAATTTCCCTTACTCCAACTTAACCAAAATGGACACCGACTCCACGACTCCTACTTTACAACCAGGGCTGTGAACTCAGTAAATCAAACATCTGACTCCTAAAATTCCCGGAATCCAACTCAGACTTCACCAAAATGGACACTGACTCCACAGCCCTGCCATCAAGTCCATGGATCAGGCATTGTTGACCTATAGTAAGAATAGGGTAGGTCGTCAATGTTTAAAGTACTGGAGTAACCCCTTTAAAAAAAACACTCTTGTAGCACAAGGAATAAAATATGCACAAAAACTGGCCACTTTTGACCAGGTGAGAGGTCCTTCTTTAAGGAGATCTTCGATGTAAAGTGATTGTTGGGACAAATCGTCGTCAGTCCTGAGTCTTTTCTAAGCTCTTTTGACCAAAGCAGATTTCCAAGGTTTAAATGGAACCTTCCATGTTGTATTTGTGATATTAAATGGCCCTCGGGTTTGAAATGATGCAATCTGCGTCATGAACATGGTTTTCTAAAACAAAATTCCACGTGTTTCTCTTAAAAAAAGAATAAATAAAAAAAAAAAAAAAAACACCAAAAAAAACTTTTATTTGCTGAGGTGACTGCACACACATACCTGGCTTCAGTCACAGGGGAGGTGACTGCACACACATACCTGGCTTCAGTCATAGGAGAGGTGACTGCACACACATACCTGGCTTTTGTCATAGGAGAGGTGACTGCACACACATACCTGGCTTTTGTCATAGGGGAGATGACTGCACACACATACCTGGCTTCTGTCATAGGGGAGATGACTGCACACACATACCTGGCTTCAGTCACAGGGGAGGTGACTGCACACACATACCTGGCTTCAGTCATAGGAGAGGTGACTGCTTACACATACCTGGCTTTTGTCATAGGAGAGGTGACTGCTTACACATACCTGGCTTTTGTCATAGGAGAGGTGACTGCACACACATACCTGGCTTCAGTCATAGGGGAGGTGACTGCACACACATACCTGGCTTCAGTCATAGGGGAGGTGACTGCACACACATACCTGGCTTTTGTCATAGGAGAGGTGACTGCTTACACATACCTGGCTTTTGTCATAGGGGAGATGACTGCACACACATACCTGGCTTCTGTCATAGGGGAGATGACTGCACACACATACCTGGCTTCAGTCACAGGGGAGGTGACTGCACACACATACCTGGCTTCAGTCATAGGAGAGGTGACTGCACACACATACCTGGCTTTTGTCATAGGAGAGGTGACTGCTTACACATACCTGGCTTTTGTCATAGGGGAGATGACTGCACACACATACCTGGCTTCTGTCATAGGGGAGATGACTGCACACACATACCTGGCTTCTGTCATAGGGGAGATGACTGCACACACATACCTGGCTTCTGTCATAGGGGAGATGACTGCACACACATACCTGGCTTCTGTCATAGGGGAGATGACTGCACACACATACCTGGCTTCTGTCATAGGGGAGATGACTGCACACACATACCTGGCTTCTGTCATAGGGGAGATGACTGCACACACATACCTGGCTTCTGTCATAGGGGAGATGACTGCACACACATACCTGGCTTCTGTCATAGGAGAGGTGACTGCACACACATACCTGGCTTCTGTCATAGGAGAGGTGACTGCACACACATACCTGGCTTCTGTCATAGAAGAGGTGACTGCACACACATACCTGGCTTCTGTCATAGGAGAGGTGACTGCACACACATACCTGGCTCCAGTCATAGGGGAGGCTTTATATGCTGAGGTGACTGCACACACATACCTGGCTTCTGTCATAGGGGAGATGACTGCACACACATACCTGGCTTCTGTCATAGGAGAGGTGACTGCACACACATACCTGGCTTCTGTCATAGGAGAGGTGACTGCACACACATACCTGGCTTCAGTCATAGGGGAGGCACTTTTGTTTGCTGCTTTTCCTACAAATTCAACCATGATATTTACTTAGTCATACCCCTTGCATTGTAATATATTGACATCACTGAAGGTCCTGCAGAAATGTACTCATGTTAAGCTCCACCCATTAAGGTCACATGTTCATGACATCACACAGGTCCTGTAAGAATGGGATTATAATGGGTGAAGCTCAGCATTGGAGAAATGGTAGTGAAGGACCCAGAGGTGTATCTAGGTTTCCTGGCACCCGGGGCAAGCCTTCAGTTTGGCGCCCCCCCCCCCTCAGCGGTCTTCATGTGACCAATCATTCATATACAATTTGCACACGTACAGTCACGTGCTGACGAACTCCTCTAATTCTCTCAATGTCCAGTGAAAAACAAAGTTTGGCTCACATATAGTCCCGCCATCTCCCCCCCCCAGTTTGGCTCACATATTCTCTCCCCTCCCCCATAGTGTAGCTCACATATACTCCCCCCATCCCCCTCAGTGTCGCTCAGATATACTCCCCCTCCCTAGTGTGGCTCACATATACTCCCCTGATCCCCCCACTAGTGTGGCTCACATATACTCCCCACATCTTCCCCCCCCAGTATGGCTCACATATACTCCCCACATCTCCCCCTCCCTGGTGTGGCTCACATATACTCCCCACATCTCCCCCTCCCTGGTGTGGCTCACATATACTCCCCACATCTCCCCCTCCCTGGTGTGGCTCACGTATACTCCCCACATCTCCCCCTCCCTGGTGTGGCTCACATATACTCCCCACATCTCCCCCTCCTGGTGTGGCTCACATATACTCCCCACATCTCCCCCTCCCTGGTGTGGCTCACATATACTCCCCACATCTCCCCCTCCCTGGTGTGGCTCACATATACTCCCCACATCTCCCCCTCCCTGGTGTGGCTCACATATACTCCCCACATCTCCCCCTCCCTGGTGTGGCTCACATATACTCCCCACATCTCCCCCTCCCTGGTGTGGCTCACATATACTCCCCACATCTCCCCCTCCCTGGTGTGGCTCACATTTATCCCCCATCTCCCCCCCCCCCCCCAGTGTGTCTCACATATATTACCCCCATATCCCCCTCCCGCCCTGTGTGGCTCACAATTATCCATCTATCCCATCTCCCCTCACCAGTGTGGCTTATCTATACTACCCCCATCATCCCTTCCACCAGTGTGGCTCACATATACTCCCCCCATATCCTCCCTCAGTGTGGCTTACATCTATCCCCTATCTCCTCCCCCCCACAGTTTTCTCCCACCAGCCTCTCCCCTTTACCCTAATTACATGAATCTTCGGGGTCTTCAGCTCCTGCAGCTGGAGCACTTTTCCCCATCCTGCCGCCTATGCAGGGCCGCCGAGTGACGTCAGGAGCGTGGTCAGGTGATTAGACCCTGACCCGGAAGTGAGGAGAACAAAGCGGCTGAAGGCGCGGCTTCTATAGTACAGCGTGTCTGATAAACACGCTATACTATTGATTGCAGGAGCCGGCGCGCGGCACTTTCACTGCTCCTGCTGTCAGCTGATAGCGGGAGCAGTATGGAGGGTGCCCGCGCAATATCCGACCGATGGGGAGACACCTCGCTCCCATCGGGGATGCACCCCCAGCCCCCCCTTTAGATACGGCCCTGGAAGGACCTGTGGTGATGTCACGAACATGTGATCGTGATGACGTTAAATAAAAAATGACTGCATTTGAGTGACAGTAAGCAAAGCACCTCCTCTGTCACTAAAACCAAGGTATGTGTGCGCAGTCCTTGTGCCTGAAGCCAGGTATGTGTGCGCAGTCCTTGTGCCTGAAGCCAGGTATGTGTGCGCAGTCCTTGTGACTGAAGCCAGGTCTGTGTGCGCAGTCCTTGTACCTGAAGCCAGGTATGTGTGCGCAGTCCTTGTGAATGAAGCCAGGTATGTGTGCGCAATCCTTGTGAATGAAGCCAGGTATGTGTGCGCAGTCCTTGTGAATGAAGCCAGGTATGTGTGCGCAGTCCTTGTGAATGAAGCCAGGTATGTGTGCGCAGTCCTTGTGACTGAAGCCAGGTATGTGTGCGCAGTCCTTGTGCCTGAAGCCAGGTATGTGTGCGCAGTCCTTGTGACTGAAGCCAGGTATGTGTGCGCAGTCCTTGTGAATGAAGCCAGGTATGTGTGCGCAGTCCTTGTGCCTGAAGCCAGGTATGTGTGCGCAGTCCTTGTGCCTGAAGCCAGGTATGTGTGCGCAGTCCTTGTGCCTGAAGCCAGGTATGTGTGCGCAGTCCTTGTGACTGAAGCCAGGTATGTGTGTGCAGTCCTTGTGACTGAAGCCAGGTATGTGTGTGCAGTCCTTGTGACTGAAGCCAGGAATGTGTGTGCAGTCCTTGTGACTGAAGCCAGGTATGTGTGTGCAGTCTTTGTGACTGAAGCCAGGAATGTGTGCGCAGTCCTTGTGACTGAAGCCAGGAATGTGTGCGCAGTCCTTGTGACTGAAGCCAGGAATGTGTGCGCAGTCCTTGTGACTGAAGCCAGGTATGTGTACGCAGTCCTTGTGACTGAAGCCAGGAATGTGTGTGCAGTCCTTGTGACTGAAGCCAGGAATGTGTGTGCAGTCCTAGTGATGCATGTAAAACACATTTGGGGGGGATTTTAATATCACAAAATAACTGACAGGTTCCCTTTTAAGTGAATTTTTTGCAGAATGTTGAAACGCTAATAATAATCTTTATTTATATAGCGCCAACATATTCAGCAGCACTTCATATCACGATCACATAAATATCATAATGTCGTCAGAGCAGAACTTTGCTGTACTAGAAAAGAAATTACCACTTGTCAGTTCTGGCGCTCGCTCCTTTGTGTTACTTTACATTTGTGCCCTTAAAAGAACGGAACCTTTGTTCCTCCGGAGCGTTCTGTCCCGCTGACTGATGCGTTTTTTACCCACATTGTGTTTTGATTTGCATAAATATAGGTCTGACAAACCCCATACTTGTTCCTGAGATGGATGAAATGAGTGAATTTTCTGATGTTGTGGAGTCACAAACATTTATTTTGCGCGTACGGGTACCTTACTGATGACGTGGAGACCTCTGACATCTGTACTGCTAGATGTATGATTGGCATTTTTATACATTACAGCCTGAAGGCAATTACTAAAGCTCCAAGGCTGCGTTGACGGTAAGCCAAACTGACTGACGCCTCAATTTCCCTTAAAGGGTCTGGTCATTTTTTAGTATGATATACTAATATTAACCTTGAAAATCATTATTGTACCATTTCTAGCTTCCATGCTATAAGCATTTTCAGACCTTGCAGGGAGCTGGTATATTAGTCCTGTCCATTATATTCACTGCCAAATAGTCTGGCTGCTGTATAAGTGTTATTTAAATATCCAGTCCCACCTAAGCTGGTGTTCTGACCCTCCCCTCTGTGGTGGGAGGGGGGTGGTGTTTTGTGCTGCACTGTGGTGTCTGTACGATTGCAATTATATGAAGGCTGGTTTTCCTGCAGACATTTAATGTGTATATCTTCTGAGCAAATAATCAAATGTTTTAATGATCACATAGAAATATCTCAGAGAGCACACACTACACACATGCTTATACACACAATGAAGATCTCAAAGATCACACACCTCCTCCTGCCTCCTTTCTGCTCTGCAATGTGTCACACGCAGCATAACGGATCACAAAAAGACAGGGCTGTGTAATGATGCATGAATATTCATTCCTTGGGGAGTGGCAGCAGAGCACTCACTGAGAATGACAGATGGAATAAACCTTTTGTTTTGCAGTTTACAGAGATAAGAGGGAAGTATAAATAATAGAGATACATGATCAGAGAGACTTTAGAGAAAGGAACTAGAAAATGATAGCAGTTACATATGGATTTTTAACCTGACAGATTCCCTTTTATCCGACTCCAGCTCCACAACTAGGGCTGTGCAGTCAGTAAGCCAAGCATCCGACTCAGACTCCTTAATTTCCCTGAACCAAAATGGAGTCCGACTCCATCACTCCGCAGCTCTGGTTCACATGTTGCGTTCATGACACCGCAGTCTTAATCATGTAGGATAACTCCTGTTCCACTTGCAAATCTGCATGGCCATCAATCTATGTATAGGGATCTCCGGACTCTCTCCTGACAATGTCGAGGGACATGAGGATCGGGCACTTAAAATCTTAACACCTGCCCCTTTTATTCTTAAGGTGAAGCTGGCGCCAGTCTCGTTTTGGCAGCTGCTTTCTCTGGTGACCGTATGTAGGACATGTTTATAATTCTTCCAAATAATACCATTTCCTTGCTGATACTGGACAATCTCCAAAACCTATTTCTTTGACGTTCTTGCCAAATGTGTGCAGATGTACGAAAATATCCTGAATACTCTGCAAATAGCAAAAGGGGCTTTTCTGGTGAAATGTATTTTGCTAAAGTAACACGGCTGATTTAGCACTGACAGTGTATTGCAGACTGGACGGATTCCTGCCGATATGGATTTGGGATTATTTAGGTTTGGGTCATAATGTGCTGTTCTAATACACCATGTTGTGTGCTGCTTTCGCCTATTGAACCATCTATCATAAGCTGAGACGTGAGCGGTTTACCCGTGACGGTTCGCAGTGATGTCTGCAGCCATTGTACAGAGCTCGGGGCTGGTGACTTCCTCTCATATCCCGGTGATCCCCTTGAGTTTATGTATAAACAGGAAGACTGCGGCACGCCAGTCACTACACGGCAGCCGCGTGCCAATACCGGCCCTGAGTAGTGATCTGCCTGCAGAGGTGTTGACAGTCCGGACATCCAGTACACGTAGAGACGCCTCTCCATGGAGGCCACAATACATCCTGTAAGAGCGACGCTACCACGGGCAGTACTGCCACTTTTTCATCAGCCATTTTTGGTATATAACAAACTAGACAGCCATGGCAGTCAACATTTCACGCAAAGTAAATGTTCTATGTTGGGAGATCAGCACATGCCATGTTATTGACATCCAACATTTCGATCAGTCCTGGACCTTTTTCAGTTCCTGTGCAGTGACAAGTAGAGACGAGCAAACCTTTTCAAGGTTCGGTTTGTTTTTCTAAACTCCCCGCTGTTTGGGTTCGGAGTTCGGATACTTTACATTTGCACAGCGCTGGAGCGGGCATCACTGTGGTCGGGTACACTTGGTGCTTGGCCCAGTACGATCCACGTGCAGCGTTTGGGCTCTCCAGCCCCCAGAAGTGTTTAACCGATGGCTGTCTGTATGTGCAACTGGCAATCAATGACTTCATTGAGGTTCGGGGTCACGAACGGGGTGCCAAAAGGTTCTACCAAACTTCTAAAGAATTGCTCATCTCTAGTGAAAAGTCTCCATCAAAGACTACTGGAGACCACTTTACTTATCACAGGATCTGGAAAAAGGTCCATGATGGAGCGGAACCGTCAGCCATCAATAACATTGTCTTGTGCTGATCCCACAATAAAGAACATTTACTTTGACGACGTCTCGAGTCTCGTGGTTTTCTGCTTTGAGTATTCCAGGCTCTTCAGGATCCTACCACTAAAAAGTAACACACGTGCCAACCATAATATTTTCTTGGATTACTATTCTTGGTACGTGTCCCTGTTTACCATCAGAGTAGCATCAATATTTTCATATGAAAATAAAAAGAAATAATGGAAGTTTCCAAAGTGTCACCAACCGGTCAGTGAAAAACCGACCATGCACCGCAATACTACTGCTATACTGTTTTTTTTCTTTATTTCTTATTCCCCTCCTCCACCCCCAGCGGATCCTTTTTCTTGCAGTTGGATCAAAATCAGACATGTCTTTTTTTTTTTTTCGGGCATGTGAAGCTTCCAGAAACTAAAGTGAATAGTTGTTAAATCTACCAAAATGGAAAATGCACACAAAACTCGGACGTATGAATGGAGCCTTGGGGAGGTGACATTTTATCATTCAAACAAAAGTAGTATGTTTAAGGGTATATGTCGATCTCGGTATACCTGTGGTATGTATAGGCCAAGTGCTTTTTTGGCAGACTGTTGTCTGTCCTGGGAGATTTAGGTTTAGCTGCCGCAGAACACCTTAGGCGTTGGATGACCTCCAGGATCAATCATTGAACTTTAACATCTTTGCTCTTTCTCCTACTACTTTTGTTGGGGAGAGTTATCATATACTTTAGATGGATGACTGTTTAATTCGACCATAATCTGATGTATTCATTGTGCATGCAGGCTTTTTTTGTGTGAAGCTGCAACATAAGGCATGGGACTTTTGCCGTGCTTCCGGTTTCGTATGGTAGCACATTTTAATTTAATATTTTTTGTTCCATTCATACATTCTATGCTGAGTTATGTATGGAGAGAGCTTTGTTCTCTACCAACATAACCTACAGAGGCACATAGCTTCATAAATAAAACACCTGACATAGCATTGTTTGGCGAAACATATTATCCAATAGAACGCTTTACACACTCTACCTCTTGTTTAAATACTAGTGCCCTGTAGTTTTCACAGCTCAATAGAAATGAATGGAGAGATCTGCATATACGTGTCCAGGGGTAGAAAGTGCTAAGAGTTGTATTAAATAAGTTTTGCCAACCAATTTTACGTTAGGGGTTTTATTTAGGAAGCTATTCACCTGTAAGTTATTTTAGTAGAAGACAAAGTTCTTTCCATTTATAACCCAGTATAGTATGCATGAATCAAGCAAACAAATTAAGTAAAATTGTCCATCCATACAAAATCTGAAACACAGAGGTATAGCAAAAGTCCCATGCCCTATGTTGCAGCCCCACAATAAACCACCTACCTCTGGTTCAAGTACCATACAATTTTCACAGCTTAACCCCTTCATGACCTTGCCATTTTTTGCAATTCTGACCAGTGTCCCTTTATGAGGTTATAACTCGGGAACGCTTCAACGGATCCTAGCGATTCTGAGATTGTTTTTTCGTGACATATTGGGCTTCATGTTAGTATTAAATGTAGGTCGATAATTTTTGCGTTTATTTGTGAAAAAATCCAAAATATGGCAAAAATATTGAAAATTTTGCAATTTTCAAATTTTGAATTTTTTTTCTGGTAAACCAGAGAGTTATAAGACACAAAATAGTTATGAAATAATATTTCCCACATGTCTACTTTACATCAGCACAATTTTGGAAAAAAAAAAAAATTTTGTTAGGAAGTTATAAGGGTTCAAAGTTCATGAGCAATTTTTCATTTTTCCACCAAAATTTACAAAACCATTTTTTTTAGTGGCCACATCCCATTTAAAATCCCTTTGAGGGGTTTACATGACAGAAAACACCCAAAAGTGACACCATTCCAAAAACTGCACCCCTCAAGCTACTCAAAACTACATTCAAGAAGATTATTAACCCTTCAGGTGCTTCACAGGAACTAAGCAAATTGGAAACAAAAAAATGGATATTTTAATTTTTCTAACAAAAATGTTCTTTTATCCTCAATTTTTTCATTTTCACATGGGCAACAAGATAAAATGGATCCTAAAATTTGTTGGGCAATTTCTCCTGAGTATATCGATACCACATATGTGATCATAAACCACGGTTTGGGTGCACGGCAGGGCTCTGAAGGGAAAGAGCGCAATTTGACTTGGAGCTAATTTTCCATTCAAAAAGTGAAATGGCGCTCCTTCACTTCTGAGCCCTGCCGCGCGCCAAAACAGTGGTTTATGACCACATATGAGGTATCGGTGTACTCAGGAGAAATTGCCCAACAAATTTTAGGATGAATTTTATCCTGTTACCCATGTGAAAATGAAAGAATTGAGGCTAAAAACATTTTTGTGAATTAAAAAGTACTTTTTCCATATTCACAGATCAATTTGTAAAGCATGTGGGGGTTCAATATGCTCACCACTCATCTAGATAAGTTCCCTGGGGGGTCTAGTTTCCAAAATGGGGTCACTTGTGGGGGAGCTCCAAAGTTTAGGCACAAAGGGGCTCTCCAAACGCGACATGGTGTCCGCTAACAATTTGAATGGAAAATCACCTCAAATTGTTAGCGGACACCATATCGCATTTGGAGAGCCCCTGTGTGCCTAAACATTGGGGCTCCACCACAAGTGACCCCATTTTGTAAACTAGACCCCCCAGGGAACATATCTAGATGCATTGTGAGCACTTTGAACCCGCAGGTGCTTCACAAATTGATCCGTAAAAATTAAAAAGTACTTTTTTTCCACAAAAAGTTTTTTTTTTCATGAATTAATTTGTGAAGAACCTGGGGGTTCAATATGCTCACCACCCATCTAGATATGTTCCCTGGGGGGGTCTAGTTTCCAAAATGGGGTCACTTGTGGGGGAGCTCCAAAGTTTAGGCACACAGGGGCTCACCAAACGCGACATGGTGTCCGCTAACAATTTGAATGGAAAATCAGCTCAAATTGTTAGCGGACACCATGTCACATTTGGAGAGCTCCTGTGTGCCTAAACATTTGAGCTCCCCCACAAGTGACCCCATTTTGGAAACTAGACACCCCAGGGAACATATCTAGATGCATAGTGAGCACTTTGAACCCCCAGGTGCTTCACAAATTGATCCGTACAAATTAAAAAAGAAAATTTGTGTGAAAAAAAAAGTATTTTTACCTTATTACGGATCAGTTTGTGAAGCACCTGGGGATTCAATGTGCTCACTATGCATCTAGATAGGTTCCTTGGGGGGTCTAGTTTCCAAAATGGGGTCACTTGTGGGGGAGCTCCAATGTTTAGGCACACAGGGGCTCTCCATACGCAACCTGGTGTTTGCCAAAATTGGAATGGTTAGCGGACACCAGGTCGCGTATGGAGAGCCCCTGTGTGCCTAAACATTTGAGCTCCCCCACAAGTGACCCCATTTTGGAAACTAGACCCCCAGGGAACATATCTAGATGCACAGTGTGCACTTTGAACCCCCATGTGCTTCACAAATTGAGACGTATAAATGAATAAAGAAACTTTTTGTGAAAAAACATACTAGTCTAGTAGTTAAAATTCGCAGCATAGGGGACCCAATACATTTGGGTCTCTCCATGCTGAGGATTCCAGCCCCCTAGCTGCCATGTTGTATCTGGCTGGCAACCAAAAATACGGCAAAGCTCCATGTCATTTTATTTGTAGAATTTAAAAAAAAAATGACATGGGGCTCTGCCATATTTTTGGTCCAGCCAGGTACAACTTGGCAGCTACGGACTGCCACCAGCCCCCAGCTGCCTCATTGTACCTGGCTGGAACCAAAAATACAGCGAAGCCTATTTTTTTTTTATTTCTAGAATTATTTCTAGAAAAAAAATGACATAGGGCTCCGCCATATTTTTGTCCAGCCAGGTACAACTTGGCAGCTACGGACTGCCACCAGCTGCCTCGTCATACCTGGCTGGAACCAAAAATACAGCCAGGTACAACTAGGCAGCTGGGGGCTGGAATCCTCAGCATAGAGAGGCCCAAGCGTTCTGGGCCCCCCATGCTGCGAATTGCAGCCCGCAGCCGCCCCAGAAAATGGCGCATTCATTGTAGCACCATTTTCTGGCGCTGTACCCACGCTCTTCCAGTTGCCCTGGTACCGGTGGCTAACTGGGTATTAAAGGGGTTAATGCTAGCTTTTTATTGGCAGCTGGCACTAAGCCCGAGATTCATAATATAGGGCCAATGCTAGACCCGCCATTAGGAATCTCTAGTACGGTAAATAGTCAATAAATACACACAGAGAAAAATCTTTTTATTTGAAAAAAAAACACAGACACAATTCGGACTCCATCTTTATTATAAAAGATCCGACGTAGTCCACAACGAAGGTCCCACGACGCCCGATCGCTCCGACGTAGTCCACAACGAAGGTCCCACGCCGCTTGATCGCCTTTGCTTTCAGATCGCTACTCTGGAGCCCAACCCGCCAGCATGGTGATCGAGCTGCAGAAAGCGATCTGACACCCCGGCGCAGTGACACACTGTGCATCACTGCACCTGGGCTGCCAGATCGCTTTCCGCAGCTCGATCCCCATGCATGGGGATCAAGCTGCGGAAAGCGATCTGGCAGCACAGGCGCATTGACCCACTATGTGCATCACTGCGTCCGGGCTGTCAGATCGCTTTCTGCAGCTCGATGCCCATGCAGGGAGATCGGGATCCTCAGGATCTAGCTGTAGAAAGTGATCTGGCAGCTCCAGCACAGAGCTGTCAGATCCGGAGGCGGTGAAGAGGAGGAGGAGGAGCGGGACACAGTGGAGACAGAGAGGCCGCCGGAGGGGTGAGTGGGAGAGGCGATCGCCACTCCGGTGATCGGGGGGGCAGGAAGGGGGAAGAGGGGGGGTGACAGGAGAAGTAGGTGGGCACTTAGGAGGAAGCGGGGGCAGGCAGGAGGAAGCGGGGGCAGGCAGGAGGAAGTGGGGGCAGGCAGGAGGAGGCGGGCGGCAGGAAGAGGAAGCGGGCGGCAGGGACAGGAAGCAGGCGGCAGGAAAAGGAAGCGGGGGGGGTAAGAAAGATGAAGAGGGGGCAGGAAAGAGGTGGGGGGCAGGGGGGCAGTTAGAGGATGACAGGGGAGAAGATTGGAGGGTAGGGATAGCAGCGGCAGTGATTTTCACTTTCACTTTTGAGTGCCAATCACAGCGCCTGTAGCCGGTGGGGGTGGGGCAAATCGACCCCCCCCTGGGGTGTTGTACAACTCCCCATGTACCTGCGGGCCGAGTGACAGGTCAGTGACACCCTCACTCGACCTGCAGGAGCCCGATAATTCCATGGCCCAGGGGGTGGGCCAAGGGTCTGGAAGGGGTTAAAAGAAATGAATGAAGAGCGGTGTATATTCATGGCCACCTGACTTCGGCACACATCAGAGCTCCATTCTCTACACAGAGACTCACAATTGCCTACATAAATGTCAAAAATGGCTTGTCCACTGCTAGAACAACCCCTTCTGAGTCCCCAAATTTCCCCAGTTAAATATAAGTCTGTGCTCTCCTCCCGTACCGGCACTGTTCCAGCTCTACTGGTAACCGTGACTTGGGGCTCATGTGACATTGTGACGTCACGCGAGCCATACATCCAATCACCACCGACTTCTGCCTTCGGACCAAATGGACTGCCAACAGAAAATGATGCTGCCGCTAACTTCCTGTTGATGGTTCATTTGGTTCAAAAGTGGTGGGATAGAAGCCTGCAGTGATTGGACGGGGGGCTCACGTGATATCAGAATGTCCCGAGACCTCTGAACCACGATTACCAACAGAGGCAGCACTGGAGGTGAGTATAGGGTCTATTATTTTAACTGGGGGAAATAAGTTGAATCAGGAGGAGTTAATAGTGGACAACCCTTTAAGTGCGTTGACTGTTGCGTCAAAGCCTCCATTGAAAATACCATCCCTTTAATCAAGAGTAATCGCGCTGTCTGCACAATTACAGACTCCATAATGGGTCTCTTGATGAACAATTGTTAAACGGGTTGATTGAGGACTGCTTCAGCCGGCTTCCCTGTTTGCAAAGGGGGTGGTGCAATCCTGTAGATTGACAGTCCGGCCTGGCGGCACGGCTGCACCTATAGCCTGTGGTGTTTCCTCTTCGATACGGGAAGGATAGGCTACTTTTCCTCTTCAGCATCAAAGGAGCATAGGGACCCTGAAACCGGCCAGTCCATTGATCCTGAACCCTTTTCCTAATAGACCCGCAACCTCTTATCGACTTTAGAGGTGGCCGGTTTCTTCGGCATAGAGCAGTAAACTATAGATTAAAAAAATCCCTCCATACTTGAGAGCGAGAAAGATTTTTCATAGGGTATAAAGTAATAAGTTGCTTGTTTTTACAACCACTTTACAGTTTTACCGATTTAGGAAGTTGAGAAAACCCCTTTAATTGACGAGGATTGTTATCTTTTATCCTATAGAAGCCATGACTGAGCTGTGAGCAGAAAGTTTCAAGTTTCTTTACCGAAAAGGTCGAATCAAGGACTTTTTTGCCTTTTTTTTTTTTTTTTTACATTAAAGAGAAGTTAAATTTCTACTGAAGGAAATATCAATATTTGTAAAAAATAAATCCCATCATTTGGCGGCGCGTGATGAATTATGCAACGACTGCTAAACTTTCCGTAAACTATAACATTAACGAAGCCTGACTGGGAACAATATATATATTTTTTTAATTAACTTATTTCCCAAACGGCAGCTTGTACGAGCCGTAAAACAACAAAGCCGAGGAGCAGACAGAGCTGTTTCCTAATGCGGCGTTAAAGGTTGAGGGAATGAAATGATATAACTTGATATTAAGAGTCCTCAGCGCGCCGGAGCCTTAACTGAGCGCGGTAATGGGATGAGAGCCGCCGTGTCACGGGGAGCAAAGCCCAGCCAGTCACCACTGGAAAACTGCTCCGAACAGAAGACCACCACAGCAATTTACATAAATAATAAGCAGAAAAGCTGTTGGGAAAATGATTTTGGATCCAACATTAATAGTTCTGAGTTTTGGAATTTTCTGTAACTTTTACGGAAGTTATCGGGTATTCAAGCTGTCTCATAGGAGGATCGCCATGGGCATGTTCAGAGATACTTTGCTTGGGTGAATCTGGTCTTGGCTGTGAGTCAGTAGGCAAAACATACGACTCCTCGGTTTCCTTGAATCCAACTCCACCAACTTGGAGGGTTGGAGTTGTGTGTGGTGGGTTTGGAGTTTGTGGTGGGGGTTTGAGTTGTGGTGGGGGTTTGGAGTTGTGGTGGGGGTTTGGAGTTGTGGTGGGGGTTTGGAGTTGTGGTGGGGGTTTGGAGTTGTGGTGGGGGTTTGGAGTTGTGGTGGGGGTTTGGAGTTGTGGTGGGGGTTTGGAGTTGTGGTGGGGGTTTGGAGTTGTGGTGGGGGTTTGGAGTTGTGGTGGGGGTTTGGAGTTGTGGTGGGGGTTTGGAGTTGTGGTGGGGGTTTGGAGTTGTGGTGGGGGTTTGGAGTTGTGGTGGGGGTTTGGAGTTGTGGTGGGGGTTTGGAGTTGTGGTGGGGGTTTGGAGTTGTGGTGGGGGTTTGGAGTTGTGGTGGGGTTTGGAGTTGTGGTGGGGGTTTGGAGTTGTGGTGGGGGTTTGAGTGTGGTGGGTTTGGAGTTGTGGTGGGGGTTTGGAGTTGTGGTGGGGGTTTGGAGTTGTGGTGGGGGTTTGGAGTTGTGGTGGGGTTTGGAGTTGTGGTGGGGGTTTGGAGTTGTGGTGGGGGTTTGGAGTTGTGGTGGGGGTTTGGAGTTGTGGTGGGGTGTTGGAGTTGTGGTGGGGGTTTGGAGTTGTGGTGGGGGTTTGGAGTTGTGGTGGGGTTTGG
This sequence comes from Allobates femoralis, assembly GCA_033576535.1. Classification (NCBI taxonomy): domain Eukaryota; kingdom Metazoa; phylum Chordata; class Amphibia; order Anura; family Aromobatidae; genus Allobates; species Allobates femoralis. The sequence goes on from JARQOC010000011.1 coordinate 28,852,540, forward strand.
AGTTGTGGTGGGGTTTGGAGTTGTGGTGGGGGTTTGGAGTTGTGGTGGGGTTTGGAGTTGGGGTGGAGTTGTGGGGTTTGGAGTTGTGGTGGGGTCTTTGGCTTACCTCGGTCCCTGTTTTTTCCACATTTAGTAATTCCCATGATTGGCTGCAGTGCTCATAAGTTGGCATGAATGATCTTTGGGGGTAATGGATGGAGAGAATCTACTGCTTCACTGTGGATAAAAGAGGGAAAATTGTACCGGCATTATACTGGGGTAACAGAGGGCGCTGCTGTAAAAAGGGATTGCTGCCCTGATTTCTATGGGGGATTCAAGAATATATGGTAGAGTCCTCAGTGGTTGATACCTTTTTTAATGATGAACTGAAAAGATGGTAAACATAGCAAGCTTTCGAGACTCTATGGTCTCTTCATCAGGCTTAATAATTGGGCTACTAAGCCTGATGAAGAGACCATAGAGTCTCGAAAGCTTGCTTTGCTTTTTCTTACCATCTTTCCAGTTCACCATTAAAAGGTATCAACCACCGAGGACTCTCAGATTCTAATATTTTTCTATGTACCGGCTAACACGGTATGAGGATTTTTTACCTTTAGGGGATTCTCAAATTCTGGCTGCAAATGGTATACTGCCTGCTTCTCAGGAGTTGGACAGGAGGTTCATGCTGTCCAGAGACAGGCAACATAAATCGGACTCTGTGGCTGCGGTAGTACAGCTGTGTATGCTGTATTTTTTTAAAAGGATTCCATTATTAGGATTTTACTCCACAAACTATATGTGCAGGCAGCTCTTTCAAAGTCAAGTCCAGCAATACCTTCACCGTTCCTCTGCTACTGAGAAATCTGCTTTTAAATTCATATCAAAATGACACTGAAGGGCTATGATAGATCTTAAGCCTCTGTCACTCCAGCTCTATTCCCCGCGTGGAGCTGCTGCTTCGGGCTTGACTGAGAGCCTCTATGGGGTGTGACTTAAGGTAAAGGTATGTTTTAATCAAGGAGCAAGGGGAGCAGTGAGCAGAAAATAGAGCTGGAGTGTCAGGCGTCAGATCGACCATAGCTCGTCAGCCTCATTTGTATATTCAAACTCCCTTTTCTCAGTAACGGAGGAAGGGACTGGTCATGTAAAGTTGTTGGTGGACTTGTCTTTAAAAGACCTACATGTGCAGATAAATGGTTTGGGGGTAGCATCCTGCTAACAGATTCCCTTTTAAATGATGCAGCATTTAGGAGAAATTGTAAAGTCACCCAGGGTCTATGTAGCTTAAATGATTAGTCTGAGTGCCTGTCCTGATGGCTTCTCTCCGCAGATCGTGTTTCCCCCAATATATTTGCAGATAGTTTTTCCCCCCCTATAGTTGCAGATAGTGTATACCCCCTATAGTTGCAGATAGTGGATACCCCCCTATAGTTGCAGATAGTGGATACCCCCCTATAGTTGCAGATAGTGGATACCCCCCTATAGTTGCAGATAGTGGATACCCCCCTATAGTTGCAGATAGTGGATACCCCCCTATAGTTGCAGATAGTGGATACCCCCCTATAGTTGCAGATAGTGGATACCCCCCTATAGTTGCAGATAGTGGATACCCCCCTATAGTTGCAGATAGTGGATACCCCCCTATAGTTGCAGATAGTGGATACCCCCCTATAGTTGCAGATAGTGGATACCCCCCTATAGTTGCAGATAGTGGATACCCCCCTATAGTTGCAGATAGTGGATACCCCCCTATAGTTGCAGATAGTGGATACCCCCCTATAGTTGCAGATAGTGGATACCCCCCTATAGTTGCAGATAGTGGATACCCCCCTATAGTTGCAGATAGTGGATACCCCCCCCTATAGTTGCAGATAGTGGATACCCCCCCCTATAGTTGCAGATAGTGGATACCCCCCCCCTATAGTTGCAGTTAGTGGATACCCCCCCCCCTATAGTTGCAGATAGTGGATCCCCCCCCCCTATAGTTGCAGATAGTGGATCCCCCCCCCTATAGTTGCAGATAGTGGATCCCCCCCCCTATAGTTGCAGATAGTGGATATCCCCCCCCTATAGTTGCAGATAGTGGATATCCCCCCCCCTATAGTTGCAGATAGTGTTCCCCCCCTTCCCCCATAGTTGCAGATAGTGGATATCCCCCCCCCCCCCCCCCTATAGTTGCAGATAGTGGATATCCCCCCCCTATAGTTGCAGATAGTGGATATCCCCCCCCCTATAGTTGCAGATAGTGTTCCCCCCCTTCCCCCATAGTTGCAGATAGTGGATATCCCCCCCCCCCCCCCCCCCCCCCCCCTATAGTTGCAGATAGTGGATATCCCCCCCCTATAGTTGCAGATAGTGGATCCCCCCCCCATAGTTGCAGATAGTGTTCCACACATTATTTGCAGATATTTCTACCCTGTAGTTGCAGATATTTCTACCCTCTAGTTGCAGATGTGGGGTTCCCCCAATATATTTTCAGATGTGACATTGAGGGAACGTGCGGGAGCTTGTGTATGTCTGTACCCGTACTGAATACTTTACGTTTTTGCATGCACACAAAATGATAGTCTTCTGAAATCTGCATTTCTTTATCATTTCTGCCTGTAATACTGTAGGCCATTGGGGTGTGAACTGCGGATTGTTTGCACCATCGGCCCATTGTCCTGTCGTCTCCGCGATATTTGCCTGCGGAGCGTTGTTTGCATTACCTGAACTATGTGAAGTGATAGTTTTTGTGAAGCTTTGTGTAAAGTCACCTTGCACGGTCTGCAAAGGATTAGAATATCTACTGGTAAGTCTCCTTTTTCATGTTTGCCTAGTACATGTTTCTATTAGAAATATGCAAAATTGTCTAGCATGCGTTTTTTTTTTTTTCTTTGACAATGGCTTTCAGGACATGCGGCTGCAGTTGCTTCTCGATTTGCAAAGTAAGAAAGATAATGGTCCGACGTCGGGCAGGAACAATGGGGATGTGACGGCGCTTCCTGCAGAATGAAAACACAGACTGATCCAGCAGAAAAACCACACGCCAGCACTTTATTTGTTGCACATTGTGAACTGCGCTCTTCTGTTTTATTAGTCGGCGCCTCTTGTATGTGTGAAGCCCACGTGCCATATTCAGATGGACAGTAAAGGTCTAGAAAGGATTAATGGAGATCAGGGATGAGTAACCTCTTCTGGTCTGATGGTCATAATGTCAGAATTAATCCAAGAGAAGGGATAGCAGTAAAATCTGAGTATTTCATTCTGAAAAGTATGTTCACGGTAGGTTGGAGTCATGGATTTGGAACTGTGGCACCTAGCTGGAGAACTTGGGTCCCCTTTCCTCCATTTGCACTCCAGAGAGGAAAAGATCTTGCAGGCCTTTCTGTTCATTACTGCTGCTAAAGTATTTTCCACCCATGCAAGTAAAATAAAGACCGCCACAATCGTGAATGAGCACCACATGCCACACGGGTCAAAAGAGGTCTACGTGCCCGCGCGGGTCAGGGGGCGTCCAACGTGCCCGCGCGGGTCAGGGGGCGTCCAACGTGCCCGCGCGGGTCAGGGGGCGTCCAACGTGCCCGCGCGGGTCAGGGGGCGTCCAACGTGCCCCGCGCGGGTCAGGGGGCGTCCAACGTGCCCGCGCGGGTCAGGGGGCGTCCAACGTGCCCGCGCGGGTCAGGGGGCGTCCAACGTGCCCGCGCGGGTCAGGGGGCGTCCAACGTGCCCGCGCGGGTCAGGGGGTCCAACGTGCCCGCGCGGGTCAGGGGGCGTCCAACGTGCCCGCGCGGGTCAGGGGGCGTCCAACGTGCCCGCGCGGGTCAGGGGGCGTCCAACGTGCCCGCGCGGGTCAGGGGGCATCACAATTATTTCCCCCTCCTGCTCCCGCCTATACATCCCCTCTTTTCTCTGACTTGTAAATTCATGACTGGACCTCAGCCACACACTAGCATGTTGAGGGGCCACACAGAATGACCTGGCGTGCTGCACTTTTTTCCACTGGACCCGTTGTGTACACCTAATGTATTAAGTGATGAAACTTTGCAACTTCGGCCATAGGAGGGCTATTGCTAGTGGTTAGCTTAGATCCTCTTAGGTTACCAAATAAATGAACTTTTTTACCCAGTTAATTCTTCGCTTTTCAATTAGATTTATGATTTTGATGTTGTTTAAGCACTACTCTAGTGTTTTGTTTTTTTTTTTCTTCCCAGTACTGGAATGGTGCTTTAAACCTAAGTCCCTACCCCCTGTCTTATACTCGCCCTCCAACGTTTTCATCCTTTTTGGGCGTGGCTGCAGTCCCGTGGTACCATTCTGTGCCCATACCTTCTGACTGGACAGAAGGCACAAGTTACGTCACGCTTTTAATGCATCTGTGAGAGCTAGAACCAGGTTGTCATATAGATGTATTGAGTTGTGACCTCCGGCTCCATGTTACCTGCCCGCAGCTCTAGTGTTTCAAATTGTAGGAGACCGGAGCAACAATAGAAGATAAATACACCAGGAGTTGAGTGTATGACGGGGCAGGGGACTTGCATTTACAGCACCACTCTAGTTGGAAAATATAAAAAAAAAATGCTGGTGTGTTGCTTTAAAAACAGACTAGCTGAATCCTTGTAAGCTCTTTGTAGAAATCGGAAGTCTCTTTTCTGCATAAGTCATCATTAGAACTACAAAGTTCTTCCAGGGATCTAGATTTGTAGAGCTAAGGCTGCTTTCACATTGCGATTTTCAATCATCCGATTGTATCCATTTCAAAACGGATACACTCCGATCCGAAATCGGATCCCATGTCCACCTATGGGAATCGGATCGGATGTGCCACTATTGGCATCCGATTTTGGCACCATCCGATGCTGTCCGATTTAATCACAGGCACAAACTCGTTGCCTGCTGCGACTTGGTGTCCGTAACTCAAATCGGACCGCATCGGATCACTGCTGATCCGAGTGCCCACAAAATGTGAGCTTATGGACATAGGATCTGAGTTCACCTCAGATCTGATGTCGGCTCCGTGGTCCCTGTCTCTGTCTCTCCCTGCATCTTCCTTCCCCCATCTCAGCTAATCTACTCTATCCCCCCGCTCCTCTATCCTGATCTAATCCCTATCCTGTCTCCTGTTCACTTCCCTGTGTTTTTAAAAATAGAAAAGCTCCTCCTGGAGGTTACATCACCTTGTCACCAGCTCCCAAGATGCAACACCATTGGGGCAGAAGGACCTGTGGTGATGTCACAGAGCCGGTCAGCTGACGTGTCATGTGATTGGCTCTCTGACATCACCATAGGTCCTTCTGCCACGATGGTGTCGCCTCTTGGGAGCCAGTGACAAGGTGATGTAACCTCCGGGAGGAGTTTTTCTTTTCTTAAACACACAGGGAAGAGAACAGGAGACAGGATAGGGATTAGATCAGGATAGAGGAGCGGGGGGATAGAGTAGAATAGCGGAGGGAAGAAGATGGAGGAGGCAGGAGCAGGGAGAGACAGGGGACCACATGGATCCTGCATAGAATCGGATCGGATGGCTATTTGCCATCCGATTGCAGGGATCCGTGTGGAACCATGGCTGTCCGGGGAACCCTGCAAAAACTCTGATTCCACGGACAGCCACTAAATCGCAATGTGAAAGCAGCCTAAGGATGACTCATGCAGGGAAAAGTGACTTCCTGTTTTTACATGGAGCTTAGAAGGATTCAGCGAATCTGTTCTTTGATCATGTGATGTCATAGACCTAATGGAAAAGAGAAGGATTAATTGGGTGGAATGGCAAAATTATCAATTGTAAGTACACACTGCTACTATATAATATGATTTACTATATTAAGAGGATAAAAACTTTGATGGAAGTGCTCCTGTAATGAAACTTGCAACTTTTTACTCCAAAATGTGAAAAAATGGCTAAAATCAAAGAAAAGGGTTTTCTCTTATTTACAAAATCCAAGACCCTTGTGCACCATTTTTGAAGATTTTGGTGCAAACCCGACATCCCTAAGAAAGAAAAAATAGGCAAAAAAGAAAATTGACAAAATTCCAAATGACTATGGTATCTGAAAATAGTACAAAACTGTCGCATACGAATGCAAAACTTTATGCAGTGATCCATTACTACACATGAATAGCCGAATACACGTCTATCACAGTCGTCCTGAGTCAGCTTTTTATTTTATATAAATAGAATGCGAGTTCAGCGGTTAACGCTACGACACAGCTTAAAGTAACAGTGCGGTCCTAATAATGAGCAGGCACTGATGTCCTTATTTCTTCCAAGCTCAGGTCCTGAAGTCAATACTCTGAATGGCGGCGTTCATGGGTGAAGCTGCTGGTATTGATCCATCCGCCATGCAGAGCTTACATTCACGGGAGGCTTGTGACCTTTGGCCGAGGCAAATCTTTCTCAGGCCTCACCTTAGCGAGATAGACTGTAAGTGAAATAAGGAAACCACCTATACTGCTTGAACTGACGTTCCACAAGGGCAACACTATTAGGACATATGCATGTTATAATTGGGGTCCCTTTCTCTGGACCCCCCCGCCCCCAGTCCAGATCAGAGAGCGTCCTTGTACTAGCGGCTCACATTTCGGACGTCCTCAATCAAGAAGGATCTTCGGGCACCGCTAACAACAAGCAGTTCCTGCACTATTGCAAAAAAACATTGCTCCTGCATACCACAGACAACTGACAATATGAAAAGCACTCTGGTGGTACTCTCTGTATCTGCCTGATCTGGAAGATAGTCACATTTTTGTGCTTTTATCTTCAGTTTATTTCATATTCAGGCAAACACACACAGGGGAGAGAGGTGAAGCAGAGTCACAAGGACGACAGCAGCTGTTTCGCGCTAGGTAGACCAGAACCTGTACAAGCGTCACCTAGCGTGAAACAGCTGCTGTCGTCCTTGTGTCTCTGCTACCCCTCCCCTGTGTTTGTTCACCGAATATGAAATAGAGGATAAAGCACAATCTGATTTCTTACATTGTGACTATCTTTATATGCTTATTCTGGATGATCAAGCACCACCAGATAGTCATAATGTAAGAAATCAGATTGTGTTTACATCTTCGGTATCTATTATAATTGCGAATGGGTTTTTTGCCCCTTCTGAGTCCACTCGCACTGTGAGTCGGCGTGGTCATGTGGATACGCCCGAAGCATTGGCCGCGCAGTTCTAAGGCGACTCGCTATGCCCGCACAGTGGGCATGGCGAGTCGCCTTAGCAGCGCGAAGCATTGGCCGCGAAGCGGCCATTGCGAGTCAGAGACTCGCTCTTCTAGAACCGATGCATGTGCATTGGGCACCAGCTAGTCTATTATATAATTGCGAATGGGTTTTTTGCCCCTTCTGAGTCACTCGCAATGCGAGTCGGCGTGGTCATGTGGATACGCCGAAGCATTGGCCGCGCAGCGGCCATTGCGAGCAGTTCTACGGCGACTCGCTATGCCCGCACAGCGGCATGGCGAGTCGCCTTAGCAGCGCGAAGCATTGGCCGGGGATCGGCCATTGCGAGTCAGAGACTCGCTCTTCTAGAATCCCGATGCATGTGCATCGGGCACCCAGCTAGTATTTCATATTTGGGTGAACACACACACAGGGGAGAGAGGTGAAACAGAGACACAAGGACAACAGCAGCTGTTTCGCGCTAGGTAGACCAGGACCTGTGCAAGTGTCGCCTAGCGCGAAACAGCTGCTGTCATCCTTGTGTCTGTGCTACCTCTCCCCTGTGTGTTTTTTCTCCCGAATATGAAATAAAGCGAAGATAAAAGCACAAACGGTGACCGGTAACCTATTCTTGAGAACAGAAGCGTATCATTAGCAACAGGAAAATTGCAAAGTTTTCACAAGCACCTCGTCTCAACTTCTGAAACAAGTAAAACTGCAAAAGCTTTAAGTGCCTTAATGTGCATTTATTTATTTATTTTATTTATTTTTTTCAAAGTTTTTTTCCTCTTCATTACAGTCAAGGTTAAGTTACATTCTGCTTCTTCAAGATTGACCTTCTTCAGACGTCTCCATCTTCAGCCTTGGGTGCAGATAACGGCCGCCCATCGAAGGTCTCCGAACATTAGTCCTGGTTTTCTTGCTTCTTCTTGTGAAGCCGCCGCGCAAAACACTAAACAGAATTGTCTTCAACTTGTTTTTCTTCCTGCGTCTCTGGAAATTCTCACAAACCAGATAGCAAATTGACTGTGAAGATAATTTCTTGTAAAGAGAAACTTTTTTTTCCCCCTAATTGGAGCTATCTGTGTATTAGGAATAAATACGGTAACCTGTTTTTGCAAGTTGAGTTAATGGAGACTTCATTTTTTTGTTTATTCTCTTTTTTATCTCCTTTTTTTCTTTGGTCCTGCATTTCTCATACTTTGATTTTTGCTTTGTTTGATCTGAATTTTTACACTTTTTGCATATGAGAAATCTAGCCTAGGCCGGCTGACAAATCCGAACTTTGATTTTGGAGGTTTCCTAATAATTGAGCTAATTAGAATAGAGTAGATATCTATTATTTTTAGCATATCTGATCCCTTTTTATTCTTAGGATTAATTTTTTCCTTCTCTTCTTATATGCATTTATGTATCTCAGTGGGATAGTTCTGAGCTGCTATACCAGACACAGCCACAGAGGAGAGTGGCACCCTTTCTCAGGGAAAAAAGTCAATCTCCATTTCTAATTCAAATGACGTGCTATGGAGAGAGGTGGCCAATGAGACAGACGGTCAAAGAGGCAGACGGCTACGGAAAGAGGTGGCCAAAGAGGCAGGCGGCTACGGAAAGAGGTGGCCAAAGAGGCAGGCGGCTATGGAAAGAGGTGGCCAAAGAGGCAGGCGGCTAAGGAAAGAGGTGGCCAAAGAGACAGGCGGCTACGGAAAGAGGTGACCAAAGAGACAGGCGGCTACGGAAAGAGGTGGCCAAAGAGGCAGGCGGCTACGGAAAGAGGTGACCAAAGAGACAGGCGGCTACGGAAAGAGGTGACCAAAGAGACAGGCGGCTACGGAAAGAGGTGGCCAAAGAGGCAGGCGGCTACGGAAAGAGGTGACCAAAGAGACAGGCGGCTACGGAAAGAGGTGGCCAAAGAGGCAGGCGGCTACGGAAAGAGGTGACCAAAGAGACAGGCGGCTACGGAAAGAGGTGGCCAAAGAGGCAGGCGGCTACGGAAAGAGGTGGCCAAAGAGGCAGGCGGCTACGGAAAGAGGTGGCCAAAGAGGCAGGCGGCTACGGAAAGAGGTGGCCAAAGAGGCAGGCGGCTACGGAAAGAGGTGGCCAAAGAGACAGGCGGCTACGAAAAGAGGTGGCCAAAAAGACAGGTGGGTGCAAACTGGCAGGAGTCCGTATGAATGTGGTTTATTTTTTTCTTACGATTTTTTTCAACCCACCGTGGGTTCATTTTTAAAATGATTGTAGAGGACAATTCAATTATTGTGTAAAGCGCCATGGAATAAATGGTGCTAAAATAATAATTGTGACCATTGCAGTTGACCGCTGGAGCTGTGCCACTGGAGAGGTGAGCAGTTTGAGGTGGGATTTTTTTAAATTTTTTTTATTTTATCCTAATCCCTCTCTTAAGGGCCCTTTCACATCAGCGTTTTTCGTAATTCGCGGCAGATGCGGTGAAAAAACCGCATCTGCCGCGTTTGCCGCATAACCGTTCCACTTGCGGCACGGTTGCGGTTTTTTCCATAGGAAGTATAGGGGGACTTGCGGCAGATGCGGCAAGTGCGGTTTTGCACTTGCGGCAGGTGCGGCAGCGAAAAAACCCGCGGTCAGCCGCGGTTTTTTTTCACTGCCGCACCTGCCGCAAGTGCAAAACCGCACTTGCCGCATCTGCCGCAAGTCCCCCTATACTTCCTATGGAAAAAACCGCAACCGTGCCGCAAGTGGAACGGTTATGCGGCAAACGCGGTTTTTTCACCGCATCTGCCGCGAATTACGAAAAACGCTGATGTGAAAGCACCCTTACTCAACTTTTTTTATGTGCGCACATTACTTTTTCTGGTTGATTCTTTCTTTGATCCAGCTCAATATGTTCCGCAAAACCGCCAGAAAAAAATTGAGCGCCATTGATATTCACATACCGGCTCACTCTTTTGTGACTTTTAAGGATTCAAAACCGAGCGGTGAGTTGGTAAGACAAACATCCGACTGACTCCTTTACCCTGAATCCCCAAATCTGACACCACCCAAAGTAAACACTGGTGATAACCTTGGCGGGTGCACTAACGTCTTAAAATGTCATGTGCTTGTTCCCTAATGCAGATTATTGCAAGATTTTCTTAATTTGCCAACATTGCTCTTGATTGTGCCCAACTTTTCTCCATTTTCCTGCTGTGGATCATTGGTAAATTTGTCTGGTTTTGTTCGTCCTGACACTTGTTTGAAACGAGAGGATTATCGCCTCCGTTGAGGTGTCGCCATCCGCACACAAGGGTTCCTTCTCCCCTGCCGGGTCATCCATATTCACCAGCTACTTACTCCAGCCCGGGTCCTGCCAGACCTCCATAAAACATCCCATTCATCAGTGTCAGACCGGTCATAGTGCGATAGACGAAAATCAATTGCCACACAGAGATGACTTCAATTGTGAAAAGACAGACTCCATAAATCACGGACGCGGCTCCACGGAGTGGCACTTTGACTAGTTCCCGATTCCAGGCTTTTCCTTTTGTGCTTTGGTTTACAAGGGATTTGCCGAGGATTAGAAAAGATTTGATTTCTTCCAAAAACTGGGTTGCACCTCCTTGAGTGGTGTGGTATTGCAGCTTACTTCATTGAAGAGAATAAGGCAGTGTTGTAGTACCATACACGACCTGAACAAAGGCGTGGTGCTTTTTTTATTATATTTTTTTTAATTATAATATTTTTAGAATCCTTTAACCTGGTTTGTATCTATCATTATCATAGTTTCACCTTACTGTCAGTGCCTACTGTACTAATTGATGCTCTTGGAGCTGGTGATAACCTGGACCATCAATTTGTGGTCTAGTTGGCAGTCTCATTATCTGTTGTCAGTGTTAGTGATCATCCCAATGTACCAATGTATATTGGAGCCTTGGGGATTTTGCCGATTTAATTACATTATGTACTGTTTATATATCACCCAGTTGGTGTATGGCAGGGGTGGGGAACCTTTTTCTGCCAGGGGCCATTTTGCAATTTCTACCATCCTTCGGGGGCCACACAATATTATTAACTTGAAAATTCTCCCACTATATTTGGTTAAACAATCAACTCCCCCTACAGTGGTGGCTGGGGCTGCTTCTGTTTGGCGTGGCTGTGATGTTAGGAGATATAGATCATATTGCTTCTCTGCATTTCCAAGTTTGCTAGAGCCCTAGACATCACAGGAGAGGCTGCAGGGCATATATCTCACTGTGGAGGCTGAGGCTGGGGCATACAGATCACTGGAAAGATGGATTTAAGACACATCTGCCAGCTTGAGGTTTGCAGGCCCCAGGAATCTGCCTGAGGGACACAGAAAAGGTCATAGAGGGCCACAGTCGGCCCTGGGGCCTGAGGTTCCCCACCCCTGGTGTATGGGGACACAATCCAGGTGACTGCAACATTCCATTTGTTAAAGTGGATGAATGTGGTTTGTTCTGTGCTGCTGTAGAGGAGGTTTTCATAGAAAACATTCTCAAACATACACTTTAAGGAAATACTATTTATTTGGCACGTTTCGAAACTAGCTTCTTCAGGAGAGACCACTCCTGAAGAAGCTAAATAGCTTCGAAACGCGCCAAATTAATAGTATTTCCTTAAAGTGTATGTTTGGGAATGTTTTCTATGAAACATCCTCTACAGCAGCACAGAACAAACCACATATTCATCTATTTTAACTCATCTCTTCATTTTTTTTTTTTTTTTTGCACCATCTGTTGCTATATACATCAATAATGTTGTGTGTCGCACAACCAAGTCAGGTGAACGCCTAAGTATCATATGTAACCTACGTTTAACGTTTAAGACACTGTTAAGGTTTCCATCTCCATTTATTAGCATACCACCAGTATGTTGTATGATGATTGTCACTATTCAGATCTCGTCCTGTTCCCATGGGGTCCACAATATAATCTGTGTCCGAATGAACCCAAGACCCCAATACTGAAAGACATTAAATTTTTTCCATTGGTGTCTAAAGTTGGCCATACAAAGTTGAACAATGTTACCTGATGTCAACAATTATCAATGTGTACAAGGCTCCGTGTACTCAGTTCTGCTGATATTGGCCAGCAGTCTAATCGATACTCTTGGTGAGATAAGTATTGGGCGGTGTGAACTTTTAATACTTGACTCTATTGTTCTCCAGGAGATGAGACGCTGGCCGAGCTGTTTGATCGCAGCTTTCTCCCCTTTGAAAACCCATGAACATTCTGCTCGGCCAAGCGTATGGGGAAGTTAGGAAAAATGATCAACTGCGGGATGAGCAGTCGTCTGTACACTATCATACCCGTACTGCAGACTAGGCTGCTTTCTCATCTGCGTTTTTGCAAGTTCCGAAAGCAAAAATTCTTGATATAAAATATGAAATCAGTGGCTCGAGGCAACACATACTTCAAAGAATTACATACTGACTTCTTTCTGGGTCCACGTTGGCTTGGGATGGTTCTGTCCTTTTTGATCAGCTTGAAATAACCCCCTACAGCCGCCGTGTATTTTACCTCCCACAATGGCAATATGTAAAGTCGGTCTCTTGTTTTACGAGGAGTCATCTAATGCTCGGACCCAAGGATGACGCGCGCGGGGGTGGTGGTGTCCCAGACCCAAGGATGACGCATGGGGGGTGTCCCGGACCCAAGGATGGGGGGGGGGTGTCCCGGACCCAAGGGTGGAGGGGTGTCACGGATCCAAGGATAATGGGGGGGGGGGGGGGGGTTTGCCTGATTACCATTAGGTAGGTTCTGATCTGGACTCCGGTCATAACAGAACTTGTTGCTGCAGCTAATTATCTTCCAGGACTCCTGTTGGGACGGGCTTTTCGACATTGAAGATGGCAAAGAAAAGTGAACTTCACGGTCAAAGGCAGCGAGTTACAAGGGATTTTCTCTCCATGATTTATGTATCAGGTCCCCGTCCTAATCACTGTAATTACTGTAACAAGCCTTCACATGTCAGCGTTCAGACACGGAGGCCTTCCAGCCCGCGCTCGCTTAGCTTTTGATTCCAGCACCTCTGCCGGCAGTCACCTGGCGGGGACTGAGTCTATGAGCCCCTGGGGACACGTTCATCACGCAGCAGTTTCCGATTAAACCAACAAAACTCTATTCAATGTGGAATATTGCAAGCAAATAATATTAGCGAGGAGCCGTTACCGCTGCCTGCGCACGACGCGGACATTTTTCTTTCTTTTCTTTTTTTTGTGTAAGTACTGAAGACTGTAATTGTGCCTGGCAGGGCTTGTGTCATAGGGGATGAGTATGGCCATATTCACATCATGTTCAAAGCCTCTGTATACACCTGGAAAAGCTCCCAATATATCCCTCTGATGGAGGCTGCAACATGTGCCGTCTATAGGCAAACGGTGGCCTCACATTGCCAATTATACAGAACATATCGACTGTGATAGAGAGAATATTGGTGACGCCTTCAATACTTAATTCACATGCTACATTATGAATTGATAAAGGTGCTATTGACATGAATTGTGTCATCAGATCGCAGTAACAGCCTATCCAATCTACGCAGGCAAATAAATCATACCATAGATGTCCATAAATTATGTTGTGTGTACTAATGAGAAATGACAGGGTAAAGTATTGAACACGGTTACTGAAATGTATTGAATACTTTGTTCAAAAGCCTTTGTTGGTGATGAAGCTCCAGACACCTCCTGTATGGAGACACTGGTCCCTGCATTGCTCAGGTGCATTTTTGCCCGTTCTTCCACACAAGCGCTCTTCACATCCTGCAGATCCTGTGGAGCCTTCTATGATCTCTGAGCTTTAGTTCCTTCCAGATATTTTCTATTGGATTCAGCTCCGGTGATCGGCTCTGACATTCTTGCAGATTTATTTTCTTTCTCTTAAACCAATTGCGAGTTTCCTTGGCTGTGTGTTTGGGATCATTGTCTTGTGAAATGTCCGCCCTTGTTTCATCTTCATCGTCCTCGTAGAAAGCATTCGATTTTTCTTAAGAATGTCTCTGTCTCTGTGCATTTGCGCATTCATCCTTCATTCAATGATATTAACGTTTTCAGCACCGTATGCTGAACAGCTCCACGCCTTGATGTTCTCACCTCCAAATGTCACTGTTTGGTGTTTTTGGGGTGATTTGCCTTTTGACCTCCAAACATGATGTGTATTATGGCTTCCGAAGAGTCCTATTTTGATCTCATCTGACCAGACTATATTCTCCCACTATTTCACAGACTTGTCTAAATGTTGTTGTGCAAACTTTAAATGAGCTTGATCATGCTTTTGTTTAGTAATAGAGTTTTGAGTTGTGAGCGTGCAGACAGGAGCGTGCAGACAGGAGCGTGCAGACAGGAGCGTGCAGACAGGAGCAGGAGGATAAGTCCTTAGTTGTATTTATTTATTTATTTAAACAATTATACCTGATGACTCCAGGTCTTTCTGTACCTCTCCACAGATGCTCATTGACTCTTGGACAACTCTTCTGATAATTGTTTCCACTCCTCTGTGTGAAATCTTGCAGGGAGTACCTGGCCGTAGCCAACTGATGGTGGAATTATGTTATTTACACTTCCAGATTATGGCCCCAACAGCGCTCACTAAAACCTTCAGTAGTTTAGAAATTGTTCTGTAATCAATGCCGCCAGTAAGATCTTCAAGATCTTGAAACAGCTCACTAGTTTTACCCATCATGAGATGCTTCTTGTGTTGCATCTCGGTAATGAGACACCTTTTTATCGGCCATCAGTTTAGCCATCTGATATTATTGTTCACCAAGTGGCAGGATTGGTTTCTAATTACTAATAAATTGCAGCTGGTGTCATGACTGTCCATGGCTTTTTGGATGGGTTATTACCGACATCTGGTGAGATATTCACATCAATGGCACTTTTAGAAACATACTGCATTCCATCAAATAAGTGTTTATTTTCTTCCCCTTCTGTGTGTATACTGATGTCTACCAGTTTAAAAAGGCATTATAGAAAGAAAGAGAAAATGAGAGTTCTAATGCCCATGTGACCACTAGCCCCCCGAAGCAGCTGACGCGAAACACGTGTCGGGGCTACTGGACCAGTGGGCAGATTTGGCAGGGACCCTTTACTTGGTTCATGGGTAAGTTATTACTGTGCACTTTATTGTAGTTTAGATCGGGGTTATACTATATCTACAAAGTTGAACTGCACTTTTACCCTGATCTATGCACCTTTTGCACTTTGCAACTTCACTACCCCTCTGAACCTTTATATACAGTCCTTGCCTGTCTTGCCCACTTGTCACTTGTCTCCCTCCTTCTTGTCTTGAATTCATGTCATCTTTTATTTTGGACATGTTTATTTATTGTATCCACTGCATTCAATAAAGTACTATTTTTTGCAATATACACTGGTGTGGACAGTAAATACGTGTTTTAGTTACATGGGCATTAGAACGCTCATTTTCTCTTTCTTTCTATAATGCATTCAGAGTAGTCTGCCCCTAACATGGTCATACCCGGTCCCTTTTTTCTCAGTTTAAAAAGGCAATAACGCGTTTCAGGATATTTGTCTAACTTGAGTTAAGTCCATTGGTCTCATTCAAAAGTCTGTAAAAATCGATCTGTACACCACCTAGCCGTGTCTGTGCCAGTCTGTGCATTGAGGCCCATTAACAGATCCGGTACGTGTGAATTAGCCCTTAGGTAATTTCCACAAGCAGCGCTGCATTTTTGTAAACTTTTTTTTTCTCTCCTGACTGAATTTGAGAACTGCAGCGTCTGAAATCCGCAGCGTGTCAAGTATTTGAGCATTTTTTTCAGAATTTGTTCACTATTGGGCTGGGTACACATATGCGTTTGTGTCTGCTTGCGGAGGGCATGCAGACGCAAACGCATTGCAAACGCTGCCATACTGACGTCAACGCAGCGGAGAATCTCCACATGCGTTCACATCGGTATGGTGCCCGGAGCTCCTCCTCCCGGCCGCTGCTGATTTCCCGGGAGATCGGCGCCGGCCACCGGGAGAGATTTCAATGTGATCGCAGCGTTTTCCTGCGCTTTCATGCGGAGGACACTGCGGATCCATTGACTCCCATGCATTTTCTGTGCGCTTGCGGGAGCTTGCAGATAAAACAAGCGCCCGCGTCCGCACAAAAAATGAAACGGGCTGCGTTCAGAGGGCAGAGGAGGGCGCACAAATTATGCACATCCGAACGCAGCCAAACGCAGGTACCATGCGTTCCCATGTTAAATATAGGAACGCAGTGCGCATGCTTTTGGCTGTGTTCGGTACGCTGTGTTTACATACGAAAAAAGTGAAACCACCCTTAGAAATCAATGAGAAATAAAAAAAAACGCAAGGGGGAAGGAAATTACAATGTATTTTTGGGGAATAAAATAAACTTTATTAAACGTACTCTAGACAAGTTGTAAACATGGTAATACGCAAAAAAAAAAAATGCAACAAAACCGATGTTTTTGGAAGCAAAGAGTAGGTATTGACTGTAGAAAAAAATTGCTGCTTGTGAACATAGCCTTAGCGCGGGACCCTGTAGAGATGATTTTACTAATCAAACTAGCTGTACAACTTTACAGGTTGCAGAGAGCAATAGTGAAAATGATTCCTTTTTTTTGAAGGCACATGCAAATTAGAGTAGAAGTGTGTTAGGGGCGTGTAAATAATTAGCACTGCCCCCTCAGTTCACTTTGACAATTTGCATGTGACGTTAAAGCTCGATTTCTCAGCACAGGTACATCACATATATAGGACAGGCTGGGCTGTGGAGTTGGTAAGCCAAACCACTGACTACGCTGCTCTCCAGCTACGCGACTGTCTGGCTACACCGCTCCTCCGGCTGTGTGACTGTCCGGCTGTGTGACTGTGACTGTCCGGCTGTGTGACTGTGACTGTCCGGCTGTGTGACTGTCCGGCTGTGTGACTGTCCGGCTGTGTGACTGTCCGGCTGTGTGACTGTCCGGCTGTGTGACTGTCCGGCTGTGTGACTGTCCGGCTGTGTGACTGTCCGGCTGTGTGACTGTCCGGCTGTGTGACTGTCCGGCTGTGTGACTGTCCGGCTGTGTGACTGTCCGGCTGTGTGACTGTCCGGCTGAGTGACTGTCCGGCTGAGTGACTGTCCGGCTGATGGCTGTCCGGCTGAGTGGCTGTCCGGCTGAGTGGCTGTCCGGCTGAGTGGCTGTCCGGCTGAGTGGCTGTCCGGCTGAGTGGCTGTCCGGCTGAGTGGCTGTCCGGCTGAGTGGCTGTCCGGCTGAGTGGCTGTCCGGCTGAGTGGCTGTCCGGCTGAGTGGCTGTCCGGCTGAGTGGCTGTCCGGCTGAGTGGCTGTCCGGCTGAGTGGCTGTCCGGCTGAGTGGCTGTCCGGCTGAGTGGCTGTCCGGCTGAGTGGCTGTCCGGCTGAGTGGCTGTCCGGCTGAGTGGCTGTCCGGCTGTCCGGCTGTCCGCTGTCCGGCTGTCCGGCTGTGTGGCTGTCCGGCTACACCGCTCTCCGGCTGGGCCACTGTCCGGCTACACCGCTCTCCGGCTGGGCTACTCTCTGGTCCTAAACAGGGGTGTCATTTTTTTTTCTTGTTCTACGCCCTGTACAGCCGTACCAGTAGATTGATAAGACAAAATATCGCACCTTACAGGTTCCATTTCTTCCCCGTTCTTCCCCGTTGCAGCTGTACAAGCTTCATCTGCGTTTGCTCTCTATATAAACCACTTTTAATTGGGTAACCTAGAATTTTGTAGCATTCTTTCTGAAAGCAAAAATTCTTGATATAAAACATAAAATCAGTGGCTCGAGGCAACACTTGTCATACGGTGAAGAATTACATACTGACTTCTTTCTGGGTCCACGTTGGCTTGGGATGGTTCTGCCCTTTTTGATCCAGGTTGAAATAACCCCCTACAGCCGCCGTGTATTTTACCTCTCCACAATGGCAGTATGTACAGTCGGTCTCTTGTGTTACGAGGAGTCATGTAATGCTCATTTTTCACTCCCGAGTCACTCAATGTGAATAGCTGGAGCAAACGCTCACTTTAAAATGTGATACGTCATAATAATGTGCTTTTAAAAAGGGGGCTTGTCACATTGAGCAGCACTTTCCCTGCAGCACGCCATGGGATATTGATGACCGCCCGTAAATGACACTTAGTGCTGCCATAAACCGCTGAGCACAGCACTGTGCCGATATCACCGTGGCCAAATAACATCCATTGTTGGCGAAACTTCATCTTCTGCTAAGTAGTTCGGTGTAAGTCTAGGAATTGCTATGGACGGATCATTTCCGGGAGCCAGGTATAAGTCGTCATCGTTATCTGGGAAAACACTGGCAGATCAGTCATGTCGTCAAGCACTTGCAAAAATAAGGGGGTTTAAAAAGGGGTCTGTGCACAAAAATGACTGTTCAAACCAAGCACGGGCGCTCAAGGATGCAAACCATAGTGTCATGGAACGGCTCCACCCACCACTTTCTTGATTGACAGCTCTCTTCTACAGAAGCCAGTGGGGAAGAGAATATATATATATATATATATATATATATATATATATATATATATATATAAACAAGTAGGTGGGAAGGTGCAATGAAAGGGTTTTACCCACAAAGTTCATTTTAATCAATAGATCTTGAAATAATAATAATTTCCAACCCCTTAATTTCTTGGCCTAATGGGTGCTTGTGCTTGGTTTGAACAGTCGATTTGTGCTGAAAGACTTCTTTGAGAATTGCTGTCGAAACCCATCGCCACGAATCCCAGAAGTTTCTTCTTGGAACTTTTGTTTGTGGATTTCACCTTTGAAGTTGCCTTTTTCTAGTTATGGTCTACACCGTCCAAAGATCTATCCATCACACAGGGAAGAAAATCCAAAACGATCTTTCTCTGGAGTCCATTGTAGTCTTTGTACTGTATAAAGGGGGGAAAAGTTCCCATAATGGTTACAGTATAGCTGCATTAAATAAAATCGCGGTTTTCCTGTGCTGCTGTATCACATGTAGAGTCCAGGACACGTTTGATGTTATCGACGCGTTTCGAGCTTCTTCCTTAGGATACACAAAACCTTGATTACAATATTGGCTGCAGCTCCAGATCTGTGCATTCATAATGCAAAGCTTTATTGTGCAAACTCTTGGAATGATGCAGTTTTCCAAACACGAAACTCCATTTTTATGTTCAATTGGAATTGTTACTTTTGTAGAGGGGTCGACCCTTTTCCGGATCCTCATGATAGAAGAGGTGTTCCTGGGCGTCTCTGGTTCCGGAGGACCTCTCCTCTCCAACAACATGGACACTGTGTAATACCTTATTTCTCCTGTGGTGGTGCTGCAGGGAAATCGAACACTTACTGCCACAGATGATCACTGGGATCTCGGCAGGAGGTCAGTCATATTAGCCATTGAATTGTCCAAAATGCCCAAACCACTTTAGTCCTACAATGTGTCTGTATTCGGGTCCATTCTCAAATGTCTTCCCCTGTTCCATGCCACTGAGAGGTCTCAACACAATAGCCAACGTTTTCGGTGATGCACGTTTTATTTGTTTTACAAGTACAGATTTCTGACTTCGCCAAAGGTGAATAATCACAGAAAATTACATTGAAATATTTAATTTTTATTCATATGAAATGAAAACCTTATTAATATAGTGGGGCATGTGTACACATAAAACATTCAGGGAAAAGTGTATCTGGACTAGGGCGTCGTAATGGTGGCAAATGAATACATGTTATTGTATGACAGCATTTTAGTGTACCCTATATTAGTATAAGGAATAATACCAAAATTCATAAATACAATAAACAACGTGAGATATTCCATATGATGTAAGCTTCCATCAACGAAGAGCCCCATGCACCCCGACGCACGTTTCAAACAGAGCTTTTTCAAGAAGTACAGTTTTCTTGGGCACAACCTGCGCCAAACATGTCAGTTGATGTTCATCTAAACTCTCTTGCACAAACAAATTAAAGCTGATGATCAATACAGGTGTTTAGAACCTGTAGATTTGGCAAATATTGGCAGTGCAACTCCTTTTTATACTATCATAGCTTGTTTGCTAACTGGTTATTGTTGTGCCTGTATACACAGCAGCAAACAACACACATCATATGATATGATATAAGCTTCAACCAATGAAGGGCCTACACACCCCGACGCACGTTTCGCACAGAGCTTTTTCAAGGAGTATAGCGTTCTGTGCACAATTTGCACCAATCAATCATATAAAAAGTCAATCGGTGTTCATGCAAGTGCTCTCTTGAAAGCTGATGATCCGGTCCTCGTAAATTGTCAGCGGATCTCCTTTACGTAGCTTGTTTGTCAACTGATCGCTGCGGAGTGTACAGGGACGATTTACCGGAAATGCTGGCTCCATGGAACACTCGTCTGGCCAATTTTGACCGATGTCGAATGGCCTTTTCTCATATCTAATGATACTGCTACGACCCATCCAAATCCGCTGACACATCACACATTCTTAAAGTTAAAAAAAACATGTACAACCTAATTTTTTCATTGGGTGCAGCGCGTTATGATCTCTCGGCTATGGATTATGTTTGTCAGCACAGCGCAATCTGCTGAATTTTGCACGAATTTGCATCAGCGAGAACCATGGCTGCTGATTGTAGCAGCCAGCAGAGTTATGAATTCAGCTCTGGCATCGAGTGTAGGACATGATGTAACTCAAGATGAGTAGAAGATAAAGCCAAGCATCTGTAATGTTACACAACATTAGATGTGAACACTTTGTAATGAATGCAGAACATATGCAGAGTAATCGTGTAATGTCTCACTGTTCTCTACCCCAGCAGGAGAAATCCCAGCGCCTCGTCTGCTGAAATCCTTCCATTCAGATAATCAGTTCTGGTCTGTGGGTCGTGACACCTGTGTGCATTGTGCCATATATCGACTTTTAGTGCACTAATAGATACTTATTTTTGGGATCAGCAGTCGTCCTGTACTGATCTGCACATTATCACGTAGTCTGTGGATAGGTAATAACTTTAAATGTTTTCACCCCTTTAAGGCCGGGTCTGGATATAGCAAGGTCTTAGGCCGGTTTCACACTAGTGTTCGGTACGAGTGCATATGGTGGCCAGATGCAAATGCAGTGCCGAACGCATACATACAGATGGCAACGCAGCGTTGATTATCTGTATGCGTTGACACACAAATCTAATAGGATTCATTGTAAACTGGGCCGGCCATAGGAAAGCATGGAGACATCAGCGGCGGTTGGGAGGAGGAGGAGGAGGTCAGCGGCGGTTGGGAGGAGGAGGAGGTCAGCGGCGATTGGGAGGAGGAGGTCAGCGGCGGTCGGGAGGAGGCAACCAGTTGCGTTGGCAACCAGACGATAGTGCGGCTCTATAGAGCTCTATGCATTAATCGTGCGCTGGAGGATGCTTGCGTGTAAAGCTGGCGTCCTCTGATTCACAAAAAAATGCAACAAGAGGCGTTTTCAAGGCACCAAGAATCAACGCATCCGAACGCAAACACATGCGTCCACACCAAACGCAGGTACCATGCGTCCCCTTGTTTAACATAGGGACGCAGGATGCATGTATTTGCGCAAGGACTGTTCTGCCTGCATACGGAAGCGGCCCAAACGCTAGTGTGAAAACTGCCTTATCGTTGCAAAACCTGCCTTTTAGGTTCCATTCACATGCAGCGTATTTGATACATCTTATTTTTAAATTAATAACATTTCTAAAA
Organism: Allobates femoralis; assembly: GCA_033576535.1. Lineage (NCBI taxonomy): Eukaryota > Metazoa > Chordata > Amphibia > Anura > Aromobatidae > Allobates > Allobates femoralis. Next base: position 28,874,301 of record JARQOC010000011.1, read on the forward strand.
TCTAATGCTCTTGTTGAGTTTTCTCAGTGTTGCTCTTACTTATGGTTGCGTTTATTTATTTCTATTTGTTTTCAAAGCCCAGCATGTCAATTATTTCATCGTATTTGCAGATTTTTGCTGCAGGTTTTTTTTTTTTTACGCAATGAGATTAATGAGGATCTTTAAAAGAAAAAAAAAACTATGGAAAGTTTACATATCGCCTTCATTATTTTTATTGCATTTTTGCCCATATAAACACAGATGCATTTTTAAAATACGAGTATATGGCATTATTCAGAAGAGGTAGTGAGACCATGGTGCATCAAAATTGGCAATAAGAAATATAAACACCCCCTCCCCCATGACGGCATGTGTAGCAGTGCAGCAAGATACCCTAGTAATATATGCCACAATTTCTTGCCCTTTATGGGGAGGTGGAGAATGTAAGAGCCCTGCATATTTTATATATTTGCATTTTTGAAGCTTTTGCACAAAAAAGTGAATAAAAAAAAAAACCCAAAGAAAATAAAACCTATCCACATGTGCCAGAAAAAAATCCAAATGGTATCTGAGCATCCTATGTATTTTTTTTTATTTATCAAGTAGGTCGTAGCCTTTGCAAATCCTCGATATTTGGACCCAGGGGTAAGCACCTGTATGCAGCCGATAGCCATACCATACGGGTGAGTTCAGATGTGGCAGAAATAATCTATTTTGCTGGCCAAGTGTAGGTTTTTCTGCAGATTTAATCCTTTTTATTGGAAAAGGTTAAATGTGCAGTGACCGTCTCTGATGAATCTGCAGCATGGCCTGAAATTTCTTCCTTCATAAGGGGCTTTTAAATCATATTTCTGTTTTACTTTATTGCCTGTGCAGAAGTCTCACCGAAAATCCCACGTGTCACATGTAGACTCTTTTGCAGTCTCTATGAACTGTTCTGCAGGAGTGAAATGAAGTTAATTTACTTTGATGTACTCTGTGGCTCTCCAGAAGTAGGTGAGCTACTACTGCTGTGTGTATCAGCTGATGTGGATGATGACAACTCCCCCAGGCTTTAAGTAGTTCCATTACCCTTCACCTGATGTCGCTGATAGAGTTCACTCTATGCAAAGATCATAATCTGTGTGGATGCTCAGGGCTGTTCTGCTGGAGCTCTCTTGCTGTGTTGCTGCTGAGAGTTGCTGTGCTTATCCTGTTCTCTGGGTGGAGGTGAGGGGGTATAGTCTATGGTTGGTCAGGAGTGCAGGGCAAGGTTGGCGGCCCAGACATCCTCCCCTTTTAGAAGTACTTCTGGGAACAGTGTCAGCTTGGGACCCCCCTAGTCTAAGGGTCAGACTATTACCCTGATCACCTTTTGCCTGTCACGTTCATCCTGCTACCTAACCCTTTAGTTCATCTGCCACCCGTGACAGTGTCTTAATGCAGCCATACAGACTAATGCACACAGTGGCTGAGGGCTGTATGTGTAGTAAAACCCGTCAGTGGTATATGTGTGGCTGGTGTTGTGGGTCTCTCCATACATCCTGAGCTCTGGAGCAGAATGTTGTCATCTGTTCAGCTCAGCATCTTCATGTTCATGTTCTGTACATTTGGTTCCTCCATTATTTTTTTCATCTAAAAAGATTATCACCGTTCTGCTCCTGAGGCCCTGTAGTATAGCGAAGAATTTCTGTCTTGCTAACCGTTTTATTTATTGCTATAAGCACGGCTAGCGGAGCAGCTCACCGCCTGGGGAGTAAAGACCCCCGTACTTTATTATCTAGCTATGGATGACATATCTGCGGAACGCCGAGGGGTCCATTACATGGAAGAGAAGAAAGACGCCTTCTTGTTTTGAAGCTACCAAAATGATTTCTGTTTTTTTGGGAAACTTGGAAGACGATCAGTACAGTTATTATTGAAGCCAACTGGCCCCACAATGTTGGGCGGTAGTGGTGTCCATCGTAGGGCAGATCCAGTGAGTGTAAACGGCTAAACAGTTCTCCGAAAAACTTGACCTTGGAGGACGACTCAAGGACTAGTTCCAGCGCCAGCTCATTGGGCTCGTGCCATCAGCTACCCATGGTTGCTCTTTTTCTCCTAGAGTGACCACCGCAGGGGAAAAAGCACTGAGACTACTAGTGAGATGAGTGAGCCGCCACCCAAATAGGTGAGACTGTATCGTTGCTCGTGGAGTGGGGTTAGGGCACCCCCTTTTATAAGGACTCCTTCTGAAAAGATCGACTTGCTTTACAATCTTCTTGATTCAGCCTCTTGGGCCCCACTTGCCGACATTTCATCCAATAACTTTCTATGATGTTGCATTGTGACCTGTTGCAATGCGGATCAATATAGAAAAGCAAAGATTGTGCTTAATAAAGACCCTTATGGGATCGAAACGTTGCAGAGGGTGAAATAAAGGAAGACTTGTTTGAATCGCCAACCTGTGAGACACTGTCTTTACTTTCCTATATTGATCTGATGCCAAGAAGACTTCTTGGAGGTGACGTGCGCCACAATTGGGGTAAATAAGAAACCCTTGCTATCCACTATGGAGTTGCCTGACCATGCTCTATATTGACTACTGCATTGTGGAGTCACTAAAGCTCCAACTTTGCCTCTGGTTAGAAGTCACACACCACTTCTTTGCCATGGCCTTCAATGATTTGTCTGTGATTTTGGCTTTTTTAACATTTTGTTACTGCAAAATCACAATGCTAAAATACTGTACTGTTCAGACTACGGGAGCGTGGTGCAGATTATGAATAAATCCCCGTCCTGTGTACAGCGGCATTAATAATAGATCTCCTCTCATGCCGCACAGACCTTCTCCATAGAGATCATTGATCTCAGATTCTTGTCTTTGTGCTTTTAGCTGTCAAAATGAGAACCGAGGATGGGAAACAATCATTTTGTGCTCATAGCTCTAAGCTGATAGTGAAGTCTTGACCTGTGTGTCCAGCATCCATGTTGTCAGGTCCATGGCTCCCTTGCCACGCTGCTAACTAAATTATTTGCTCCTAAAGCCCTGTTTGCCCTTGGACCACAAATGTCAATAAGATTTGATAGGATTGCTTGGGCAGGAGAGTTTTTAACGGAGTGATTCAAGTAGTTTGAATCGCTATGAACATCCTGCTCGAATCTTTTTTTTCCATAATTAAAAAGCTCTGTGATGTCACAGTACCCCGGGATAACTGGCTCAGTGATGTCCACCAGTACCCCCGGGATAACCTAGTGTGTCAAGTACCCGGATGGCTCAGTATGTCACAGTACCCTGGATAACGGGCTCAGTGATGTCACAGTACCCGGGATAATGGCTCAGTGATGTCACAGTACCCCGGGATAACTGGCTCAGTGATGTCACAGTACCCCGGGATAACGGCTCAGTGATGTCACAGTACCCCGGGATAACGGGCTCATGTGAATGTAACATCAAGTACCCCGGGATAACTGGCTCAGTGATGTCACAGTACCCCGGGATAACGGGTCATCAGTGATGTCACAGTACCCCGGATAACGGGCTCAGTGATGTCACAGTACCCCTGGGATAACGGGCTTAGTGATGTCACAGTACCCCGGGATAACGGGCTCAGTGATGTCACAGTACCCGGGATAACTGGCTCAGTGATGTCACTAGTACCCCGGGATAACGGCTCAGTGATGTCACTGTACCCTGGATAACTGGCTCAGTGATGTCACAGTACCCCTGGATAAAGTGGCTCAGTGATGGCACGTACCCCTGGATAACTGGTCAGTGATGGCACGTACCCCTGGATAACTGGCTCAGTGATGGCACAGTACCCCGGATAACGGCTCAGTGATGGCACAGTACCCCGGATAACGGGCTCAGTGATGGCACAGTACCCAGGATAACGGGCTCAGTGATGTCACAGTACCCCGGGATAACGGGCTCAGTGATGTCACAGTACCCCGGGATAACGGGCTCAGTGATGTCACAGTACCCCGGGATAACGGGATCAGTTGAATGTCACAGTACCCCCGATAACGGGATCAGTGATGCACAGTACCGGATAACGGGCTCAGTGATGTCACAGTACCCGGGATAACGGATCATGTGATGTCACAGTACCCCCGGGATAACGGGATCAGTGATGCACAGTACCCCGGCATAACGGGCTCAGTGATGTCACAGTGCCCCGGGATAACGGGCTCAGTGATGTCACAGTGCCCCGGGATAACGGGCTCAGTGATGTCACAGTGCCCCGGGATAACGGGATCAGTGATGGCACAGTACCCAGGGATAACGGGCTCAGTGATGTCACAGTGCCCCGGGATAACGGGATCAGTGATGTCACAGTGCCCCGGGATAACGGTCTCAGTGATGGCACAGTACCCCAAGAGAGGGGGGTGCTTGAAAAATGTTGAGCGCCCCCAATATGACGGTGGGCTTGCTGTGTAGTCTGACTTCCAGCAATAGCAGTATATGGTGGACCTGGAGCACCCTCAAATACTCACCTGCCTGTGTAGTCTGACCTCCATGTGTAACTATATGACTGTTCTCTAGAGCGCCCCCTATAGCTGCAGTCAGACTATGTCCCAGCCCTGATTCAGGAGTACTAGCTTTCCCATCTATGTATTGGCCTTGATGTGGATATAGTCGCCCTCCCGGAGGATCTGCGCTGACGTCCTCCGCAGCCAATTCCGCATTAGGATTTAAATATTGTTCTCTTCTCCTCGCAGCCTCCGGTCTCTTCAAGCCTTCAGCGGTGTAATGAATGTGTGTGATTGGCGTATTGTAGATCAGATTGCCTGGCTGCGCTAAATTTCTAAAGTAATTTTGTTTTATTGCATTGCGAAAAAAAAAGGAATTGTCTGCGAGATTTCCCCTTCACCTGAGTCCGCGGATTGTAATTGTTTGCATTCGCATCTGACAGATGTGTGACAAGTGTTTGCTTAGTAATACGACTCACCGGAGACGCGCTATCCGGAGGGGCGCACTCCTCAATGGTGCGTGAACGCTGGGTTTTGATAATTGGGCTGGATGCTCAGCGGTTTGACATGTGGGTTGTGGCTGCGGTGCATTTGGGAGTTGTAGCCAGGGCTTCGTTAATTGTATTTGACTGTAAATAATGATTATTAATTATGAAACTTTATAAGATACCTTACAATATCCTCTCTAGTGGTCAGTGAATGAATGCTTTCAAAAACCTAAAAGAAAAAAAAGATGTTTTGGGCCATTGGATTGTTACCCGGTGCATGACGTTGCCTGGGTTGTGTCCACCTTTTGCATCTCTGTAAACCAACCTAAAATTTGCTTCCTATATTCAAACTTAAGCGAAATTCTTTTGTGCTGCTGCAGAGTGTAAGTCCCTTATTTTGCTAAATTCTTTTGCAGAAATTACAAATCCTTCAGAGCTCCTGACCTCTTTTTCATCCTATCCCTTATCTTATTGTTATTGGTGGCAGGAGGAAAGGTGATGTAAATAGATCTTAAGTGGAGAGGAGAGAAAGCATCTAAAGACTTGTGGAGAGTAGAAAAAACAGAGATACACGGAGACAGATTCATGTGATACTTGCATGACTTGCCGGGAATGGCCGCTGGACTCTGGACAGGAAGCGCATCTGCTGCATAGAAACACAAGCGGCTGACGCGCTTCTGTCCAGACAGACGTCGACCGTTCCTGGTGAGTCATGCGAGACTTGTGTAAGTATCTTGCATACGTCTCGCTCAGTGTATCCCTGGCCTTCAAGCTGTGATGGTGCATGAAAGCAAGTGAAGACCGCACCCCAGATTCACACACAACTCACATCCAGCCTGTATTACTGAGAGAGACACTCCCATATGAGAAATATCTGGATCGCTGCATATCAGGAGGGAACAGGGGCTGAAAATGAAGAAAAGAAGATGAATTACTGCAATTTTAGTGTTTAAAAATAACCATTATCATATGTGTAAAATAATTATTTCCATGTCAATGGCATCCATGGCTTTTCTAGGTGTATTTTTTTTGCCATAAAACAAACAATTGCAGTCAAACTAATGAAGACAATCGGTCCATCATTCCTGATCGGGTCTAACTTCATCTTGTAATAAGCTTGCATCCAAACATAAGTTTATACCCGGCTTTGGAGGTAGAGATGCTACATAGCAGTAGTGGATTCATGTTCCTCCATACATATGGCAAAAATTGTGATTGAAATGGTGGGATTGCAATGTAGATAAAATGAGTATTATGTTTGGTATCATTCAATGTAAAAGTTAGATAAATGTATCGAGCATCATCCCAGGAGCGGGGGGCAATAGAGGTACAGACCAGTCACTTTATAGAGTAATTAAAATTCTGGAAAGTTACAGAACTTTGCAAATCAATTTATTGGGGGATTTGTCTTCATGCCTAGAAAAAAAGAGGTTAGTTAGTGGCTTCAAAGCCCCTGCTTTCCCCCAGTGTATCTGCCGACACTTAGCTGAATTAATACCAGAGGCGCTCTCCTTTTCTGTATCCTAGGAGTATGGACTAATTGTGGAGATGTTTTGAGAACCAAGTGCAAAAGCAAATCCAATCCTTGCAGTACAGCAGGTGATGACTCACGTTATAAGCATTATTCACTGTATTTGAGTGCAGCGAGTTGGGCTGTGTTCACACTTACAATTTTTGCAGTATATTTTTTTTCTCTGCAGAAAAGAAGCAGCATTTTACAGTTCCAGCAAAAGCTTTGAAACTTCAGAAATCTCATGCACAGGCCTGTTTTAATTCTGGCTGAATGTGAGAACTGCAGCGTTTTCTTATAAACGCATCATGTCAGTTCAAGCGTCTGTGCACCATTTTTTCACACATAGAAAACAATGAGAGCGTGGAGAAAAAAAACAAGTACTGTGGGTGGCCCTGACACTGACACCGTCTGTTTTGAACAAAGTGAAGCATTTACTAGAGGACAATAATTTGCAGCAAAAAACACATTTTGAACAGTGTTGTTACTGCCAAGTGAGCAGGTTTTGGTTGAAGATCCAAAAATGCTATAAAAACTATGCATGTGAACATAGCCTAAGGTATGTGCACACGATCGGGGTTTGCAACGTTATCGACTCAGTGTGTTTGCGCTGCATTGTACAGTAAAAGCACAGTGGATGATTTCTAGAAATCTCATGCTCACTGTGCTTCTCTCCTGCGCAGCGTTATTTCAGCTGTGGTGCAGGTTGCTGCACTCCTGCAGCTCTGCATTATGTTATTTATTGCTGGGCGTGGTAGCGAGCTCAAGAAGGTGAATGCAGGGAGAAGCCGCCCTGCACCGAACGCAGATCGTGGACACAGGGCGGTTGCGCTCTTCCGCGGCTTCCCGCAGTTCTGGAGACACTGCGTCCTACATGGATGGTATGCACATACCCTGAGTCCGGTAGCTTAGAACAGCCAGAGCAGCAACGTGACCTGAGTGTTGGCCGCTCAGCAGTGCTGATAGTGCTGGAGGTTGAGCACGGTCCAGCCGAGAGTTCAAAAGAGGACACAAAAACTCACTAGTGTTCTCAGCCATTAGTAGGCTTCTATGGTGTTGACTCCTTCCACTGCCATCATCCGTACTCCAGGTAGATACAAAGAGAGTAAGGCTCTCATATTGGTGCAGACTGGGGTTTGAAAGCCTCTTACTTGCTATTTTTTTTTCTAAGGGATGAAAACAAATCACTTAGGCTGGCTTCACATTTGTGGTTGTGAATGCAGCGTAACCGAACGCAGCCAAACACAAGTGCACTGCGTTCCTATGTTTAACATGGGAACGCATAGTAGCTGTGTTCGGTTGCGTTTCGATGTGCATAATTTGTGCGCCCTCCGAACGCAGCCTGTTGCATTTTTTTGTGCGTTCACGGGCGCGTGTTTTATCAGCAAGCTCCCACAAGCATACAAACAATGCATAGATCTCAATGGATCTGCAGTGTCCTCCGCATGACAGCGCAGGAGAACACTGCAGATCTCATTGAAATCACTTCCAGCGGCCACCAAGAGAACAGATGGAGGAGCCGCTGATCTCCCGGTCATGGCTGTCGCTGATCTCCCGATGGTCTCGGTGCAGGAGATTTGAAGAAACAGCGGATCTGACAGCTGTTTAAATCTCCTGCGCCGACATCACCTCTTCGGTGCCGGCGTGGGAGATTTAAATAGCTGTCAGATCAGCTGTTTCTTCAAATCTCCCGCACTGACACCGTCAGGAGATCAGTGGTGGCCAGGAGGAGGAGATCTCCGCCGCTGATATCCGCCTCCCGGCCGCCGCCGAGATCGCTGATTGGCTGGCCGGGCACCATACTGATGTGACTGCATGCGGAGATTCTGTGCTGTGTTCACATCAGTATGGCAGCGTTTGCAATGCGTTTGTGTCTGCATGCCATACGCATGCAGACACAAATGTGAAACCAGCCTTAGTAAAATGATTTGCAAAGTTTTGTAACTTTCAGAAATTAAAAAACAAAAACCTGAAGAAAGTTTAGAAACAAGTGAAACAATGCTAATCTAATGGCTGAATTGGTTTAGATGAAATCTGTGGGATTGAGGGTTTTCACAGAGGATCACTGGAGGCTTTCATTAAAGAAACAGACGCTTCTTTCCATAATTGTCGACAATCTTCATTCTGCTCCATCACTTGCCTGTACGTCTTCTCGTTTAGTGTTTTCTTTATCGAGTGGTGATATTCATTATGTATCTTGAGGATTGTTATGACCCTGCTATAATAATCAGTCTTGTGCTGGACAGCTCTGCATTGTTTTTCCTAGTTCTTGGATTAGGGTAAAGGGTTTCTTAGGATCTATTCTAAATAACATGGAATTGGCCGGATTAAGCCAGAATTGTGAAAAATGTGACCTTTTAGTCTCATGTGTAAGACAGTGGTGTGATGGAGCGTTTAGAGCAGGATAGTCAATACGACTCACACAGAACTAGGGTATACAGAACCTGACGCCATATGAAGGGAGACCTAAAGGTACAGTATAAGGCCAGGTTCTCATGTTCAGTATTTGGTGAGGTTTTTACCTCAGGATTTGTAACCAAAACCAGCAGTGGGTGATAAATCCAGAAGTGGTGACGTGTTTCTATTATACTTTTCCTCTGATTGTTCCTCTCCTGGTTTTGGCTACAAATCCTGAGGTAAAAAACTCCCCAAATACTCAGCGTGTGCACAAGGCCTAAGATACAATTGACCCAGCAGGTAGGCCATGTTCAGACATTGAGTATTTGAGTTTTTTACCTCAGGATTTGTAGCCAAAACCTGTAGTGGAACAATCAATGGAAAAGTCTAATATAAACACGTCACCACTTCTGTATTTATCACCCACTCCTGATTTTGTCTACTAATCCTGAGGTAAAATATCACTAAATACTCAACATGTGCCCGTGGCCTAAGGCTGGGTTGATTTTGCGGATGTGCGAATGCAGTGAAACGCGTTGTCGTTAGGTGTTGAACAAAGTCCACGCATTTCACTGTTTCCCATTCACATGCTGCCCTTTTTTACACATCCGCTTTTGGGCTGAACAGTGGATACGTAAAAAGAATGAGCATGTCAATTGTTTTTTGCACTTTTTCCTCAACTCTCCGCACTCACATGGTGATCTCTCCTCATATCGGCACCGCAAGACCTTAGACGGCACCATGTGACCGAGCGACGTCACCCTGTCACATGGTGCTGCAGGGTCCTAGAGGCCCGATGGGGATGAGAAGATCGCCGGTGGTCATTGAGGGAGCGCGGTGAGGTAAGTATAACACAGGAATAAAGGCGCAGCCGTGATCACACGCAGAACGCTGCACTTTGTGAGGATCTGTTGTTGGTGCAGTTTTGCCCCAAAACCGGATCCTCACAAAATGCAGCAAATACCGCTGTATTGTGAACATAGCCTAAGATACAATTGGGCCTGTGTAGTCAGTAAGCTAAAACCTCCAACTCATCAATGTCTGTGAATCCAAATCCAGCAAAATGGATACTGACTCTACGACTCTGACTCCTCAGCCCTTCATACAATTGACCTATGAGTTAGCCCATGTTTACACGTTGAGTTTTTGGTGAGGATTCTTACCTCAATGTTTGTAAGGGTGCGTTCACATTCTGCATATTTTTACACGCGAGATCATCAGTTTTTGTAGCCAAAACCAGCAGTGGGTGATAAATCCAGAAGTGGAGCACTTGTTTCTATTAGATTTTTCCTCTGATTGTTCCACTCCTGGTTTTGGCTACAAAAACTGATGAACATGCGCGTTAAAATACACAGCGTGTGCCAGAACCCTAAAGCCACGGTCACACGTTCAGTATTTGATTGATTTGGGATTTAATAGAGCAACAAGTCTCTGCCGGATTTCTGGCGGTCACTGTCTGGTACTGGTGGAGGTCGCCATCTACAGCGACCTCCACCAGTAGTGTAGAATACTATAGAATAGAGTAGTAGCGGTCAACTTGGCCATGCTGCCTCATTGTATCCTGACCCCCAGAGAAAAGGAACAGGGGAATGTGAGCATGTTCTTGTGAGCAGTGGGGTCTCGGTATTGATGTCCTGAGGTCAAACATAGGAAAGGCGATACCTGTGAAGTCCCATCCAATTCCTCCCAACCCTCCGTATATCCAGGAGGGGAATTGGCCGCTGTCACACCTTTGGTGGTGACTGGTTGCTGAAATTCATCATACCCGATTTTCTGCTTTCCCCAACAACTGTCGGATTTAGAGTTAAAAGCCCCAACAGCTTATAAAATGGGGATCAGCTGCCCAAATCTGCGGTTTTGGCTAACTTTGCACATGTTTATGGGCACCTTTATTACAACTATGTATTGTATAGATCTGATGGACACTTCTGGTTGGATGAAGGACTATCAACGATGAGCATAAAGGCTTCCCACCGATGTCCTCTTATGATTTGGCACCTCTTATCTGATGGAAAGGAAGGAGGGGTAACGTTTATTTCTCCATTCGCCTTCCACGACAGCATTGGAGGATGTCGTCCACGCCCTATTGGGGGACAGGAACACAGAGAGGTTAAAAGCCCCTCCCCTTCCTCAGTACTCCAGTGTCTTCCTGTCCCCCTTGGGGCATGGAGAGGTTCCAGTGCTGTCAGGCCGGCAGAGGCAGCATTGGGGTGTACTTACAGCCGGGCCAGGGATGGACGTCGGGGGCGGCCTCCTCCTCCTTCTCGGGGCTCCCGTGGTGGGACCGTCCGGCCTTCCTGCGTCCTACGGGGCAAAGCAGGCCGTGTATTGCAACGCCGGAGGCCTGTTCAGCTCTCCGGCGTCTCCCTCCTCCAGCTGTGGTCCCTGGGGCATGCATCAGAGGTGCCGCGGAGGCACTTCCGGTTTCGGGTGTGGCACTTCCGGTTCCGGGATGGCACTTCCGGTTTCGGACGGCGGCTCCTGTAAGGGCTGTGGCAGGCTGGGCGCGGCTCCAGGGAACCCAGCAGGACTTTCGCGCGCTACTGCCTGCGGCCGGTGACCAGGAGGAGGGAGGGAACAGGTGTTCCTCGTTGGGGGCACGGTACTTCTGGATAAGTACCCGCCGGAAGCTACACCCAGGTAAGGCTGATCCCTGAAACATGGAGGGTGATAGGCTTCCACCTCTGCTTCTGCAGAGCCCAGCGTTCCCCCAGCTCATGTAAGTGTTTCTGGGGGTGGTCACAAGGGGTAGAGTTATTTAAGCCCTGCACTCACACTGGGACCCCCTTCTCTTCCCTTTTTGTCTATAGGGAGACAAGGGCCGTCTGTGAAAGGGAGCAATAATGTGACTGCGGCACAAAATTTCCCTCTTCCTACAACAAGGTGTCGGCCATGACTGACAGGGTTGTCAGGATGGACTCCCCATCCTTGCTTGAGGAGCTCCAATCCGTTAGGGAAGAGGTGCAGGCTTCTATCTCGGCACTGCGGGGGTTTGCTGCTGCGTCCGGGCCTTCCCCTCCGTAAGAGAGGAAGCTCCAGGATTGTGACTCTGTGGTTCTCATGGAGGCTGGCCAGAGCTCAGCATTTAGAGGACGGCGAGGATATTGCCGCTGTTGCCTCTGTCCAGACACGAGAATCTGGACACTACTATTTTTCCACGGAGTCCATGGGTGCATTGGTGGACACTGTCCATTGTACCATGGGAGTAGAGGTGGAGAATCCCCTTCTTCTGTGCAGGAATAAATGTTCAGAGGCCTGACGGCTAAGCGGCTCACCCCATCCGAGTGGATTGGAGGGTGATGACTTTGTCTCGGAGGTCCCGAAGGTGGACATCCAGGTGGCCAGGGTAGCAATCAGCTGCTATTGTAAACCCATTGTGCATGCCCTTGACACACTGTTGAAACTAAGCAGCAGGAGCCTCAGTCACAGGCTGGATGGGAGACCTCATGAGAGACCCAATGGGAATCTCTATGGAAGTCTCTATAAAGTCAATGGGACTTCTAACATGAAGGTCTATGGCAGTATTCCATTTGGGAAGCTTAGCCTATAAGACCGCGTTGCCTTTTGAAGATTCCTCCCGGGTGAAGGACCCCCTCGTTCGTAAAATGGAGAGTGTCCTCAAACAATCCTGGGAGGCGGCAGCTATGTCTTTAACTGTGTACATTTCCTCTACATGTGAGCAGGTCTCTCTTTAAGTGGCTCACCCAGCTGGGTGAATTCATCCTGCAGGGTACTCCCAGGAAGGAGCTTTGGACTCCGTTCCACTTCTGAGACGTGCTACGGGCTTCCTGGCCGATGCCTCTGCTGAGTCGTTCCGCGTGGGCGCCAGGTGCGTAGTGTTGGCTAACACAGCTCGCAGGGCAGTGTGGCTTACAAGGTGGAATGGGGAGGTCACGTCTAAGCTCCAGCTGTGTGGCCTCCCCTTGCATAGGACATTGGATGACATCCTGGAAAAGGTGTCAGACCGGAAAAGGTGTCTCCCGGAACAGGAGCCCTTTCGGAGGCAGTCCTTTGGCCTGAGCGCAGCCAACTCTCCCAGTCTAAAGGGAAGGGTAAGTCTGGTCGCTGGGCATTCCAGTACGGGAACAAGACCCGTAATATCTTGCTCCCCCAGCAGCGGCATCACCAGCCGCCCCTAAACAAGGTCGCCTTCCCCATTGCGGGGTGGCTCCTGTGGTTTCTGCCACAGTGGCAAGCAATCTCCTTGTGCCCTTGGATCCTCTCGACCATTTGGGAGGGTCTACGCTTGGAATTCGAGAGCCAGCCCCTCCGTGTCTTCGAGTCTTCTCCCTTCCTCAGGGGGACTCTCGCACGGTTTTTCTTGTTGGGTCTGCGACACCTGTTGGATTCGGGTGTGGGGTCCCCGATTCCTCCTGGAGAGGAGGGCCAGGGGCGCTACTCCAGGTTGTTGTGGACCTCCAGAACGCGTATTCTCATGTCCCCATTCACCCGTCCCACAAGCGCTTTCTGCGATTCACGATCTCCGGGGCAGGCGGGACGGTCCATTCACGGCTTAATGTGCTGCCCTTTGGGATTTCGTCGGCCCCAGAGGTTACCAAACTCATGGGGGAAGCGATCACATTCATCCAGACCCAGGGGATATGTATACTTCCCTATTTAGACGACATGTTGGTGGTGGCTCCTTCGGCAGTGCTTCTGCGCACAAAGGACTCCAACACATTGGAGATTCTTCAGTCCCTGGGATGGGTACCCAATCTTCGGGAATCGGAACGGGTGCTTGCAACCCGACGTCAATTTTTGGGAGTCTTGCTGGCCTCCTCCAGACAGACCTCGTTCCTTCCTGCGGCATATCAGCTTTTGCGCTGCGTGAATCTGACCTGCTTCCGGGCAGGGAGGTCGCCTTCCTTGCGGGAAGCAATGTCCCTGTTAGGGGCCATGATGGCCTGCATTCAGTCAGTAACATGGGCTCAGGCTCCTTCCCGACTGCTCCAGGAACACATACTGAGTTCCTGGGACAGACGTCAGGATTCCTTAAACTCGCGGGTCCGGGACCCGGGGCGGATGGTAACCTCGCTTTCCTGGGGATGAATCCCAGACACCTTCCTGTGACCTCCGTTCCCACTGATGCCAGCGGTTCCGGTTGGGGCACGATGGTAGTTCGCACACCGTTCCAGGGGATTTGGAGTCGCTCGGTCAGTCGCCAGTCTCAACTTCTGGCAGTGGAGGAAGCGCTTGTTGCTGCAGCTCACGTTCTCCGGGGTCATCATGTGAAGGTCCTGTCAGACAATGTGACTACGGTTGCTTTCTTGCGGTACCAAGGCGGTACTCGTGGCTTACTCTTGCAGGGGCTGGCAAGACTGTTCTTTTTGTGGGCAGTACGCCATCTTCTCTCCTCCTCAGCAGTACATCTGAAGAGAATGGCCAATGTACAGGCAGATTCTTGAGCCGCACAGAGGTCCACCCAGGAGAATGGTGCTTCCATCCGGAAGTATTTCGCTCTCTTACGGACAGGTGGGGTGTCCTTTCGATCGACCTGTTCGCTTCGGGCTCGAATACAAAGGTGCCAACCTTTGTTCTCCCTGACTCGGTTGGACCATCCTCGAGGGCTGGACGCTTTTGCCCATCCCTGGGACTTCCGGTTGGTGTATGCATTTCCTCCAATCCCGCCACTTCCCAAGACGTTGCAATGGATTCGGGCGGAGGGGGTGACACTATCCTGGTGGCTCCCCTGGGGCCCAAACTGGCGTGGTACGACGCCATCCGAGACCTGGGCCTGGAGGGACCGATTATGTTAGCCCAGTCTCAACCTACTGTCCCAGGGTCCTCTGTTTCACCCGGGCCCTCAGTGGCTCATTCGGGCGGCCTGGCTGTTGTGGCCGGGATCCTGAGGACCAAGGGTCTCTCCCAGGCAGTGATCCGCACGCTTCAGCAGAGCAGGAAGCCTGTGACAAACGCTATTTACGGGAGGGCTGGAATCGGTTCCTGTCCTGGTGTGCTCCTTCCATCCCGACCATGCATCATCCTAATGTGGCCCAACTCTTGGATTTTTGCAGCGTAGCTTGGATTTGGGGCTTCGGCCGAGCACTCTTTAAGTCCAGAGGTCGGCACTTGGGGCGGTTTTTGCCCAGGATCTTGCTTCCCATCCATGGCTCAAGCAGTTTTTTACTTCTGCTTGGGGGTGGCGTCCCCGGATTCGGCCTTCTGTCCCTCCCTGGGATTTGATGCTTGTTCTACAAGGGCTTGCTCAAAGTCCCTTTGCACCCTTGTCTGCTGCATCCCTTACGTCTCTCTCTCACAAGGTGGCGTTTTTGGTGGCCATCACTTCTGCTCCCAGAGTTGGAGAACTGCAGGCACTCTCTGTCCGGGCTCCGTGCCTCGTGGTGTCCGTTGTTCGCATTACGCTTCGGTTGCATTCATCTTTTTTTCCTGAAAGTTGTCGGCTTTCCATCGGTCCCAGGATGTGGTTCTGCCTTCAATTTGTCAATCTCCTGCTAATGCGGCTGAGGCCGTGTTTCACTCCTTGGATGTTCGTCGGACTGTCCTCCTCTATCTCCGAGAGTCTGCTTCCTGGAGGTTAGATCAGAACCTGTTTATTCGGCTTTTGGGAATAATACAGGGAAGAAGACTTCCCAGGCTACCATCATTTCCTGGATCAAGGAGGCGATCTGTGAGGTCTACGTCGCTCCGATCATTGCTCCTCCGGTGGGGTTGAAGGCTCCTTCAACTCGGGCTGCTGCTACTCCCTGGATGGAGCAGGCTGGAGCTTCATCGGAGCTGATTTGCAGAGCGGCTACGTGGTAGTCTCTCCTCACTTTTTCGCGCCTCTATAGGTTAGATCTGTCCGTCAGTCGGGATCTGTCCTTTGGAAGGAGAGTCCTACAGGCAATAGTCCCACCCTGAGGAGTATCGGTGGTATTCCTCCAATGCTGTCGTGGAAGGCGAATGGAGAAAACTGAATTAGTCCTTACCGGTAATTCCTTTTCTTGGAGCCTTCCACGACAGCATCAGTTCCCCCCCTTGTTGGTGTTTGGTTCCGGTTTGTATCAGATAATCCATGGCTAAGGGTGATCTTGGTAAACACTGGAGTACTGAGGAAGGGGAGGGGCTTTTAACCTCTCTGTGTTCCTGTCCCCCAATAGGGCGTGGACGACATCCTCCAATGCTGTCGTGGAAGGCTCCAAGAAAAGGAATTACCGGTAAGGACTAATTCAGTTTTTTTGTCTGTCCCTGCCAACACCTCATTCTTTTCTGCCAAGGTTTTTCCCTCAGTAATTCCAGAGAGGATAAAAGTCAATGTCTACAGTCAAAGGTCTTCCCTAAAATGGACCAACCCCAGAAGATCTTTTTTTCATACTTACCCGTATATACTCGTGTATAAGCCGACCCGTGTATAAGCCGACCCCCCTACTTTTGCCCCCAAAACCTGGGAAAATTTATTGACTCGTGTATAAGCCGAGGGTGGACCCCAGCACAGGTATACAGCCCCCAGCAGTGTGGTATACAGCAGCCTCCCCAGTGGTATATACAGGCCCCAGCAGTGTTACAGCAGCAGCCCCAGTGGTATATACAGCAGCAGCCCCAGTGGTAGTATACAGCAGCCCCAGAGGTATATACAGCAGCCCCAGTGGTAGTATACAGCAGCAGCCCCAGTGGTAGTATACAGCAGCAGCCCCAGTGGTAGTATACAGCAGCAGCCCCAGTGGTAGTATACAGCAGCAGCCCCAGTGGTAGTATACACGCAGCCCCAGTAGTATATACAGCCCCAGTGGTAGTATATAGCCCCAGTGGTAGTATATATACAGCCCCAGTGGTAGTATATAGCCCCAGTGGTAGTATATAGCCCCAGTGGTAGTATATAGCCCCAGTAGTAGTATACAGCCCCAGTGGTAGTATATAGCCCCAGTGGTAGTATATATATAGCCCCAGTGGTAGTATATATATAGCCCCAGTGGTAGTATATATACAGCCCCAGTGGTAGTATACAGCCCCAGTGGTAGTATACAGCCCCAGTGGTAGTATATAGCCCCAGTGGTAGTATACATACAGCCCCAGTGGTAGTATATAGCCCCAGTGGTAGTATATAGCCCCAGTAGTAGTATACAGCCCCAGTGGTAGTATATAGCCCCAGTGGTAGTATACATACAGCCCCAGTGGTAGTATATAGCCCCAATGGTAGTATATAGCCCCAGTGGTAGTATACAGCCCCAGTGGTAGTATATAGCCCCAGTGGTAGTATATATACAGCCCCAGTGGTAGTATATAGCCCCAGTGGTAGTATATAGCCCCAGTGGTAGTATATAGCCCCAGTAGTAGTATACAGCCCCAGTGGTAGTATATAGCCCCAGTGGTAGTATATATACAGCCCCAGTGGTAGTATACAGCCCCAGTGGTAGTATACAGCCCCAGTGGTAGTATACAGCCCCAGTGGTAGTATATAGCCCCAGTGGTAGTATACATACAGCCCCAGTGGTAGTATATAGCCCCAGTGGTAGTATATAGCCCCAGTAGTAGTATACAGCCCCAGTGGTAGTATATAGCCCCAGTGGTAGTATACATACAGCCCCAGTGGTAGTATATAGCCCCAATGGTAGTATATAGCCCCAGTGGTAGTATATAGCCCCAGTGGTAGTATATAGCCCCAGTGGTACTATATATACAGCCCCAGTGGTAGTATATAGCCCCAGTGGTAGTATATAGCCCCAGTGGTAGTATATAGCCCCAGTAGTAGTATACAGCCCCAGTGGTAGTATATATACAGCCCCAGTGGTAGTATATAGCCCCAGTGGTAGTATATAGCCCCAGTGGTAGTATATAGCCCCAGTGGTAGTATACAGGGCCCCAGCAGGGCCCCCCTCATAATTTGGCGCCCCCACCTCAGTTTCTGGGCCCCCCCGCATGCAGCGCTGCACATATACATTACGTGTCTAGCAGCTGTTACCCTCCGGTGGCAGATCGCGGCTCCCGGCTCCGGGCTCCATCTTCCTCGCTGTCTTCCTGCTTTGTGACCGGCGCGATGACGTCATCGCGCCGGTCACATGACAACCAGGAAGACAGAGAGGAAGATGGAGCCCGGAGCCGGGAGCCGCGATCTGCCACCGGAGGGTAACAGCTGCTAGACACGTAATGTATATGTGCAGCGCTGCATGCGGGGGGGCCCAGAAACTGAGGTGGGGGCGCCAAACTTTGAGGGGGGCCGTATGACTCGCGTATAAGCCAAGGGGGGGACTTTTCAGCCCAATTTTTGGGCTGAAAAACTCGGCTTATACGCGAGTATATACGGTAGTTTAATTTCTTGATGATCATATTATTTAAAGAGTAACTATATTTATTTATTTTTTTTTTTTTTTGTTTTATAATGTTGTCTAGCATGGAAGGTTATAAAACTTTTTAAATCACTTTATTGGTATATTCATTAGTTACTCTTCATTATTGATCACTGTGAATGAAATTGACTTCTGTGAATGAAATTGACTTCATCAAGTTAGGCTGGTTTCACACTGCGGTCAGATCAGGTCAGGTTCGATCAGGTCAGGTTCGATCAGGTTTTGTGTTTCAAAACCAGGAGTGACTCCAAAACCTAGAACAGGTGTCAGTCTTTCAATTATAGTTTTTCTCTGCAAGTTCCTCTCCTGGTTCCTCTCCTGGTTTTGGCACACAAACCTGATCGAACCTGATCAGTGAAAAACCGCAGTGTGAAACCAGCCTTAGTAAGAAAAAACTTTGACAGCTCCTCAAGTCACATTATTTTTTCCCTTTTTTTTTTTTTTTTTAGAATGACCTTTAAGACTTTACGTTTCCTTCTTCTCATCTCCACCTCGCTGCAGCCATCGGTCAGGATGGGTGGGATGGGACATTGATATAAAAAGATTCCTCAAAACCACATAAAAGCTAAAGCCTCGTGTCCTCAGTGTGGTCAAATATAGAACAGATGAGAATGCAGCTGATCCTTCAAAGAATACTAGAAACAGAAATCTATGGCACATGTGGAGCTCCTGCCTGAGTCACCGGCACCTGGGTGAGAATGGCGATGACAGACAAGCGTTTGTCACCATTGTGCTGTACACTAACGCCTGCAATTAACAAAACAAATACGGTAATATATAGAGCCCATTGTTAAAATGAAATTGTATATGACCATGATTGTAGTGTCCCCCGTATATCTTCGGCTCACAGGATCAGACTGCAATGGCCAATATCGGTGTTTTACACTGTGGAATCTGTCTTTCTCATATGCAAAACACTGAATCGGTCTGCTATCCATGTTTGTTTTACATTTTTTTTTTTACCTTTCCTGTGAACATGCCCTTAGCCCAGGGGTGGGCAATTCATTTTCCCAAGGGTCCACATGAGAGACCTTGACTATTGTGGAGGTCAAACAAATAGGTTTAAAATAATTATGCTCAATATTAATATATAAATTAAAGGGGAACTCCAGTGAGAGAGAACTTTTTAGTACAGTTCCTGCCCTGCCACATGATGAAGCAAAGCCATACACTGCAGTTCTAGGATCTATAGATCTCTTATAATTCAATAAAATCATACCTGCTCCTCTGTTCTGGCCCCCACCTCAGGGAACCGAAATCTGTCTGAGAGCTTCATGTAGAAGCAAAAAGCAGGAGGTGTCGGGGGCGTGGCAGGAGGTGTCGGGGGCGTGGCAGGAGGTGTCGGGGGCGTGGCAGAAGGTGTCGGGGGCGTGGCAGGTGGCACAGCAGACGCAACAATACGATGTCTTCATGACTGCTAAGTTGCACATGCTGAATAGTGGAAGAAAGCGACAGCGGCTCCTCCATCCACCAATGTATTCACTGCTATCTGCTTCCTGAATGTATAGATAGCGGTGATATCAGACGTCAGCAGTGGTGGGGGAGTGAGCGCATGGTGTTGCCCATGGGGCACTGTTTTCACCCCTTTGGTTGTCCCAGTCCACGGGCTGAACTAGAGCAGCCAGATGTGGCCCATTGGTCAGACTTTGCTCAAGTCTGCACTTCACTGTAATGGATGTGAGCCCTATCCATAAAGTACGCGGATAGAACGTGTAATGTATATGAAAAAACACATCTGAATGAGCCTTGTGTTCAATTCCCATATCTTCTCCCTCCTCTTACTCCTTTGGGGGCTCCTTTCTGAATCACGTGGCGGTGTATGTGAGTCTCCAGCTTCCGGAATCCCTAATCATTCCTTACAGTGGTGACCTAAAGATTTCTGCAAACCTGAAGGTACAGTAGGGATGTTTGTAGACCATCGAGTCCGTTTCTGCTCCATCATCTTATATCTGAGAGCCGAAGTCGCAGATCGTGAAGTTCTGATATCCTGCGTCTGTTGCTGAAAAGGTCAGCGCTGTAAAATAATTAAAGAATCACAAGGCAGAATAATTGCGGAAGTGATATGAAAATTTACCGTAAGATTCTTCGAATTGTGGAAATGACTCGTGAATAAAGGTTTCCATCCTAATAGGTTCTCCTCCGCATCTTACTGTCGGCTGATTGCAGACACGTGTGCACATCTAATGTGAGAGACCAGACCGACTCTGATATTTTACTATTTTAATGCTGTAACAATAGTTACCTTAATTTTTCCTTAGGGTTTATTTATTGACCCACTTCAAAGTATCTCTTATTTGCGGAGCACGCTCTGCAGACTTTGTGTGCGATAATGCACACGGATGGAGTTTTCAAGTCTCTATGCATGTTTATAGAGATACATAGATGATGCGATTTTTTTTTATTTATTTATTTTTTTTATGCAGTTAAAAAATGGGAAAAATAGTGGAAAAATAAGGAATTCGTCTTAGGGTATGTGCACACGATCAGGAATAGCAACGCGCTGTGTCCAAAACGCTGCTTTGTGCAGTACAAGCATAGTGGATGAGATTTCTGGACATCCAATGCCCACTGTGCTTCTCCCCTCCGCAACGTTATCTCAGCTGCAGTTTGGGTTGTCGGACTTCCGCATCATATTAATAAAATGCTCAGGAGTCTGATGCGATCTTCAACGGATGAAGACGCCTTGCACCGAACGCAGATCACGGGCACAGGGTGGCTGTGTTCACCCAGAAATCTGGAGACACTGCACCCAGGACGCGGTCTCTACCGATCATGTGAACATAGCCTTAGTCAAGTGCCCATTATTATAAGGAAATCTGGTTTTGCAGAGATGCAGATTTTGACAAGGAATTGTAAAGTACGGTAATAAATTTGCAGACAGAAAATTGTCATATGTGGGACAATTAAATGTAATGTGCACCAGAAAATGACCTGTTTAAAGTGGGTTTTCACGTTACTTGATTTTATTTTTCGTACCATAAAACAAAATTTGTACTCTTGCAGTTGTCACACCGGCCACTGGGGATGTTATACTTTTATTTCTACATCCTGCCCTTTAAGGACGTGTTTTCGCCACCCTCGTGATCATCAGAGGCAGGATTACAACAACAGATAACACCTCTATATACAGCTAAAACAGAGAATCCGATCACACTAGGTGAATTTACAGCGGACCTTACTCCGCTTCCGTTCACTGACTTTTTTGCACACGCTCATCAGATGCTTCCGTACCAAGATGGGGTCATTGCAGCTAATGTGCATGTGAATTTCCTATAGCTAGAATTTAGAATCTCAAGAAGACTTGACAGCCAATCTAAACATTTCAAGATTTATATATATATGTGTACAGGGTAGGCCATTTATATGGATACACCCAAACAAAATGGGAATGGTTGATTGTGGGTGTATCCATACAAATGGCCCACTCTGTGTGTGTATATGTATATATATTACACAAAAAAGCTGCATAGCACTCAAGATACAATGTGAACTGGTGCAAGCTGTGATGCTAGAATAAACCAGGAAAAATTCACTGCAGCACTCAGTTACTACCAATTATGTATATGCTAATAAGCAGTTTACATTTGAGAAAAAAATTTAAAAACTTACGTTTTTTCAAAAAACTCAATATTCACATGTTTTTATTTACTAATGTTCTTGGTACATATGTTGGCCAATATCTGTTTGCCCATCAACCACTTACAAGGTGACCTTAGATCTGATGGGTCCTACGCTGACATCCCTGTCCTCTTTGTCACTCCCTGTCCCACGTCTTCACTAAGTCTTGTGCTCACCCACTCAGAAATAGAAATGGAGGCTCAGTTGAGCACAAGACTAACGCACTCAGTGAATATATATATATATATATATATATATATATATATATATATATATTTATATATTTACCGTATATATATATATATATATATATTTCTCTTGTTATTTAACATATGGAGTTGCAGGTTCCATGCTGCAATGTGCACCCTCATTACCTACAGGTGATGGAGGGTCTAGATGGTGTCTGCCCACTTAGTAGTGGGGAAGCGGACAAGGAGGATAGGGATATCAGCGTAGGACTCATCAGACCCTGAAGTCACTTTGTCGCAGTTGATGAGCAAACAGACATTGGCCAATGTATGTACCAAGAACTTCAGAATTAAATAAAAAATTGGAGATTTTTGAGTTTTTTGAAAAAAACGTAAGTTTTTAAACTTTTTCCTCAAATATATATAGCTGGTAGCTTATGTACATCATTGGTAGTAGCTGTGTGCTGCAAGGATCTTTTTCATATTATTTATATATATATATAATATATATATATATATATATATATAATATATATATATATATTATATAAATTCACTGCAGCACTCAGTTAGTCTTGTGCTCAACTGAGCCTCCATTTCTATTTGAGTGGGTGAGCACAAGACTTAGTGAAGACGTGGGACAGGGAGTGACAAAGTGGACAGGGATGTCAGCGTAGGACCCATGAGATCTATAATTTTTTATTTTTTTTTAAATAAAGGCTGTGATATTGTGGGGAATAAACATTTTACAACTTAAAACAAAAGCCAAAAAAATCTAAATTAAGCCTTAAACAAAGTCACTTTCTGATGTCACGTTACCTTTAAGGTGCAGAGACGGCCACTTCTTTCTGCATTGCAAAATGTCATCCTGACCTCTTATTATTCCGTAGGGTCTGTGTGAGCGGACACCACGTCTTTGAGAACCATGACCAATCCCTCAATAAGCGAGACGTGTCGGATGATACATTTCTGACCTCTGCCGCCCTACACATCTTTCATTTTTGTGCTTTTGATTGAATCCTGTGCATCGATTTGCCACATTTTGGAGATGAGGATAAATCGTTTATCCTGATACAGGAGGAGCCATTTTCATCCTTTTCTCTTTCAGTGGTAAAGTCCTTGTATAAATTACCGTATATACTCGTGTATAAGCCGACCCGTGTATAAGCCGACCCCCCTACTTTTGCCCCAAAAATCTGGAAAAACCTATTGACTCGTGTATAAGCCGAGGGTGGACCCCAGCACAGGTATACAGCCCCCAGCAGTGTGGTATACAGGCCCCCCAGTGGTAGTATACAGCAGCCCCAGTGGTAGTATACAGATTCCCCAGCAGCCCCAGTGGTAGTATACAGATTCCCCAGCAGCCCCAGTGGTAGTATACAGGAGCCCCAGCAGCCCCAGTGGTAGTATACAGATTCCCCAGCAGCCCCAGTGGTAGTATACAGGAGCCCCAGCAGCCCCAGTGGTAGTATACAGCAGCCCCAGTGGTAGTATACAGGAGCCCCAGCAGCACCAGTGGTAGTATACAGGAGCCCCAGCAGCACCAGTGGTAGTATACAGGAGCCCCAGTGGTAGTATACAGGAGCCCCAGCAGTAGTATACAGCAGCCCCAGTGGTAGTATACAGGAGCCCCAGCAGCCCCAGTGGTAGTATACAGCAGCCCCAGTGGTATACAGCAGGCCCCCAGGGGTACATATAGCAGCCCCCTGGGGGTACCCAGCAGCCCCCTGGGGGTACCCAGCAGCCCCCTGGGGGTACCAACAGCCCCCTGGGGGTACCCAGCAGCCCCCTGGGGGTACCAACAGCCCCCTGGGGGTACCAACAGCCCCCAGGGGGTACCAACAGCCCCCAGGGGGTACCCAACAGCCCCCAGGGGGTACCCAACAGCCCCCAGGGGGTACCCAACAGCCCCCAGGGGGTACCCAACAGCCCCCAGGGGGTACCCAACAGCCCCCAGGGGGTACCCAACAGCCCCCAGGGGGTACCCAACAGCCCCCAGGGGGTACCAACAGCCCCCAGGGGGTACCAACAGCCCCCAGGGGGTACCAACAGCCCCCAGGGGGTACCAACAGCCCCCAGGGGGTACCCAACAGCCCCCAGGGGGTACCCAGCAGCCCCCTGGGGGTAGCAACAGCCCCCAGGGGGTACCAACAGCCCCCAGGGGGTACCCACAGCCCCCAGGGGGTACCAACAGCCCCAGGGGGTACCAACAGCCCCCAGGGGGGACCAACAGCCCCCAGGGGGTACCCAGCAGCCCCCAGGGGGTACCCAGCAGCCCCCAGGGGGTACCCAGCAGCCCCCAGGGGGTACCAACAGCCCCCTGGGGGTACCAACAGCCCCCAAAAGCTGGCACTGTCCCCCCTTGTAAGGCCTCCCCCCCCCGCTGCTTATACATTACCATCCCGGTGTTCTGATCGGCGCCGCTCCTCTGTGCTGCGTCTTCATCCTCCCGTCCTCGCTCGCTGCATCCAGGATCTCCGGCGGTCGCGCGATGACGTCATATCGCTGCTACAGCCGGAGAACCCCGATGGATGCAGCGAGCGCGGACGGGAGGATGAAGACGCAGCACCGAGGAGCGGCGCCGATCAGAACACCGGGATGGTAATGTATAAGCAGCGGGGGGGAGGCCTTACAAGGGGGGACAGTGCCAGCTTTTGGGGGGGCCATATGCACTGCTTCCCCCGCTGATTGACAGGGGGAAGCAGTGCATATATAATGAGCGGCCCCACGTGACGGGGCCGCTCATACAGCAGCCCCCCCCCCGCCTCCTCCAGCCTCCACAGCCCCCGGGACACAGCCCCCCCGTATATGACTCGTGTATAAGCCGAGGGGGGGACTTTTCAGCCCAAATTTTGGGCTGAAAAACTCGGCTTATACACGAGTATATACGGTACTTCTTCACTCCCAGCATTCTGGTGTCAGATATCACCAGGGCGGTCACTCAGCTTTCCCACTCTCCTGAATGCCAAATATACCTAGCTGGGTAGTGATGTGAGTGCTCGTACATACGCCGATATTAATATATGCCGCCTGGATTACCTCCTATTCCATGCAGAGGTTTCTCTGATTCCAAATGTGTTTTGCTTCTCTCTTTCATGAGCTGATCTCAGAGATCTTAAGACTTTCTGTCTAAACAAGGGGCCTTATTTTCTCTGTTCATGTTCACAAATTTGTCTGTATCTGTGTTAGACTAGGTTCACATTGTGTTAGTGCTGTCCAATGGATCTGTTGGACAGCAGCACAAGCGCAATGTAACAGACACAGTAACGCATCCATAGACCTCCATTTACCTAATGCATGCCAAAATAAGTATGTGTGTGCAAGTATGTAAGTAGGTTTGTTGACATGCACATGCGTACACGGACTGCGTTTATCAGTCTGTTGGAAAACAATCGCAATATAACGCAATGCTACAGATTTGTACATATCTACAGCATTGCGTTATATCGTGTTTGCGATAGATAATAGATGACAGGGTGGATAGATGCAAGAATAGCATCAATAGTCTCCCCGCTCTCTCTGCTGCTCCATTGCCGCTCATTGACAAATTTGTGAACAGTATATTAGAGAAAAAGGGCTTTTGTGTCCATAGAAAAAAGTCCTAGATCTTTGCGTTCAGCACTTGAAAATGGGAGTAAAAACAAAAACAAGTGTTTGTTCAAAATAAATGTGTGTGCATATCTATCTATCTATCTATCTATCTATCTATCTATCTATCTATCTATCTATCTATCTATCTATCTATCTATCTATCTATCTATCTATCTATCTAATTTCTCCATGATTAATTGTACACATTTTCTTTCATTGTTGACCACATGCCTGTGCATGGAGTAACCCAGCAGACTATGCTGAGAATGGCGGCTGCAGTGAATCCCTTTTGTATCCGTACGTTAGTCTGGACCTTTGAACCCTATTGTTGCCAGAGTCGTCTGGATTTTCTGATGGTTTTCACATGAACAATGCTTCATTTTTTTTTAGCGTAAAATCATCGATTCAGCATTTCATTGTGGATCTGCGCTTATTGACCGTGATGCGGCTCGTTCAATGCTGCGATTGTGCAACATTTTAATCGCTCTTTTCTTTGCTTGTATATAGTGATGATTTCAGGAATCGGGGTTGTTTTTATTTATAAATGTAGGACTGTTCGTTATTGATCCCTCCGCATCTGTTATTTTAGCTTTCCATATATCAGCAATAATTGTTTTTTATCCATTTTATTTTATTTTATTTTTTTTTTTTTTGTGTCTCTTTTATTTCTCTTCCTTTTTCCCCCTTGGAGATCAATATACAGGGTGGGCCATTTATATGGATGCATCTAAATAAAATGGAAATGGTCAGTGATATCAACTTCTTGTTTGTGGCACGTTAGTATATGAGAGGGGGGGGAAACTTTTCCAGATGGGCAGTGACCATGGCGGCCATTTTGAAGTTGGCCATTTTGGATCCAACTTTATTTTTTTCTTTGGGAAGAGGGTCATGTGACACATCAAAGTTATTGAGAATTTCATAAGAAAATCAATAGTGTGCTTGGTTTTAACGTAACTTTATTCTTTCATGAGTTATTTACAAGTTTATGACGACTTATAAA
Organism: Allobates femoralis; assembly: GCA_033576535.1. NCBI lineage: Eukaryota > Metazoa > Chordata > Amphibia > Anura > Aromobatidae > Allobates > Allobates femoralis. Next base: position 28,900,787 of record JARQOC010000011.1, read on the forward strand.
ATGTGTTCAAAGTGCTGCCCATTGTGTTGGATTGTCAATACAACCCTCTTCTCCCACTCTGGACACACTGATAGCAACACCGCAGAAGAAATGCTAGCACAGGCTTCCAGGATCCGGGGTTTCAGATGCTGCACATCTCGTATCTTCACAGCATAGACAATTGCCTTCAGATGAGGGATGAGGCAAACTAGTGAATGGTGAAGTTACCAAACAAAACCAGCACTATTGGTCTGACACTAACCCACAGTGGATAGATCCCTCCAAGACTGCTGGAACACAAACATTGATGGTATGGTGTGGTATATGGGGTACAAAGATAGTGGGGCCATTCTTCATCAATGGAAACCTCAATGCCACTGGATATGAGTCATGTAGCAATATCAGATATCCAGTGGCATTGAGGTTTCCATTGATGAAGAATGTCCCCATTATCTTTCCCTTGAGATATGATTCCATACCGCGCACTTGTAAATACACTGAATGTTACTGAATGGAGCATCAATTGTGTTCGGTCATAAAAAACGGAAGTTGGGATTCAGCCAGAGTATGGACCATAATGCACCAGTGCTGACCCAAACTTGACATTCTTATAAGCATATGTGAGTGTGTTAAGTTTGGATTGGAGTCCCACAGCCAGTGCGTGCGTTATGGTCCGGACTCTGATCTTGATAAACAGACGTCTGAATTCAGCCTAACACTTCGGCGCTTTGGTCAGTGCAGTTCTGCAGACGTCAAGTCCATAACTTGCACCTTACGCACGTTGCAAAATTAACAAGTTTTATACTAATCTTAATCTGTGTTTATGGTTCCCAGCAAAACCTATGTGATTCAGGGAAAAGCTGTTGGTTTTTGTTCTCTTCAGAAAGGTTTTGAAAGAATGAGTGTCGTTTCTTTTCTCCGCTTTTGGCGTTGTTCTAGGGCCAAAACGCAACAAAAGATGTCGCAGAAAAAAAAAAAAGTTTTCTCCTGCCAAGAAACCTGAGTCCGGAGAAACCTACACAAACCCCCTGAGGCTTTGGTGCATTTTTGCTGCAGCAAAACCTTGTGTGTAAACCTACCCTAAGGGTACCGTTACACGTCGCAACATTGCATGCGATTTCACTGGCAACTTACTGGTTACAGTGAAATCATGGACACATTGTTACATTTGTACACGGCAATGTGTCCATGATTTCACTGTAACCAGTAAGTTGCAAGTGAAATTGCATGCAATGTTGCGACATGTAACGGTACCCTTAGACTCAGCATTCATATTGTATGTCTTTCTTGAATTTTCCCATCATCTCCAGATGTGCATTTATGGCTATAAGACGTTTACTGTGAATAGATGGCAATTAAACAAAATGTAATTCCCTAATGTAGGTTGCAATCCATCGGCACAAGTCCCTGCCGCAAAACACCATAAACGTCCTTTTGTTTCCTACTTGCTTCGCTGCTTTCTTTTCTCCACCAGTGAAATTGTCTTCTTTCCCAGAGTTGAATAAATCCAGCGTTATTCTTTTCTTTTTTTCCCCCCTCTATCTGATAATGGAATAACACCACTGAAGAGCTGTTCCAAGGATATAGAAGGATGCGCTGTGTATCGTGATGCGCACATTGCAGTAAGAATAGACGGTATAATTACAGCTGAAGGGCTTAACGGTGGCACCGGATCGGTATAATGCCTCCCTCTGTAAACAATAGGCCGCGTTTAAGAGGAGATTGTAAATCCATTCATACCGGTGCAGAATAGTATATCTTACCAGGAGGGCGCCCAGGACATTCTCAGGAAGACTGGAAGGGAATCAAGACTTCACCATCACAGCGGATTTTATCATCCTCTAGTAAAATGCTCTTCATCGCCTTTATATACTGGCATTTCTGAGCTCTGTAATCGACATTTATACAGTAGGACCGATCCTTTCAAAGTTTACTCAATGGTCTTTCTTAGTTCATTGTTCACACTGTTTAGTTTTTGTTGCCTTTTTTTTCTCGTAAGTGTAAGAACCACATTTTCATTTGGGGAGGAAAATATAATACAAGTCCATGTGAATTGTGAAGACAGCCTGAGACTCCACCACTGAGGTTCTCTCAACACGTATATCATCAAGAATAATCATGTAGCTGAGGGGCACTGACTTCTAATGGGGTCAATTCTGACAAAGCTGTGATGTGAGCACTGCCCAAACCTTCACTCTTGCATTATGTTTTCTATTTATATCAGAAACCTCAAATCTATATTTAATCCATCACAATAGAGATCTTCTGATGGACACTTTTTTACAGGATTATGGCAGTGATGTATAATTCTCTTAGTGACTCGTGACAATGATTGTAGGGCAATAGTTAGGATGACGTTATCCTATTGCTTTATATACATTAAATGGAAGTATACTTGGTACTACAGAACAGGGAAGGGCGTGGGCTTCCGGACCAGGGGAAGGGCGTGGGCTTCCGGACCAGGGGAAGGGCGTGGGCTTCCGGACCAGGGGAAGGGCGTGGGCTTCCGGACCAGGGAAGGGCGTGGGCTTCCGGACCAGGGAAGGGCGTGGGCTTCCGGACCAGGGGAAGGGCGTGGGCTTCCGGACCAGGGGAAGGGCGTGGGCTTCCGGACCAGGGGAAGGGCGTGAGTATTCTGGTTTACAAGTAAGCTGAGAAGCAGAACTCAATGTCAGGCAGCAGCTGCAAAGGCAAACAAGATTTTGGAGTGTAGAACAAAAATATAAAATCTGGGAATTAGTGTATTGTTGCCCCTCTATAAATCCCTTGTAAAACCACACCTAAAATATGAGATCCAGTTTTGGGCTCCAATATTGTAAGCAGGATATTCAGAAGGTAGTGTCAGCTCAAAGGCAGCAACTAAATTATTACAAGGGATGTAAGGCCTCCAGTATGATGAGAGGTGGGAAAAGTTGAGCTGAGAGATTATTTCAGTAAGGGGCTCTCATCTGGCACAAATCCCTAGTCATATTAAAAAGCTTGTTAGAAAGCGACTGACTTTGAGGAGCTACCTAAAGGTGACGCTGGAGTTCATCCACTTCCTTACTGAAGTGCAAATTTGCAAATCTCAGTAAGGCTACATTCACATCAGCGTGTCACGGCAGATCCAGCAGTTTTGCTGCCTCTGCCGCCTGACTGAACACTTGCCGCAAAACTGCGTTTGACCTAATGCATTCCCCATGGGACGTGTGTGGCACTTGCGGTTCTGCCAAGATCCAGGACTTGCGGCAACGGACAAAAAATGGTGCTAGCAGCGTTTTTGACGAAACCGCAAGTGCCGCACATGTACGTAAGTCCCATAGGGAATGAATTGGGCCGAATGCAGTCTTGCAGCAAGTGTTTCGACATCTGGCAGATGCGGCAAAATGCCGGTACTGCTGCGAATGCCAAGATCATGTGTGATCAATGCAGAGGACGGCTCATGACTTATCCCTTCCAAAGACCATACTGAGGACCAGGGGGTGCTCGCTGTGGGTGGAGGAAAGGCGATTCTGGCTGCTACAGCGGAAGGGTTCTCTACAGTTAGAGCAGTCAGACTGTGGACCGCAAGACCTAGTAATGGCCGACACTGTCACAGCATGTATAGAAGGGCTGGATGATTTCTTCATTACATAATAATTGTGAGTTATAGATGATTTATTGGCAATAATGTATAATTGATGGAGAAAGGTGGAACTTGATGGATCTTGGTCTTTTTTTTAAACTTATGTAACAGGCTCCCAGTGGAACCTGACGTAACCTGCTCTTATCGGCAGGATTGTGTGACCCTCGAATGTAACAATATATCTATATTAAAATTTCTATTTTATTATTTAATTTTTTTTAGTTTCAATCATTCCAAACAAAAACCTCAACCTTCCACTCTCTTTAAATGGGTCTCTTTAAATTAACCCATAGTTGAACTGCGATATTAATATAAGTGTATTTGTTTTGTTTTTCCTCTTCCTTCCCTGCTGATCCCCACCCAGCGCGTTTATCATCTGATCTAGATCCCTTTAGATCACACCCCATCGTAGAGCTGTGACCTTTTGTACCAGTGATCTGGGCGGCTCGGTCTGCAGGTTTGTTAGTCATATACAGTCAGGCCTCCATTAACAAAACTGTCCGTGTGGAATTTCTTAGAATAAACATTTAGTTTTACTTTATTACTCCCTTACTCAGGCTTATTTAAGGACTCTTAACCCACTACAACCCATAAAGAAAGGGTTTTTTTTTTTCTTTTCGCTTTACAAAATTGTAGTTAAGTTATCTTGTGTTGCTTCTTTCTCTCCCAAACACTTATGCCGCAGTGCCGTATTCATGTCCAGCTAATACTTCTTTAGAAGCTGCTTTTAACTGCTGCTCAGTGAGATCCATAAACTATATCCCTAGCTCTGTGTGTGATTTCTTCCCCCTGAGTACAGGGATGGGGGGCACAGAGAGAGTCCGACAGGGAAAGACCTATACACCGACTGTTTAACTATCGTTTATAGGTGTTCGCTGAGCAGCAGTTGTAAGCAGCTTCTAAAGGAGCTTGAATTGGATATTGAAGCAGCACATTGTTTTGGGAGAGAATGAAGCAAAATAAGAAGAAAATATTACAAGAAATCATAACTTCCCCATGCCTGGAGGCTAATTTAATAAAAGAAAATAAAGTTACTCTTTAACTAGTGTTTGCCCAACATGACACTATTGTCATCGAAATCCCATAACTTTATCTACTTCAATCTTTTACTATGCACTTGGGAGCGGTTATGTTATTATCTAATGGTCCTTTGCAATAACCTGAATTTGTAGTCACAAGTGATTTATAGCATCCTGTAGTTTATTACAGTACAGACGACTGGCTGTAATACAATTTTAAAACCGCTCTGTACCAAGGCTTCACGTTCTTAAAATGAATTTTCTGGCATGTTTTTGCTATGTAATCTGAGAGCAGCGTGTTGTAGGGGCTGAGACGCTGGTTCCAGCGATGTGTTACCTACTGGGCTGTGTTGCTATTTTAATACAATCAGTATTTTATTAACAGGAGATTATCACTGCATGAATGTCTTGCATGCATTCTGGTCCAATCCTGTCACTAGCACTGTTTAGGTGTCAATCAACATAGTACACAGAAAACTGCCAATTATTGGTGTGGGCGGAGTTATTCACAAAGCGGTCAATCATTGGTGTAGGCAGGGCTATACACAGCTCACCATTTCTGGCTCTACTTGATTTGCAGCAGAAAAAACAGGGATTCTAGCAAAATAACAGCAAACAGCCGAGTAAGTGATACAACTCCGGAATCAAGGTCTCTGCCTCTGCATCATGGTGCTCTCAGATTACATAGCAAAAACATGCTCACATTTTCCCTTTAAAATACCGTATATACTCGCGTATAAGCTGAGTTTTTCAGCCCACAAATTGGGCTGAAAAGTCCCTCCTCGGCTTATACGCGAGTATATACCCAGTGGTAGTATACAGCTGCCCGCCTGCCACCCCCATCAGTATACAGGCCCCCCCATCAGGATCCAGGGCCCCCCCTCCTTGCTCCGCAAAACCTGCAAAGGAAAATCATTATACTTATCACTGTCCTGTCACCGCCGGACCGCCGCTGCCATCGCGATCCCCGTCGTCTTCCGGCTTCCTGTGGTCGCAGGCAATGATGTCATTGCCTGCGCCGACCACAGGAAACCGGAAGACGCTGGAAGAAGACGGGGATCGCGATGGCAGCGGCGGTCCGGCGGTGACAGGACAGTGATAAGTATAATGATTTTCCTTTGCAGGTTTTGCGGAGCAAGGAGGGGGGGGCCCTGGATCCTGATGGGGGGGCCTGTATACTGATGGGGGTGGTGGGCGGGCGGCTGTATACTACCTCTGGGGCTGCTGTATACTACCTCTGGGGCTGCTGTATACTACCTCTGGGGCTGCTGTATACTACCTCTGGGGCTGCTGCTGTATACCACACTGCTGGGGGCTGTATACCTGTGTTGGGGTCCACCCTCGGCTTATACACGAGTCAATAGGTTTTCCCAGATTTTGGGGGCAAAAGTAGGGGGGTCGGCTTATACACGGGTCGGCTTATACACGAGTATATACGGTAGGTAATTTGTAATTTAGAATTCTGCATTAGCCAGAAAGGAAAGTGTCTTTAAAATCTTGAGATTTGTCTTTGGAGGGTCCGGCGTTTTCCCTTATAGCTCATTTGATTATTGCCCTAAATTATTATGTCTTGTTATAGTTTATGGAAATATAAGAAACTTGCATCACATCCCGGCAGTGATTGACATCGCTTTATGAAACGCGTTGTATATTTTTTTTCATCTCCATTTATCTGTCCTGAACAGTCACATGTATCTGCAAGGCAGTGATCAATCAATGTCCTTTTCACAGCGGCCTTAATGGAAAATGTCTGCGAGGAATAAAAAAAAAGGAAGAGTTGAATTTCCTCATTTTTATTTTGAGTGAGGATTTTTTTTTCGTTGTCCTTGGTCGAGTCATCATTATCGGATACAAATGCAGATTTTCTAGTAAAGGTACAAGGATGGGAGGTTTATAGACGACCTGTCACTTGCCAAATATATGTCATGATTTTACCCATTGTCAGTGCCGCTGTTTTCCTGAATGTGGCGCTGTTTTCCTTTTTGGTTTGTGTTTCTCCATTCCAGAGATATGGCCTTTCTCTTCCTTAAATATAAATCTAGCCTTATTGGCCAAGTGGGCGTGGTCTTGGGTCCTTTTTTGCGTCTGCACAGGATACATTTTGGGTCCGCTTTTCAAACATGTCTTTGGTAAATATTTGCATCTCCTTGAAGTAATCGTGTTTGCGCATCTTTTCTTGGAACTCTTCATTTGGTGTTACTCTGCTATTCTTCATGGAAATTTAGGAAAATAAAATACAGGTGCATCTCCATAAATCAGAATATCATCAAAAAGTTTATTTCAGTAATTCAATACAATAAAGTGAAACGCATATATTACTTAGAGACATTACACACAAAGTGATCTATTTCAAGTGTTCTTTCTGTTAATGTTGATGATTATGGTTTACAGACAATGAAAACCTAAGGATCATTATCTCAGAAGATGAAAGTAGGGAGGATGAACGCTGCCTTATTCTACGAGAAATCAAAGGGTGAATATAATATTGATTAATTAGTCACGTTTCGGGGCTCCCTGGCCCCTTCCTCAGGACAAATCAATTTCATATTGCCATGTCAGGGAGTCCTGAAACGTGTTGACTAATAAATCAACATTATATTCACCCTTTGATGTCTCGTGGAATACGGCAGCGTGGTGTTTAACCCTTCATCCTCTCTACTCTATATGCACCACGCTGGCGACTGCAGCAGCCGTGATCTACTTTTATAGTGGTTGTGACTCTCACAACCACACAATGTGAAGCCTCTGATACCTATTTAGGTCATATTTTATCTCTCAGACCCATCATCCTCCCTACTTTAATTTTCTGAGGTAATGACCTTTGGGTTTTCATCGGCTGTAAGCCATGATCATCAACATTAACAGAAATAAACACTTGGAATAGATCCCTTTGTGTGTAATGACTCTATATCATATATGCGTTTCACTTTATGTATTGAATTACTTAAATTAACTTTTTGACATTTTAATTCATTGAGATGCAGCTGTATATATGGTGTTTTCCACTCTTTTGTCAATAGTGTGTGCCATTTGATATACTGACACTGTCTGCAGTAACTGGATGATGTCACTATGCAGGAATACACTCTGTGTGTGAGGAGACTGATACTATCCAGTTATACGATATCTCCATTATTCCTTTGTGAACTGTAAATTCCAAACAGAGTTCTAACAAAATATGTATAACAGAGGTCTAAATTACAATCCCTTTGTAATTTAGGTCGGCTCACTGCTGAGGTTTGCAAATCTACGACTAACAGAATGAGATCTAAGGGGTAAGGTTTCTCCTTGTGGAGTGACATGCCAGTATGAGGAGACTTAAAGGGGAACTCCGGGAGATAACATTTTTGGTACTGTCCCTGCCCTCCTACATGATGAATCTGAGCTGGGCACTGCATTTCTAGGATCTATAGATCGTTTATAAAGCAATACAATCATATCTGCTCCTCAGCTCTCACCTCCATAGGCGTGATCTTCTAATCAGATTAAAATGTGCGCCTCCCCGCTCTGTGCTGTGTCTCGGCCGGCCTGTAGTGGGGCTGGGTGACGCGAATCGCGTCATTTCCGGCGCCGGGTGACGTAGTACACCCGCGCCGCTTTGTTAGCTTCAAAACGCGCACTGCGCATGCGCAGTGCGGGTCTTGAAGCTAACAGCGGCGCGGGTGTACATACGTCACCCGGCGCCAGAAATGACGCGATTCGCGTCACCCAGCCCCACTACAGGCTGGCCGAGACACAGCACAGAGCGGGGAGGCGCGCATTTTAATGTGATTTGAAGATCACGCCTATTGAGGCGTGATAACATGAAGTGGGAGAGCCTGCCAGGGTGACTATGAATACCATAGTCACTCATTATTATCCCTAATGAGGTAGTGTAATAACATTTATCTTCATTTTCACTTGCTGCATTTAGGAGCTAAAAGGAGTGTAGGGTAAGTGTTACTATGCTCTAGGGACAGCTTTTAATAGCTTTGGGGGTGACAGGAACCCTTTAAAATAAAAAGTGAAACCAGAATCTCAATTTGCAGACACGGTGTTTCATGGTGATTTGCCCTCCATCAGTACAAAGTATGAGATCTGATCTGGCTGTATGAGAGGCTAATAAGACTGGGATGTAAGGAGTAAGGTTTCTCCTTGTGGAGAGTGACATGCCAAGTCTATCATATGATAAAAAGCCAAGCCAGACAGAATGAGAGAAACTTGTAAAGAGTGTCTCCCTGTCAGTGGCTCAGAGTTTATGCCCTAATTCTGCCTATGGACAGGGGGTCACCTTTTAGACAGCCCCTTTAACTGGACATATAAACTGTTCAACAAACTAAAAATAGTGCCTCCCCCTCGAAGGTAGTAGATATGACCGGAATAATTATTGCCATAACTCGCGTGTGTAAAAAATTAAGGCTGACTCCCTAATCTTTAATTTCTGCTATCATTTTTTTGTACATTTTCCAAAATTTTTTAAAAATGGAGATTATACCTTAATTGGAAAACACTTTATTATGTATCACTGTATGGTGTCCAGAGACCCCCTGTAACAAGAGCCTGACCCATGTTGTTCTGTAAAGTGAATTTGTCTGCCTGTTTTTAGTATGTGATCTGACAGTAACATAATGAAGGGACAGAGTCCCTGATTCCAGTGAAGTATCACTTAGTTTACTGGGTGCTGCACGTGTGATAGAATTTACCATTTACTCGGCTGCAGATCTAGCAGAGCTCAGAGTGCTGGAGCTGTGTATAACCCCGCTCACATTAATGTACAATGACAGTTGCTAATCAGTGATGGGGCCAAGATTGGACTAGGAGGCACAAGAAATCTAGTCCTGCAGTGATCATCTCCTGCCGATAAATCACTGAATATATTGAAACACAGCATAATACATTAAACATGGCTGAAGTCAGGGTCTCAGCCCCTACATCATGCTGCTCTGAGATTATAGTGAATAACTTGCTGATTCCTTTTTACGGTGCCTAGTGTTTACCAAAGACCCTTTAGATATCTCTGATGGCTGAATTAATACCTAGTCCTGAGACTGCAGACACTTCTGCTTGATTATGGTACTTTGCCCGGAGCGGATCACAGAGTTCTGGGACTGATCCCTACAATGCTCCTCGGATGGGAGTTTGCGGATCCCTTTCCTCCTTTCTCCGTCTTCTCTGATATACAGTTAGGGCCAGAAATATTTGGACAGTGAGACAATTTTGGCGAGTTGGGCTCTGCATGCCACCACATTGGATTTGAAATGAAACCTCTACAACAGAATTCAAGTGCAGATTGTAACGTTTAATTTGAAGGGTTGAACAAAGATATCTGATAGAAAATGTAGGAATTGTACACATTTCTTTACAAACACTCCACATTTTAGGAGGTCAAAAGTAATTGGACAAATAAACATAACCCAAACAAAATATTTTTATTTTCAATATTTTGTTGCGAATCCTTTGGAGGCAATCACTGCCTTAAGTCTGGAACCCATGGACATCACCAAACGCTGGGTTTCTTCCTTCTTAATGCTTTGCCAGGCCTTTACAGCCGCAGCCTTCAGGTCTTGCTTGTTTGTGGGTCTTTCTGTCTTAAGTCTGGATTTCAGCAAGTGAAATGCATGCTCAATTGGGTTAAGATCTGGTGATTGACTTGGCCATTGCAGAATGTTCCACTTTTTTGCACTCATGAACTCCTGGGTAGCTTTGGCTGTATGCTTGGGGTCATTGTCCATCTGTACTATGAAGCGCCGTCCAATCAACTTTGCAGCATTTGGCTGAATCTGGGCTGAAAGTATATCCCGGTACACTTCAGAATTCATCCGGCTACTCTTGTCTGCTGTTATGTCATCAATAAACACAAGTGACCCAGTGCCATTGAAAGCCATGCATGCCCATGCCATCACGTTGCCTCCACCATGTTTTACAGAGGATGTGGTGTGCCTTGGATCATGTGCCGTTCCCTTTCTTCTCCAAACTTTTTTCTTCCCATCATTCTGGTACAGGTTGATCTTTGTCTCATCTGTCCATAGAATACTTTTCCAGAACTGAGCTGGCTTCTTGAGGTGTTTTTCAGCAAATTTAACTCTGGCCTGTCTATTTTTGGAATTGATGAATGGTTTGCATCTAGATGTGAACCCTTTGTATTTACTGTCATGGAGTCTTCTCTTTACTGTTGACTTAGAGACAGATACACCTACTTCACTGAGAGCGTTCTGGACTTCAGTTGATGTTGTGAACGGGTTCTTCTTCACCAAATAAAGTATGCGGCGATCATCCACCACTGTTGTCATCTGTGGACGCCCAGGCCTTTTAGAGTTCCCAAGCTCACCAGTCAATTCCTTTTTTCTCAGAATGTACCCAACTGTTGATTTTGCTACTCCAAGCATGTCTGCTATCTCTCTGATGGATGTTTTCTTTTTTTTCAGCCTCAGGATGTTCTGCTTCACCTCAATTGAGAGTTCCTTTGACCACATGTTGTCTGGTCACAGCAATAGCTTCCAAATGCAAAACCACACACCTGGAATCCACCCCTGACCTTTTAACTACTTCATTGATTACAGGTTAACGAGGGAGACGCCTTCAGAGTTAATTGCAGCCCTTAGAGTCCATTGTCCAATTACTTTTGGTCCCTTGAAAAAGAGGAGGCTATGCATTACAGAGCTATGATTCCTAAACCCTTTCTCCGATTTGGATGTGGAAACTCTCATATTGCAGCTGGGAGTGTGCACTTTCAGCCCATATTATATATATAATTGTATTTCTGAACATGTTTTTGTAAACAGCTAAAATAACAAAACTTGTGTCACTGTCCAAATATTTCTGGCCCTAACTGTATAAAGTCCTTCACGTTCATGTCATTATTGCAAATTCGCTGAATCTGATTGAATGAATATTTCCCGGAGAGCCGGTATTATGTGTTTTATTGGATTTACCTCTGATGTGTGGATATGACCCGGGGATATGCTTTCGAAACACGGTTTCAGATTTCTTTATTAAATACATGATTTCCAATACCTCTTGTAGCCTCATTTTATTAGCATTCTCCACCACATTCCCTGCTTATATATACTGGTATTTAAACGGAGAGAGACAAGTGACCCCCCAGTGATCTTATATGGTGGAGGCCGATCTATCTTGACCGATGGATGTCACTAGAGAAGAATCCACGTAGTTGACTTTGCTTTTTTCCTTTGGAGATCTTCACCTGCTGCATTTCTGGAACCTCCTGTATTTTGGTTTTGCAGAATATGTAGTGCCGATACATTCAGACTTCATCATTGCTTTCCCCATTGGGGCTCACAATCTCAGTTCTTCGGATTGTAGGAGGAAACCCACGCAAACACAGGGAGAAAATACAAACTCCATGCAGATGTCTGTCATCCTTGGTGGGTTTTGAGCCCCAGGGCCCTTCCTTAATTGCTATGCTATAACCCACCCAAGGTGGAAACAATGGCTCACTGCTGACTCCATGGAATTGGTTCGGTCGTGTTTGGCTAAGGCCGGTTTCACACCGCGGTTTTCGGGATCCGGGGCTGTTTGGTGTGAACTTGACATAGCTGCCATCCGGATCCTTAGGAATACTATTTGCCATCCGGTTTCAATCTGTCCGGCAGGGTCCGGCAGGATTCAGATTTTCTCCCAGACACAAAAACATTTGTGTCCGGGGAAAAAATCGCAACAAATCGGATCCTCCCGGATCCAGCACCCCCTAATGTGGGAGTTTTTTGGGGCCAGATCCGACACAAAATCTGATTCGGGAGCTGAACGCCGGGTGCTGAAGTTTAGCAGCGAGGGCTGCTAAACTTCAGCACCAGGGATTGTCCCCTGCAGAGATTTCAGGACCGCGCCCAGCTCCTGCTCCTCTGATATGCCGAATCAGTCTGCAAACCGGACCAGAAGGCATATTTGCCCTCTGGCTCTGTTTTTAAACTCAGGTCCGGGGCTGTCAGGTTTACACGGGACTGCCCCGGACCTGGTCAGGTCGTAGTGTGAAACCGGCCTAAGTTCAGACAGAGTGTTTGTGCTCAGGTTATTTTATTGATTTTTTTTATTTTGCAAAAGAAGCATCATAAATGCATCATTCACTTGTGCTGCTTTTTCGTTCTGTTTTCGGGGACTCGGATAGACAGAGACACACAAACACACTTTATTACCCTCCCTGCGACCCCACAGTGAGTCCCAGTGATGTCTTCCTTCCAGGACCGGCAGGCCCTGTCTGAATAGTAAGAGGACCAAGTCACATGGTACCATATCCTTGAAAGTTCCCTACCCAACTACCCACAGGTCCTGCTGATGCCCAGGGGGAAAGACCTCACTGGGGCTTATCATGGGATTGCTGGGGAGGTTAGGTAATTGGATGTTTGTGGTGTAGACAAACGGAGCAATAATTGACGCTCCTTACTTTCTGGATGCGCTTTCTGCACCAGTAATTCAGCAGTCACAAACACTGACGGCTGCAGAGCAAATAGAAAATCCCATTCACTCTGCTGCAGAAGCAGGGACTGATCTGTTTTTGGTGCAGTTTAAAAAGAACGATGCACCAAAAATGGGTCAGAAACGTCCAGTGTGAACATAGCCTTTCCATCATGGCGGGCATCATGCTGCACTACTTTATTTTTTCTACTTGTGTGGAGGAATCTATGATGGAGGCTTTGATCGCATAATTGATTGTTGCCAAATAGCAAAAGGATAACCCCACATTTCCAAATTTTAAATAGATGTGTGCCACTTCTGGGATTGACACTTGTCACCCAAATTAGGGCCCCGGGACCCATGTCCCACCTAGTGAGGCAGGTTCCACATCCAGGTGAAGAATAAATAGGGAGGTGGCTACAAATACTGGAAACGTCTCCATTAATTTTTATAGTAGTTCCCGAAGCAACCAAACAGGGTTAATATCCTGTAGGTTTCTTTTACCACCATTAATGGCCCTTTATGCCCTCTAGTTCTTACAAGCATTGCCTCTAGTACAGCGCCTCACGAAAAACCATCAGATTGAAGGACAGGCAAAAAGTAGACTTACAATCAAAAAAAGAAGCAATAGGTCAAAAGTGGGATTAAAGAGGACCTGTCACCCCCTGCTGCATGTCAATCTAAAGGCAGCACTGAATGCAGCATGTCTGCTGCATTCAGGGAAGGGGTCCCCCATGTGTCTGTGTGCTGTGTACCACGAGATACAGCCTTTGTAAAACTTAGTTAGAAGCCATGGAGGCAGTCACTGTGGCTGGAGGAAGCTTGATTGACGGTGGCCATTACATCCCCCACGGCCTCTCTGTGCTGCTTCTGCTGTGCAGGTTTTGCCCTTCTGCTCTCTCACTCACAGCATGCAAATCATTTGTCCTGAAGTCCGCTCCAGATTCCTGCCCTGACAGCATAAACAACACAGCAGGAGGAGACACACAGAGAGGCGGAGGGGGAGGGAATGGTCCCAGTCAATCAAGCTCACTCCAGCCACAGTGACTACCTCCATGGCTTCTAACTGTGAGTTTTACAAAGCCTATATCTTGGGGTACACAGCACACAGACACATGGGGGACCCCTTCCCTGAATGCAGCAGACATACTGCATTCAGTGGTGCATTTAGATTGCGATGCAGCAGAGGGGAGACAGGTCCTCTTTAAAAGGGTTTTGCCCCCCATTTTAATGGATACTAATTTTGAACAAAGGTTTCAAAAACAAGCACCTTTGCAATATACTACTTGTCAAAGGGAACCTGACTCCTAAAAATCACCCCAGCCTATTAATATCTGTCCCTGCACCATCATTATGCTATTCTAGCTACAGGTCATCACAGATAAGCTGCCGTAAAGTAACCTCGCGCATGCGCAATGCACATCGTGAGGCCCTCGCTACACCCAATGGGTGTACCGATGTCATGGTAGCCGGATATGATGCGATTAGCGTCATACCGGCTAATCCTCCCATGGAGGAGGGCGAGGAAAATCAGTAAGGTTTATCACGAAAATCGGGGCATGAATAATTGCAGTAAATGCGGCAGAGAGAAGCCACAGGGAACGCCCTGAGTGACTTCTCAAGAGCTCAGAAGCCGCAGGAGGAGGTAATAAAAGCACATTTATAAACTTTCTACATACACAATTTTTACACAAAGGGATAGCTAGAATAGCATAATGATGGTGCAGGGACAGGTATTAATGGGCTGGGGGGTGATTTTTAGGGGTCAGGTTCCCTTTAAAATGTCCAACCGTTTTTGAGGTATTAACCCTTTTCTCTTGTTTACAGCTCGTTGCCTTTGGAGACTGACCACTGCTGGACAGCAGAACCTGAGCAGTGCTTTCAAGCTCTTTTCTTTTAAGCTTGTTAACACTGTATGAAAACTGCTCTGGATCGTTGGAGAACTCAGTTTTATTGTAATCCCTCCCGCACAGCACTTACAAGACAGATGGCAGCAGTGGTCGGTCTCCAAGACAACGAGCTGCAAACAAAAGTATTAATATTTAAAGAACGGCTAATATTTTTAACAAGTAGAAAATGGCAAAAGTGCTTATTTTTATAAGCACTGTCCAAAATGACCGTTTACAAAGCAGAGAAGAAAACCCCTTTAATGGCGATTTTTAACAAGTTTTCCCTCTTTATGGAGCACAATCTGTAGACCCGGTGTTACCCTGGCATACTAACTGTTCTTGGTTATAGAACAAAACAGTGATGTCACAATAGAAAGTTATCCTATAACCTTCTGAGTCATTTTACTGTAACTGTGCGGTATTTGTGTGTTCTGAGTTCTACTTGTGGATTTGCATTTGATTCATTCTATTGTGACACATCATACATACAAACACACACATGCATACATATACTCAGCTTTATATATTAGATATGGAAGGCTATGAGGCTGCATTATGATATATGGAGGGCTGTAAGTCTGCATTATGCTATATGGAGGGCTATAAGGCTGATTTATGCTATATGGAGGGCTAAAAGTCTGCATTATACTATATGGAGGGCTATAAGGCTGCCTTATGCTACATGAAGGGCTATAAGTCTGTATTATGCTATATAGATAGTCATGACCCTTTATGGGCATGACTATGCGGAATGGGCATGGCCATGTGAAGTTGTTGGGACTTGATACACCCACACACTCAGCTTTGTATATTAGATATGGAAGGCTATGAGGCTGCATCATGATATATGGAGGGATATGAGGTTGCATTATGCTATATGGAGGGCTATAAGGCAGCATTATGCTATATGGAGGGCTATAAGGCAGCATTATACTATATGGAGGGCTATAAGGTTGCCTTATGCTACATGAAGGCCTATAAGTCTGCATTATGCTATATAGATAGTCATGACCCTTTATGGGCATGGCTATGTGGAGTGGGTGGGGCCATGTGGAGTGGTTGGGACTTGATATACACACACACACACTCAGCTTTATATATTAGACTGTGGATGGCCTTGTAGTTGTAAACCAACGTTTCGCCTGCCGTTCAGTTGTCAGCCATTAATAGAGCTGTAATTGTTCTCCCGAGCCGTGGCTTCCTTTGGTTAAGTGGACGTAGACCCGATAATGCAGCTTGTCTGATGAATTATTAATATTCCATCTGTGGCCTTCTATTAATATGGTGCCTCGTAATACAGGACACATCTGCACCCCCTCCCACCCTCCGCTACATCTAATCAGTCCGTGACACCGTAATGACAGCTTATTTACCTGTTCGGTGCCGAGACCTTGAGAAATAGGAATGAACTGAGCGTTTTATTCCTCCAGCCAATGTTCCCGAGCTCTGAGAACATGGCATTCAGCTGATCTTGACACAAAAGGTCAGGCAATATTATGCGGCTTGTTTGCAATGCTATTAATTGCTCTCCCGCCGTTCTGGTCTACTGGGCACTGTTGCATGAAAGGGCAGTGCGCTGCAGAGCGGAGAAGTAAATATTACCCTCTGCTGCAGCGCTTCTTGTAGATAGAGGCTTATTTACTAAGATTGGGAAATGGGGGGAAAAAAATGTATAGCCCCGTATCCATGGCAACCCATCATTTCTTGACACCGGCCACACTTCTGCAAATTACATACTAGAAAGAAGATGATTGCACCCAGTATTCCTGGCGAATGACGAGAAGACGCCACAAGTGTGAAAGTCATGATTATTTATTTCGTTACATTTTTTTCCATCCTTCAGGTCTTGTATCTTCATTTTTATTTTTTATCATACACTTTAACATCAAAATGCTGTGCAAACAAATGTCCACTAATTCCCCAAAATCTCACATAGAATCACTTTCCAAGCCTTTTTTTTTTTTTTTTTTTTTTTTTTTACAGATAAGTTAAACTGGATTTCTCGCAAGATCTCGCTACACAACTGCACACTTTAATAAAGGGAATCTGTCGCCAGGTTTTTTCCATCCTATCTGAAAGCAGCATAATGTAGAGACAGAGACCCTGATTCCAGTGATGTCACTTAGGGTGCCTGCACACTTGCGTTTGTGTCTGCATGCATACGGCATGCAAACGCAGCCCATACTGATGTGAACGCAGCGGAGAATCTCCGCATGCGTTCACATTAGTATGCACCCCGGGCAGCCAATCAGCGGTCTTGGGGGCGGCGGGAGGAGGAGATCAGCGGTGGAGATCTCCTCCTCCCGGCCACAGCTTTGAAGATACAGCTGATCTGACAGCTGTTTATATCTTTTGCACCGACACTGAATAGATGATATCGGTGCAGGAGATAAGAAACAGCTGCGTTCGGTGCGCTGCGTTCCAAACGCAAATGTGAAGGCAGCCTTACTAAGCTGCTTGCTGTCATTTTAATAAAATCACTGTTTTTCTCTGCTGTAGATTTAGTAGCTGGACTATCTGGCAGCAGGTCAAGTAGTCCTCTAATGATGTTCTCCAGCTGATTAAACGGTGATTTTATCAAAAAGACACTGATCTGCCCAGTAAGTGACACATCTCTGGAATCAGGGTCTCTGGTCCTACATTATGCTCTTCTTGGATTAGGTGGCAAAACCTGGTGACAGATTCCCTTTAAATAGATCTTGGACCTTATAAGGATTCTAAACTTGCTTTGAAAAGATGTCAGGACAGCTTAGGACTTCTCCTCCCTGCTGCTGCTTGGATCTCACACCGCTCAATACAAGCTGCAGTTGTCAGTCTAGTTGGGTGGATGGATAGTCATGAGATATTTTATTCTTTTGTTGAACTCCTTAAATGCTCATCTTTAGTATTCTGGCATAGATTTTCAAAGTAAAGCAGTCTCATCGGGTCTAAGAGATCTATGTAATAAAAAGTCCAGTCTGGTGACAAATCATGTTTAACACTACAGTGTCCCTTAAAATCAGGAGGGTGTGAGGCTCAGGCTGGTTTCACATCACTGGTGTTTGGAATCTGGGCGAATACAACTGAAACCGTATGTACCTGAATTAGTTTTCTCCCCCATTAACTTTCAATGGAGATGCAGGAATTGCATACGGCAATTGTATACGGTTACAACCGGATCCGGGTGTTAGTTTTTTTGTCCGATGCCTAAAACGCAAAATGTTGCGTTTTTTGTTGCTCGTTTAAAACCCGGAAGTACCCGAATCCGTGGCTGTTTAGCTGGCATTAAAATGGAGCACGGATCCGGCTTCCCGGGCTGAGCATGCTGAGAAGCCAGGTTCATCCATCCCCACCAACCGGATCCTTCAAAAAAAAACAGTACACAACCTGATGCAACTGTATGCCCCCACAGTGGTATTATCCATCAGCTGGATCAGTAATACCGATGCAGGAGCATCCAGTTGCATTAGGTTTGACAATTACGAGGGGATGCCATTTGCTCCGTATCCCCGCCATATTCAAAAACCGGTAGTGTGAAACTAGACTGTTTGACGGAAGCTCGTGAACCGCCTCCTACCTGCTGCTATCCCTACTTCTTTTGATCAGGCTGCCTGGCTCAATGTTATCATTGAAGAATGACGCGTACGTAATGCTGCCAGGTGGGCTAATAAGAACACTGCCCTATCTGGTGGACCAAGGACCTGCGAATATATTCCCTCATCTCTAGTTTCTTGCTTATGGTTCTTCAATTGGGATCATAGGAAATTGTCCTGCTATATAGGAAGAACAGAAAACTGATCTGCATCCCTTGTATCAATCCAATATATATATACTAATGGCTACCAGGAATGTTTCTCAAACTTTTTAGAATTTTATGAATGTAGTTGTTTTTTTGTATTTGTTCTTATATGGGTCCCAAGATTAGTGGTGCAGTGGCACATGGTTTTTAAGGGTTTTGACTGTTTCTTTCACATAACTAAATGGAGAGCGAGAGACTATCCATCCATAGAAGATTGGCCATACTTCCCCAATAACATAGAAATATTGCACTGCTATGAGCACCAATAGTAAGTCTAGGAACAGTCCGGATTCTTATACTCTATAATTTGCACATTATACTTTTATGAATGGGCACTTCTTTATAAATGTTCCGTCAGCACTTTAGGTGTTGGAACGTCTAACTCTGGCACGCATCATGCCAGTCATTGATCAGTAGACTCTACTGTAAACTATTATGCCTGTATACAATTTATCAGACAGGAGGGCAGGTGCATAGAGACTAACCCTTGGCTCCACTTCCTGAAGTTATACTAAGCCCTGCCCCCACTTCCTATGTCTAGTCTAAGCCCTGGCCCCACTTCCTCCTGTTAGGCTAAGCCCTGCCCCCACTTCCTGCAGTTATACTAAGCTCTTCCCCCACTTCCTGCAGTTATACTAAGCCCTGCCCCCACTTCCTGCAGTTATACTAAGCCCTTCCCCCACTTCCTGCAGTTATACGAAGCTCTTCCCCCACTTCCTGCAGTTATACTAAGCCCTGCCCCCACTTCCTGCAGTTATACGAAGCCCTGCCCCCACTTCCTGCAGTTATACGAAGCCCTGCCCCACTTCCTGCAGTTATACTAAGCCCTTTCTCCACTTCCTGTGGCTAAACTAAGCCCTGCCCCCACTTTCTGCAGTTATACTAGGCCCTACCCCTACTTCCTGCAGTTATACTAATCCCTGCCCCCACGTCCTGCAGTTATACTAATCCCTGCCCCCACGTCCTGCTGTTAGTCTAAACCCTTCCCACACTTCCTGCGGCTACTCTAAGGCCTGCACCTCACTTCCTGCAGTTATACTAAGCTCTACCCCATTTCCTACGTCTAGTCTAAGCCCTACCCCCATTTCCTACATCTAGTCTAAGCCCTGCCCCACTTCCTGTGGCTAATCTAAGCCCTGCCCCCATTTGCTGCAGTTATACTAAGCCCTGCCCCCACGTCCTGCTGTTAGTCTAAGCTGTGCCCCTAAGTAGACACCTACTGGGCAGCACTTTGGAGGGATCGTTAGTTTACTTTATTAAGGATCAATAAAGTACTTTGCAGTTTTGTGATTGATGAGAATGAGGTTATTGAAACAGTGGAGACTTTTTAGGCATAAATCCAATCCTAGATCCTTCTTTATACATTGTCTTGCCTTTTTCTGGATGTGATTGAACAGTTGTTTTGCTTTTTGTTATTTTTGTACTTTGTGAATGTTTATAATAAATTAGGTAACTTCTGAGTGGGTCGTTGTTCCGGTGGATAATTGTGGAGGTTCTTGCTTGTGACTTGTGGGACCTGTGGTTTCCTCTTGTGGTTAAGGTACCGTTACATGTCGCAACATTACATGCAATGTCACTGGCAATTTGCTGGTTGCAGTGAAATCATGGACACATTGTTACATTTGTACACGGCAACAAAATAGAACAATGTGTCCATGATTTCACTGCAACCAGCAAATTGCCAATGAAATTGCATGCAATGTGTAACGGTCCCTAAATGTGCAAGTCACCGTGTTACATTCATGTTGAAATCAGCGTTTGTATTAAAGCTTCCGTCATGTCTTGGGTTTCTGTTTGTAGCTGCTGAGATCCCCGAGATCCAGACCCGGGACGACAAATGGAAATGTTTATCTGTAGTAATCACATATGGTTGTCAGTCTGCGTTGTCATGTGTTTTCTTTATTTTCTAATAATTTATTTGATATTTGGCAGAGAAGTAAAGCTGGATCCCATTGCAGTTTATGGATTCTAAGATCTCATTCACACGGTGCGGGCGGGCAGGCTTGTTTTAAATCGTTTTTTTATTCTGTTTTTCCGTCGGTGAACTACAAACTGCAGTAATTTTATTTATTATTTCTTTACTGATCACATAAACATGAATCAGGACGATGTGGGGGGGCTCCTCTGCTGTTTCTATGGAAACCTATAAAACGGTAATTAGGATTTAACGTAATATTTAATGGGAGAAAAAATATACAAAGCTATAGGCGCCAAAGTGTCAGACAAGTGACAAGGCTGCAAGATACAAAGCTCCAACATAGAAAGGTTTGCTTCATGTTGTAACAAAATGCAAAGAAAGAGTCTTTCTTT
The DNA here is from genome assembly GCA_033576535.1 of Allobates femoralis. Lineage (NCBI taxonomy): Eukaryota > Metazoa > Chordata > Amphibia > Anura > Aromobatidae > Allobates > Allobates femoralis. The sequence continues at coordinate 28,921,757 of JARQOC010000011.1, forward strand.
CTCTTTCTTTCTCTTTTTCTCTCTTTCTCTTTCTCTGTCTTTCTCTGTCTTTCTCTGTCTTTCTCTGTCTTCTTCTTTCTCTGTCTTTCTGTCTTCTCTGTCTTCGTCTGTCTCTCTCTCTTCTCTTTTGTCTCTTTTTTTGTCTTTCTTTCTCTCTGCTTTCTTTCTTTCTTTTCTTCTTTTCTGTCTTTCTCTTTTTCTTCTGTCTTTTTCTTTCTTTCTCTTTCTTTCTCTTTTTTCTTTTTTCTTTCTTTCTCTTTCTTTTCTTTCTTTCACTTTCTTTCTCTTTCACTTTCTTTTTCTTTCTCTCTCTTCTCTTTCACTTTCTTTCTTTCTCTTTTCTCTTTCTTCTTTCTCTCTTTCTTTCACTTCTTTCTCTTCTCTCTCTTCTTTCTCTCTTTCTTTCTCTTTCTTTCTCTCTTCTCTCTCTTTTCTCTCTCTTTCTCTCTTTCTCTCTCTTTCTCTCTTTTCTCTCTTTCTCTCTCTTTCTCTCTTCTCTCTTTCTCTCTTTCTCTCCTTTCTCTCTTTCTCTCCTTTCTCTCTCTCTCTTTCTCTCTCTCTCTCTTTCTCTCTCTCTCTTTCTCGGCGATCATCTTTGCATTAATTTTTCAAGGAACTCCACAGGGAACTTGTTCCAAACATCTTAGAGGACAAACCCCAGATCTTGTATGGACATAGACTTGTGCAGATTTCTCTGTCTCTTCACGTGATCTTGGATAGACTGGATGATGTGAGATCAGAGCTGTGCGGGGGCCGGATCACATCTTCCAGGACTCCTTGTTCTTGTATGCTGAAGATCGTTCTTAATGACATCAGCTGGATGTTTGGGGTCGTCCAAGTCGTGGACCGAGAAGTTGCCGCTGTTAGATTAAAATTTATTTTTTATTTTTTTTGAGTTAGGCGTCTGCCTCATATATAGACATTGGTTGGTGTTCAGGCCTCTCGGAGGGACGACTCGTACGTGTTCAGACCCTTCCATCCGCACATTCACTGCTCCTCTGCTGGGGCTGATTTGCTTGTTTGAAATGAGCATTTTCGTCAATTAATGTGAAAATCTGAGTCGCAAGGAGCACAAGATCCGGCAAATGTTTGTGTATTAAAAATAATAGCTTGTGATTTGTCACATTAATCAGTTGAATAACTCCTTTAATTGCTGCTGTGGAGGTTACGGGGAGCGTGTGCGGCGCTGTGTTTGCAGGACGTCTGCAGGCTTGTGTCTCTTTGTTTCTCACAGTTTAGTTATAATGGAGCTAAGCTCTTACGAACTCAAAACCGGAAAAATCAGGGTTCATTAAAAGTGCAGCCAGGCAAGTGCCGGTCACGGTTTGGTTATTTCTGCAAGTTTTATTAATGTTTTCTGTATTGGTGTTTTCAGCTTAGCGAGTTATAGGGAAACTTGTGTTATAAAAAAAATCACTATTCTCATCACTTTAATCGGGACTGGGCGCAGGAGAATGGTACTCCAACGCAGGGTTTACCAGGCACACGGGGACAGCACGCCACTGCAGATACTACCGGGCACACAGGTATGTCGCACCACACAGGGATGGCACCACCACAGGGACTATCAGGCGCACAAGGATGGCACACGACACTAGAGACTACCAGGCGCAAAGAGATGGCACACCACGCCAGGGACTACCAAGCGCACGGGGATGGCACACCACTGCAGGGACTTCTGGGCACACTGGGACAGCACACCACTGCAAGGACTACCGGGTGTACGATGCCACCACAGGTGGTACTACTGGGCACACTGGGATGGCACGCCATCGCAGGGACTACCAGGCACACTGGGATGGCGCGCCATCGCAGGGACTACTAGGCACACTGGGATGGCGTACTACCACAGGGACTACTGGGCTGACTGGGACGGCACACCATTGCAGGGACAACCGGGTACACTGTGGTGCCGTACCACCGCAGGGACAACCATGTGCACTGTTGTGCTGTGTTGCCCCAGGGACGACTAACAGGCACACGGTGATGCCACACCACTGCTAGGAGCACAGTGAGGCTAAGCCACCAGGGGGGCCACTGGGTATATGGTGAAACCATGCCACCATGGGGCGCACAGTGAGACCAAGCCGCCATGGGGACCTGGGTTAACTGTAAGACATTGCCATCACGGGGCGCAAAGTGAGGTCAGGACACCAAAAGGACCAATAGGCGCACAATAAGTCTCCAGAAATCTCTGGTGCCCAATGATGTCTTGGTGCATAAATGTATAAGTATAATGCAGAAAGTGTCATCGCATGGCAACTTCTCTACCTTTCCTGGGTTTAAGCACAACACAACATTACGTTAAAAGGGTTGTTAGATGTGAAGCTTTTACGGCACATACACATCTGGTAGCCCGGCCTCTCTAGTGCACGTACTTCAGTAGAGCTGATCTCCCTTTCACACATGATTCTCCATTTGACGTCATTCACATTTACAGACAGAGATGATCAGTTGCAGATTTTTTGCTTCGAATTTAAACAAAAAAAAACCCCTGCAGAAGTATTGAGTGGTGGGTGGCGGGCATGGACACGCTCCCGATGATATCTCCAAATCTCGCTTTCATCACATAATTGCACGCTCCTCGGTTTACCCAGCTGACGATCCGCAGTGACGACACATCGGCTCACTTTCTAACAGAGTGGGCTCTGAGCGGTCACATTAATGGCCGCTTTTCCTTGTTCCTTTGGTTATTTTCCTTATTCAGTAAATGACAGGACGAGTCCCAACAACCAACGGAGATGTAAAACGTAAAGTCAGGTAGTTTAACATGCTGACAACGCCCCGCACCGATTGTCCCTAATCCTGGAAAGCCGGAGACTGAGTGATGTCAGATGGGTAGAAATGTTCAGTAAATCCCGTCCGCTCATCAAACCATGCTACACCTTGGAAATGATAAAGCAAAAATCCCCAAAAGTGTTAATCAATACTTGTAAGCAATATATGGCGGCCTGGATATAGATATATTAATCATGTTTACATATATTTTTGTTTTTTTCTTATAGGCGCCATGCCAGCTCCTGAGCAGACGCCCATGATGGAAGAGGGGCTGCAGAAAGCCCCCCAGGACGCTCCCTCCACCACGGGCACAGAGCCAGAGTCCACAGCCACAAACATTTTGGCGTCTGTAAAAGAACAGGTGAGTATTTATAGAGCTTTGGTATGTGAAAAGTAAACTTTATGTATAGAGTTAGTGCGCTCGTGAGCTCCCGCACGGTAACGTCATGACTGTGGGTGGGGACGCTCCTCGGATGTCATCCTCCAGTCATACAATGGCTCTGTTAGACTGTACTGCCTCACTGTGAGGGTGTGTTCACACTGAGTTAGGTTGCTGAGGTTTTGAAGCAGAAACCACGAGAAGTTCAAAATCCATGAGATTTGATTGGAGAGGTGAAGTGTTTATCTTCCAAAAAGTCATTAATAAAAACTTAATGGGAACACACCCTAAAGGTAAATGTTTGCGTAGCTTCCCAGTTACTCCTAGTGTGTGCAGATATTGCATTGTTTATCCAAGTGTTAACCATTGTGGTGTCTCAATGGAAATACATTATTTTATGGAGTCTGTGAGAATGTAACCTCACCCAAGTGCAAAAAAGTAAAGCATGCCACACAAAAGATTGCAGGGTGCCGCACTGGAAAAGTGGAGAGTAGCCGGTGGTGCAAAGCGAATGTGCAGGCTGGCCGCACAGCAAAAGGGCAGGGTGGCCGCACAGCAAAAGGGCAGGGTGGCCGCGCAGCAGAGGGGCAGGCTGGCCGCGCAGGGTGGCCGTGCGCGCACAGGAAAAGTGACTTGGTCTGTCAAAATCCCACTCAGAAAAGTGAAGGGCTCCGCAACCAAATTTTTTTTTTTTTTTTTTTTTTTTTTTTTTAACACTACTAGTCCACATGGCCACAGTGTGGGTCGAAAATAGTAGTCCTCATTTCTTTGAAGCCTGGTTTGCTCCCATCTTCACCAATGCTGCCACCCCAGTATTGCTCAAGGGCCTTTTTGGGTAAGGTATCTATTAGCTGCACACTGCACCCTGAGACCACCGGAGTGACCGCTCATAAGAGGATTATATCCTGATTCATCTGAATGGTAGCAATATAACACTACTTTTTCCCTGCAGTAGCCCGGGCTAGAAGCAACAGCAACAATGTTTTTTCGTTTTTTGATGACAGAATAGGACAATGAAAACCTTGATTTAGGGCACGTTCACATGCAGCATTCTTGTACCCGAAACAAAAGCGTTGGTGGGAAAAACTTTGAGTACACACATTTTTTTCAAATCTGTCCCACACCTTATTTCCAAGCTGTATGGATTGATTGATGCCACTAAGGACTGGGAACATTATAAACTGTGGCCTAAAGGCCGTTAATGGAACCATATGTTGTGCGATTGTGTGAACAGCTCGTCTTGCCTCTGCAGCATCTCCACCTCTCCGACTGGAGAGACTTAACTAGCAGACAGCATGATTAGGGCATTAAATGTCTTAGAAGAGTGAACCCCTCACGTTTCCAGTAATGTAAACTAACAAAATGAGAGAGCCCTCACCCTTCCTCGGGTCTCCGCCACTCCTCCGGCGTCAGTGTCTTGGCTGCAGTGGAGATGTGAGCTGTCGACATAACATCACCGTAGCGGAGATCCGAGGAGGGGAGAGGACTCTCTCATTTTGTTAGTTTACATTACTTTTTGGGTCTACTTTTCTAAAAATGGAAAATCCCAATAAACTTCATTTTTAGACACATGATTCTTGGGGCTACAAAGAAAACTTTCAGAGACTGCAGGAAGTGAACAATCGAGTAACGGTGTAGATCTATGTCCGAAAACCTTCTGACGGCTTCCGGTTAACATTTTTGGTAGATCGGCATGACATATTATCCCAAGTATTTCACTGCTTTCTGCAATAGGCAATTATTTCCTTTCTAAAAGAAACCGGGCATGGTTCCACCACAATGTGTTTCTGAAGGAATGAGTGACAGCTATGGAGTCAGGGCTGTGCTTAGCGGTCAGTTTTGTGAGTGACAGCTCAGTCGTCCAATCTACTGTTGGGGCGTGCAGAGCTGTCTGTGGGTTGATGAGTGAGTCACTACTAACATTTAAGAAGGGCCTGGATGCCTTACTTGAAAACTATAATATTACCGGTTATATATGCTAGATTCTTGATAGGGCGTTGATCCAGGGAATTAGTCTGATTGCCGTATGTGGAGTCAGGAAGGAATTTTTTTCCCCAATGTGGAGCTTAGTGTTGCCACATTGGTTTTTTTTTTGCCTTCCTCTGGATCGACATGTTAGGCTGTGAGTTGAACTAGATGGACTTAGTTTTTAAGGTTGAAGGAAGACTATGTTACTATGTATTGACAGCTCAGCCAATCTGACAATTGGAGGTGCTGGGCTTCTTCAGGTGTTCCCTGCATGCTATGATTGCTTACCTACTTAGCTGAGCAGTTAGTCCCATGTCTCTGCCAGTTGTAGCATTTTGTTCATTAGTTCATGTTGGCTTTTTATATTAGATGTCCAATCTGAGAATGAGGTGCTGGGATTCTTCAGGTGTTCCTGTTATGAGTGATTGCCCAACTACTTAGCTGAGCAATCAGTCACAGAACACAGTCAGTCAAAGGATTTGCTCATTGGTTGGCCCTGTTTATCTGTGCTGTGTATTCTGATCTATTGCTGTCAGAACTTTGATCACCTCTGATTATCCGTTTGCTTTGTCCCTTTGCGTTGATCCGCTCTCCTGGTATTGGGATCCTGACCCGACTACGCTTCAGTCTATCCCCTTAGTCTATGACGTGCTCTCTTCTTATCTGACCCCACAATTTTTGACTTCCCTGTTTCACGGCTTGTCCATGTAGTGACTAGCCCTTATACATTGTTAATTTTTTGGTCCTCTGTTTTTCCTTAGACTTCATACTTGAATGCTCACAATGCTGGTTAGTTGTCTGTTACTAAGCCCGGGGCTTAAATCCGACCGCCAAACCTGGAGTTTCTCATGTTTCTCTTTACCATAACTTGGATTAGATCATGGAATACAATGGTGATCAAATTCCGCAGGTCTTTGTAATTTATTATTATGTGACTTTAGTTACAGCCGCCTGACACTGAGGTGAGGACATAACTTGCAAATGTAACTTTTGTCCAATTTGTCCTGTCGAGGTCCTGCAATGCTTAGTGAATGGGTTCTGCCACCCTTGACTTTCTGTATAGGGGAAAATGTAGAAATGTCCTTGTAGACGGAATCCCGCTGCAGCCGAGTTCTGGTTAATAGCGCTTCTGTTGTTGGCTCTTCTTGGTCTTTTGATCATTTCTATCGGTCCGTTGTGATGGAGCATCGCCGGCGAGTTGCACCTGACCTGATAATGTCTCGCCTGTTCCCGTACAGCGGAGTCCGAGCTTCTGAACATTCACAATCTCCCCAAACCCCATTGTGCTTTGTGGCAGCAGAATGATTTGCAGTCTTCTGGATTGGTTTTAGCCGCCAGCACTAAGAAAACAAACTGGACCTTCTGCCAAGTCGGAGTCTGGTGGTGGAGAAACTGTGGTTTGCTGGTGTTCTCGGTTCTCGTCCCTCACAATGGTTTTAGTATCATTTCTATGAAAAGCTCGACTGTTCCTCCGGAGAAGCTGAGCGGCAAATGAAGAATTGAGCGCTGTAATTGTAGGGCAGTGTCAGCGTGTTAGATCATCACTACAGAACAGCACAGCAGCGCCTCAGATAATGGCCAAATAACCGCATCTTCTACTAAAGACTTAAAGGGGAAGAATCCTTAGAAAAAATGTTTCTCTTCTGTTTTTAATTATTCATAAAATAAAATCTTACAATTTTTACATTGGCTACAAGGTTAAATTAAGGTCTCTTGGGCCCATGGAAATTAGTATCAATAGACTGACTAGAAAAATAAAAAAAAATATTATGTAGGGAGGGGAAGAGATGAGCTGTGACATCACCTATTGTGAATGGTGGATCCTGTGTTATCTACTGTATATAGAGGTGTTATCAGTCATTGTACAGGAGGAGGTGAGCTGTGACATCACCTATTGTGAATGGTGGATACTGTTATCTACTGTATATAGAGGTGTTATCAGTCATTGTACAGGAGGAGGTGAGCTGTGATATCCCCTATTGTGAATGGTGGATCCTGTGTTATCTGCTGTATATAGAGGTGTTATCAGTCATTGTGCAGGAGGAGGAGGTGAGCTGTGATATCACCTATTGTGAATGGTGGATCCTGTGTTATCTACTGTATATAGAGGTGTTATCAGTCATTGTACAGGAGGAGGAGGTGAGCTGTGATATCACCTATTGTGAATGGTGAATCCTGTGTTATCTACTGTATATAGAGGTGTTATCAGTCATTGTACAGGAGGAGAAGGTGAGCTGTGACATCACCTATTGTGAATGGTGGATCCTGTGTTATCTACTGTATACAGAGGTGTTATCAGTCATTGTACAGGAGGAGGAGGTGAGCTGTGATATCACCTATTGTGAATGGTGGATCCTGTGTTATCTACTGTATATAGAGGTGTTATCGGTCATTGTACAGGGGGAGGAGGTGAGCTGTGACATCACCTATTGTGAATGATGAATCCTGTGTTATCTACTGTATATAGAGGTGTTATCAGTCATTGTACAGGAGGAGGTGAGCTGTGATATCATGATCACTGAAAAAACGGGCCTGAGTTGTCCAATTTCAATCTATTAATAAACAAACGAATCAACTTTTTCGCATATCGGCTTCGGTTTATTTTCAATAAAATTCCTGTGTGGAATGTGATAATGTGCTAGTGTATTCACAAAAGTACCCCCCCCCATCCCGTTTACACGGGGAGACATCTCCGTCGATAGGCCACGCCCGTACATCGCCTATGTAATCGGCGCCGATGTCGCCACGTGTGGCGTGGCCTTAAGAGGGATCTCTGGGTAGGACTCGCGGAGTCTCTTGTTCAGTCAAGGGAGGTATATCTAGGATAACCCCGGACACAATCTGTCTCCAGGAGCACATCCAATGATATACCCTCCACTGTTCAGTCAGGTTACGAAGCTATATACCAGGATGGGAGGCTATATATTACCTGGAAGGGGCCAGGGATGGGGACATTACCCCCATTAGTGTCAGCAGCAGATCCCTCACATAACACCTAATTATAACCACAGTTTTACTTTAATTTTCCCCCCTATTTTCCTCCTCTAAAATCTCGGTGCGTTTTATGGTCCAAAAAATACGGTTCATATTCAGCAAAGAAAGCATGTTTAGCGTACTTGTGTGGTGGTGATCTCCAACTATAACCCTCAGCATGCCCTCACGACGGTAGAGTTTTGCTAGGAGTTGCATGTTTACAAGTCATATCTTGAGTAACGCCGTGGTCAGGAAACTTATTAACATTTGAGAACCGGCTCATTGGAATGGGGATTCCCTCTTGGACTTTTTGCAGAATGTTGCTGGGAGGAAGTAATTGGGTCGTGTATCCGCGCTGATGCATTTTTAGATCCCAAGTGATCACCAAATTGTTGCACTGGGGTTTGTGGCAGGGGTCAGGCTCCTCTTATCTGTTAGGATTTGTGAACACTAGATATCCCAAGCTTACAAAGTAAAGTGCTTTGAGCTCAGTGATTTTATATATGCATAGTTAGTGGAAAGGAAATTACGGTGACTTAGGCTGTGTTCACATGTTGCATTTTTTTACAGTAGTTTTTTTTTTTTTTTCCCATGAATTTTATTCAAATTACCGTAAAAGCTTTTTTTTTTCAGCACCAGCAAAAGCTCCGAGATAGCAGAAATCTCCTGCACACAATTGCTATTTATTCCCCCTGAATCTAATGGAAAATTGCTGCATTTTTTTGAAAGAAGCAGCATCAATTCTTCCAGCATTTTTTCACCATTGAAAGCAATGAGAGCGTGCGAAAAAAGCAACTGTTGCATTTTTGTTGTTTTTGTGGTGAGACTAATTTTACCGTAGACAAATGACAAAAAAAAAAAACAGCAAAAAGACAATTTGTGAAAATACCCTTGAAGGGATTGTCCAGTGAACTCAAGTCATTATCTATCCCCGGGATCAGTGGTAACGTACGGAGGGGATCCGATTGCTGCAGCCCGCATGGGACACCTTTCTGGTACAAAACGGAGCTGCAGGTCGGACGCCCAAACAACGCTCCATTCATGCTCAATAGGAACGCTGGAAAAAGAATAGCACGGCCAACCGGCGTCCTGTCCTGCTGATTGGTGACAGTCCCAGCGATTAGACTCCCACTAATCAATGCTATATAATATCTCAACAAATGTATATTTCTGGATTGCAATTTCCACTAAAATCTATGTCACATTTCGGTCAACAAGACCTTCCTCAGACGGATTGCAGACAGGAGACTATATATTATAGCACTGATAGAGTAGGGGCTCGAACCAGTGTTACTCTATATAGCTTCTCTTCTGAAGAAGGGCTTGTTGACCGAAACGTTATGCATTTGTTTCCAGAGTGCGACTCCCAGTAAAACCTATAGTCCTTGTGAGTTAAAGAGTGCCGGACTCCATCATTATATTTGCATATGGAGTGGTATCCTATCCGGACATCATATTTTTATTCCGAGTGATATATTTTCCAGCTATACAGGGCGAGCCATTTATATGGATGCACCTAAAAATTGGATTGGTTGGTGATAACTTCCTGTTTGTGGCACATTAGTATATAGTATATAGTTTACTAATGTGCCACAAACAGGAAGTTTATGTCCCCAACCATTCCCATTTTATTAAGGTGTATCCATATAAATGGCCCACCCTGTGTAATCTCTCTAAGCTTATGTCCCCATTGGACGTTTGTGCTGTGTTTCTGCTTCAGAAACTCATCACCCACTGCATTTACATGAAAGTCTAAGTGGTTTAATAAATGCTGTGCCCACATGAGTGTTTGTAGATGATGCATGTTTGCTGCAGAGATTTGATGCACTCAAAAATGCACATATCAGTTAACTTGGTGTTGTGGGGCTGCATTTACCCTATTACCTTCATTCTAACCCCCCCCCCCCCACCGTCCAAAAAAAGCATCACAAACTGATTAGTATTCACACAGTCACTTATGATGCTTTTTCACTGTGATTTCCTGATCAAAAATGCTCCCAGTACTCCCCCTCCCTGGCGATTGTCTTCCTTACATGCATCGGCAGGAGCTGTTCTAAGTGACTTACAGGACCTGTGCACCATGTGACTCTCGAGCTGAATCACATGGGCAGGTCCTGTCCATACCATACCCGCAGGTCCTGCCGATGCCCGGAAGGAAGGAATCACCAGGGCTCACCGTGAGATTGCCGGGAGGATAAGTGTGTCTGTCTCTGTCTGTGTCTGTCTGTGTCTTGTGTCTGTCTCTGTCTGTGTGTGTCTGTCTCTGTCTGTGTGTGTGTCTGTCTCTGTCTGTGTGTGTGTGTCTGTCTCTGTCTGTGTGTGTGTGTGTCTGTCTCTGTCTGTGTGTGTGTCTGTCTCTGTCTGTGTGTGTGTCTGTCTCTGTCTGTGTGTGTGTGTCTGTCTCTGTCTGTGTGTGTGTGTCTGTCTCTGTCTGTGTGTGTGTGTCTGTCTCTGTCTGTGTGTGTGTGTCTGTCTCTGTCTGTGTGTGTGTGTCTGTCTCTGTCTGTGTGTGTGTGTCTGTCTCTGTCTGTGTGTGTGTGTCTGTCTCTGTCTGTGTGTGTGTGTCTGTCTCTGTCTGTGTGTGTGTGTCTGTCTCTGTCTGTGTGTGTGTGTCTGTCTCTGTCTGTGTGTGTGTGTCTGTCTGTGTCTGTGTTGGTGTGTCTGTCTCTGTCTGTGTCTGTGTGTGTGTGTCTGTCTCTGTCTGTGTCTGTGTGTGTGTGTCTGTCTCTGGGTCTGGGTCTGTGTGGCTGTCCGTGTGTCCCTTTATTTGTAATGTGCAGAAATGACATGTTCATGCTGTGTTTGTTTGTTTTTTTTTTTTTTTTTTTTTCTTTCTTTTCTTTTACACAGCAGGTTTTTTTTGCAGCTGAAAAAAGCAGTACAAATGTCCAGTGTGCACATAGTCTATGTCGGCAAGCTTGGAAATGAAGAAAAAAATATTTTTTTGTTCTACCAATTTTGGGGATTCCCTTATAAAAAGTTTCTACATCATGTATTTTTTTTTTTTTTCATTTCGATTCTAAAGTGTATTTTTTCCGCAGAGTACTGTAGGCATTCAGTAATGAACACCCGGCTGTGATTTAGCAGAAGCTGCGGCTTTATGAGAGGCTCCTAAATAGGACAATAAACGCTAAGAATAAAAAAGGTATTTCAATAAAGCTGCAGAGACGACGACGTGCTCCAAATGTGAAGTGTTTGGGAAGAATGCAAAGAGATCTGCTGTTCTGTGTGTACGGAGGCCGCCATGTACAAGTCAGACACACAAATACTATATTTCATGGATTTAAAGAGATATTCCCATCTCCAAGATCCTATCCCAATATGTCGTAGGTGTAACAATAATATCAGCAAATCCCTCCAATCAGAAATGTAGTATAGTTCTCCTGATTAGCCTTGTCTCTTACCTTATGTGCCCTCATGTTCCGTATCCATGGTTACGTCCACTCATGTTAGGACAGTTAATTGCTCGTGGTTGTAACCATGGATACGGAACATGAGGAACATGAGATAAGAGACAAGGCTAATCAGGAGAACGATACAACATTTCTAATAAAGGATGTTTGCTTAATGTTATTATTGCACCGACTTCATATTGGGATATGATCTTGGAGATGGGGATACCGCATTAACCGAAAATAATAATTTTTAGGCAGGTGTAATGAGACCAGATTGGTGACGTCGGTCCTTTTGGACCAGTTTGTCCAGTTCTGCCTCTTTCATATCATCTGTGACCCAATATGGTTCTGTATAGAATCCATCCATTTATGCAACTTCATTTTTTATTTTATTTTGACTTTATATTTTTTGCTACCTCATCTGACCGCAACATAAAGTTTTCAAAAGAAACCCTGAATTCAATGATATCGGATCAATTACTGGCTGCAGCTTTTAACATCTATCTGAGCTGAGAGCTGCCCCTGTCTACACCAGGCTCTCAATAGATTGACACCTCATAATCAATGCACAATCACAACAGGGGGCATATTGGACTGCCTTGCAGGTGAGTTGCTAGTCCTGTAATGTTGATCACAGGATAATCAACTTTCTAGTTTGTGTTAACAATATCGGGAACACTGATAAGAGAAGCACAATTGCGTTGGGTTTTTTAACCCTTACAGCATGCTGTCCTCCTCTTACACAGCAAAACCTGCTGACAGATTGCCTTTAAACATGTTTTCATTTGTTATAGCCCCTGTTAAGTTGTATTGATCTTCGGTGGATAGCACACATTACCTTGTCAATCGTTTAGAAGGAGCAGAGGCGTGTAGCAAGTCCGAGCAAGACGGCTTTCTGGTTGGCCCATGCACCACGCAGGTGTACGCTGAGCACTTTTACCCCTTTTTTTGATCAGTATTTTGGAGGCTCAGAACCAGGATCCCCATTGATCAAGATTACTAAAAGGTGCTATGACATATCAAAAAACAGGTTTAGTTATCCCTCTACAGTGAAGCTCACACAGTGTGGAAACCAGGGCAGTGGAGTCGGAGTCAGTGTCCATTTTGGTGAAGTCTGATTCAGGGCAATTGAGTAGTCGGAGTGTGATGTTTGGCTTACTGACTCCACAGCCCTGGTGGATGCACTGTAGATTTTCCAAGCGGAAAAATAGCAAGTATTACAACAATGTCGCACTTTGCACCTAGCCTTGCTATCCAGAATTATTACAGATTTTGGGGGGAGGATTTGGGGGAGGATTTACAGTTTCTGCTCCAAAAACTCCTTAAAAAAAAAATCCTCAATCTGCGCCATCGATCGTCATGAATTTAACTAGTGGGGGAAAGGGGTAAGCTAGTCACACCTCTGTCCCACCCCAGCTCTGAAAATTACAAAAATCACAATGTTTTTCTGCAGCCATGCACAATTTTTCTTTTTACACCAGTTTTCTGCCGTATAAACTTTGATGAGGTTTTGGATTGTAAACACAACGCTTTTGAGAAGGATTTGGAAAGTTTCCATTTAGTTGAGTGTGCACATGACCTGACCAGTGCAGAATATTTCTGTGGGTTTCTCTGCTCCACTTCACCTCCGCCTGGATGAAACCGTGAGACGTTGAGCTTCATAGGAAAACATTGAGTTGCAGTTTTGACTCGGTTGCTCCAGTGAATCTGAGCAATGAGTCAGGCAGTTGTTCAGAATTAATAACTCATTTGCCTCCAGGGGGACAGGTTTCTTTGCTCACCTGAGGCTGGGATCACGCCACCAAAGATTTCCAGAGAATTTGTAAAGCGGGAGGATACAGCGCAGCGGCAGACAGGCGTCAGGCGCGTGTGAATGCCGCTTTCTGCGCTTATTGTGGATGTGTACATTATTCAGTCACTCCGTTGTGCCATTTGTTGGGGCATTTCCTATCCTACAATTCCCGCATTGTCCACAAGCCATTGATGTCTTCGCGTGGCGCCTTTCCTCATAATTACAGCGCAGTGAAAGGCAGAGAGAAGAGCTGTTTCAGGTGCGCTCCTGTTTAGACATGCCTACAATTCCTTTTTCTCTCAATGGTTCCTGCAAAACTATATCCTCTGTACACAGCAGTCAGCCGCCTTTCATCTGCTCTTCCTAGTAAATCACTACTCACAGATCCCCTGCAATTTCTCAGACCTCTCTTCTCTGCGCCAAGATGGCAGCGACAGGAAAATGTGGTGTGTATCATCCACGTCCCTATATAGACCCCTTATTGAAGTGGTTTTTAAAGAAGTCTTGTCATCCGGTCCAGTTTTTCCCTTTATTGTATTCCCGCAGCCCTCCTGAGTTATCCATTTTTTTCTTTTTTTAAATCCAACATACAGTTCTAAAGATATGGATCCTTTTATTTAGAGCTATGTTTTATGGTCCTTTACCAAGGAGGCGTGGCTCACAAGTATGTTAGTAGGCAGAGCAGCCTAAAGACACGCCCCTGAGGTTCCACCTGCTTGGAAATACCATAAAAACTGCACAAAATTGGAACCAGATGCAAGATTTAAACAAAAATTGTCATCATTAAGGACAGGGGGTAACAGACCCTGAAACGCGTAGAAAATAAATCACGCAAAAGGGTTATAATTAGTTGTCATTTAAATTATTGGGTCTACATGAACGGTTGCGTGGTGATAAAGCCCCCATTTCTGTTTGGAGACTGCTGCAGACTGTATTTTGGGATATCGCAGGATTTCACATGTGCTTTTAGTAGTTGAGAATCTTCACACCCTTTTCAGGTGAGCAAAACTCCCTTTTATTATAAGTATATCACCACAGGTAAACCCTATGTGCGCCTTGTCTTCATATCTAGTTTTTCCTGCTTGCATACTGCACGGATGACTTTTCAGTAAGCTCATTATCATCACAGACATGATTACAATAAACCGTATGCAACACAAGTTCCACCATCTCAAAAGGGTGATGTCACTGCTCATTCCCTTCACAATGACCATATATATATATATATATATATATAGAATTTCATTCATTCATGGTAACACTATTTTTAAAAAGATCATTTTGTAGTGACTTATTATTCCCCTATGCTACCCAACACACTGGTTTTGAGTATTCTCCTAGATGTTCTTAAAGATTTCAATAGTTTGGTGACTTGTATACCTGCTGCTGTACTTCTTGTATTTTTGCACTATTCTATTACTAAGCACGCTGTGTATTACGCTGTGCAATAGGTTTATTACTTAAATGGAGACTTTCAGTAGGGTTTTATACCCCAGACTAGTAGCATGTCTGTAAAGGCAAATTAATGCTGATTAAATCCGCACCTTTCTTGTATAAATCCGCTTTCCTGTTCTAGAGAAACCAATAGTTAAAGTTGTCTGAATGATGACGGGGTGGGGCAATGCACTTATGCTTTATTCTTTGTTCCTATGTGTTGCAGCTTTTTGATTAGATTTCATATTAAGGCTACATTCAGATAACATTTTTGATGCGTTTGTTGGAGATCCGTTTTTCAGCTGCGAAACTGAATCAGCTTTTCAAAAAATAAATAAAAAAATAATCCGTTCTTGATGCGTTTTGCAAGGATCCATTTTTTTTTTTAAGCCCATAAAAATGGATCAAAAACACTACGTGTGAATGAAGTCTTAAGGCCGGGTTACACATAACGATGTGCCAGCGACCCGACCAACGATCGGGATTGCTGGCACATCGCTATGTGATCGCTGGTGAGATGCCAGACTCCGACCCATATAATGACCTCGACATCGGGGAATATAAACTATTCTTTTCCACGATGTCGAGGTCCTGCTACTGTATTCAGCCGGAGAATGCTGGTAACCAGGGTACACATCGGGTTACTAAGCACAGTGCCCTGTGCTTAGTAATCCCATGTGTACCCTGGTTACCAGCGCGCTGTGCTTAGAAACCTGATGTGTACCCTGGTTACCAGTGCGCTGTGCATTAGTAACCCGATGTGTACCCTGGTTACCAGCACACTGTTCTTAGAAACCCGATGTGTACCCTGGTTTCCAGGGAACACATCGGGTTAGAAAGGCGTCACACATGCTGATGTCTGCTGCCCAGCAGCAGACAAACGACCAAAAAATGGTCCAGGCCATTCCACAGCGAGCTGATTGCTGGTCACACACAGCGACATCGCTGCAATGTCACAAAACCTGGGGCCGTTACACACAGCGAAATTGCTAACAATATCTCTGCAACGTCACAGATTTTGTGACGTTTCAGCGATGTTGCTGCGTGTGACATGCTGCAGCGACCAGATCGCTGCAGAGTGGCCATGACTATTTTTTGGTCTTTGATCTGCCGCTGGGCAGAATACATCGGCATGTGTGATGCCTTTCTAACCCGATGTGTTCCCTGGTAACCAGGGTACACGTCAGGTTTCTAAGTTCTTAGTAACCTGATGTGTACCCTGGTTACCAGCGTTCTCCCGCTGAATACAGTAGCAGAACCTCGACATAGTGGAAAAGAATAGTTTATATTCTTTTCCACGATGTTGAGGTCGTTATATGGGTCTCTGGTGAGATCTGCCTGTCTGGCATCTCACCAGCGATCACATAGCGATGTGCCAGCGATCCTGATCGTTGGTCGGGTCGCTGGCACATCGTTATGTGTAACCCGGCCTTTAGTCTTCAAAGCACGTGCAAATGTTAAGAATTGGTGGAACAGTGGCTGTTTTCTCATTTGCAAACCATCAAGGCTACAGACATCTTTGCATCTTATTATTAGTATTATTATTATTATTATTGTTACTGCACTATGTGAAGAAAAAAAACTGCATTAAACTCGATAAAATAGTTGAATAGTTTTATCCATTTTACTTTCACAACTTGCACATATTCAGGTCGGTGGTTCACACTGTAATGACCCCTCTGGATTCTTTGTGGTTGGAAAGCGTGACATTGCTGTGCACCGCAGGTCAATTTACATTGCATATTTTTTTGAGAATTATGTGAACCATTTGAAGCCTTTCTTAAAATTTCATTTTGCTGATATTGTAAAATGTAGCAGATTTTCTGAGCTTAATCCTCGGTGGGAAATCTCCTGCATATTCCGTTTGTGGGAGCGTATCATTACATTACATTGCTAGCTGCTCATTGCAGTTCGTTGTCAATCCTGCAGCCGTCGAACCTCTCTCCTTCCTCTCCTTAGCAGTCACCTAAGCTCAAATCTGATTATTCTTTGAGTTGATTTTATTTGATGGGATCAGATTTAAGTTTAGATGAATATTCAAGAGAGTTAGAGACTTTCCCATGAACAAAGTTCATTTTAATCGATAGATCTTGGAATAATAATAATTTCCATAATTGGATGTGTTTAATAATATTGTTCCTGTGCTGAGATAATCTTCTATATGTGTCCCTGCTATGTACTGTGTAATGGATGTGTTTGACTGTACAGGGATATGGTCTAATCATACCACAGCTCCTGGGCCGGGGTGGACACAAAACAGTACATAGACATTACAGCCAGGGATCACAGAATATCTGTATACTCTTATATTCTGTGATCCCCGGCTGTAATGTCTGTATACTCTTATATTCTGTGATCCCCAGCTGTAATGTCTGTATACTCTTATATTCTGTGATCACTGGCTGTAATGTTTCTATACTCTTATATTCTGTGATCCCCAGCTGTAATGTCTGTATACTCTCTTGCGTCCTCCCTTCAGGAGCTGTGGTATGATCAGACCATGTCCCTGTATGGTCAGACACATTCATTACACAGTACACAGCAGGGACACATATATAAGATTAACTCAGCACAGGAACATTTTTTCTTAAAAAAACATCCAATTGTGGAAATTATTATTCCACAATCTATTGATTTAAATGAACTTTATTCATGGGAACCCCCCCCTCCCCCACTAAACGAAAAAGTGGAGGCTAAACACTAATCTGACAGCGAGTCTGCAATTGTATTTCACACTGTAAGGCATGTAGCAACTTGCAATGTATTGTGATACCTATAAGATGCAGAAACAAAATAGTTACATTAATGAAAAAAAAAATATTATAAATATGTTTGTGTAAAACGTGAATTGCAAAAAAAAAAAAGGTTCCAGTGTCCATGAGCTCGGTCCCCCCTGTCCTGGTAGGTGCGGTGCGACAGACGTTGCCTTCATTCCCTTATCGGGGCCGGTAACCTTTGTTGGTGGATGTGGTTTGCAGCCTATCGCTTTGTTCACTGAATCATCACTTTGTTCTCACTGAGGACCAGTTATCGCCTTGTGTCAATAGTCCCTGTAAGCGATAATATAGTCCAGGCACATGCCCAGTAGCCAATGAGACTAGGAATTTGCTGACGACTCCTAACTTTTTGGATTCATTTTGCTCTGTAAACATTGGCAAGTAACTTGTGGATTAGAATAAGAAATCTGCTATGAAAACCTCCCATTACATTAAATTTATAGTTTGTTTTTTTTTGGAGTAAATATATTTAGTATCTGGTTGCTGAGTCCTGGTCACGTGAATGGGACTTAGTTACAGTATCAGGCAGGGTTGTGGACTCAGTCTGTGTCCATTTTGGTACTGTCAGAGTCTGATTCAGGGAAATTGTGGAGTCCGAGTTGGATGTTTGGCTTACGGACTTCACAGCCCTGATCGTGGAGTCTGAGTCAGTGTCCATTTTGGTGGATTCTGGCAAGTTGGGGGGGAGTGGGACTCTGGGAAGTTGGGGGGGGAATGGGACTCTGGGAAGTTGGGGGGGAGTGGGACTCTGGGAAGTTGGGGGGGGGAGTGAGACTTTGGGAAGTTGGGGGGGGAGTGGGACTCTGGGAAGTTGGGGGGGGAGTGGGACTCTGGGAAGTTGGGGGGGGAGTGGGACTCTGGGAAGTTGGGGGGGAGTGGGACTCTGGGAAGTTGGGGGGGGAGTGGGACTCTGGGAAGTTGGGGGGAGTGGGACTCTGGGAAGTTGGGGGGGGAGTGGGACTCTGGGAAGTTGGGGGGGGAGTGGGACTCTGGGAAGTTGGGGGGGGAGTGGGACTCTGGGAAGTTGGGGGGGAATGGGACTCTGGGAAGTTGGGGGGGGGGGGGGAGTGGGACTCTGGGAAGTTGGGGGGGGGGGGGGAGTGGGACTCTGGGAAGTTGGGCGGGGGGGGGGGAGTGGGACGTTGGGGGAGTGGGACTCTGGGACGTATGGGGAGTGGGACTCTGGGACTTTGGGGGAGTGGGACTTCACAGCCATGGTATGAAGTGCAGGTGATCAGTAATCTAGTGAGGAGTTATTCGATCAATAATCTGATAAATCTGTGGATACTGCATTCACACAGTGCAGCTGTCATACTGTTTTTATTTTGCCTTAAAGGGAACCTGTCAGCTAGTTTATGCTTCCCCCTCCAGCTATCACTGTCTGTACCTGCAGCTTCATAACACTAGTCTAATAACCCGTATCTGAGCTCATAGTGTAATGGTAAGCATTTAAACTAAAAAAAAGTAAGCAAGCGCAGATAGGGTCTTATCTTTTTAACAATCAGCGGCTTAAGAGCCGTAATGAACACTGCTCACCTGGTCTAGTTGTGTGACACACAACCAGTATGAAAAACATGTAATGGCGGCTGCTGCTGGACCCACACCTCCACGTGCTATGTGATCGAATTCCAGATTTTGTTCACATTGTCCCTGGAAAAATATGGTAAGCATTTAGACACTTACATTTTCTTAGGTGAATGAGGCAGTCAGTCTACAGCTTGGAGGACCGTGGACTGTCTGGCAGGTTAATAGTTAACCCACTATTAACTTGCATGGCTAAAGGACCTGTGTGATGTCCTGATCATGTGACCATAGTGGGCGGAGCTAAGTGAGCAAACTCATTATGCCTGTCCTATGGTGACTTGGCTCCACCTATTGTGGTCACATGGTTGTGACATCACATCAGGTCTCCCAGCATGTTCTGACATTCGGCTAAAATGTTAACTATTAACCTGCCAGACAGTCCACGGTTGTCCAAGATGTAGACTGTGCCTCATTCACATAAGAAAATGTAGGTGCATAAATGCTTTTTTTTTTCACCTTTAACATCACCCTTCTAGCTCAGACAGGGATGATTAGACTAGTAGTATGAAGCTGCAGGGACAGACTGTGATCGCTGGGGGGCAGAATCTAGCTGATAGGTTCCCTTTAAAACTGTGACCTTCTTTTCATTCAATTTTTTTTTTTTTTTTTTTTTTTAAGTGTTTTAAAACCATATGGGCGCAATGTGGATTTTCTATTTGAAAACTCCTTTTTATTCTAAAAGTATTTGAAGCAGTTTTTGATGTGGGGTTGGAGTGTATCAAATTCAAAGTAAAAAAAAAAAAATCCTCTTCTCAAATACATCCTTCCAGCACCACTCGATCATGCTTTACTTTTCCGATTTAGAGTTGCACTTCAATTCCACGTCCCCTGCCCCAGTCTTATACTACCAATGCCTCTCCGATGCCGCTGCGCTATCTTGTAAGTGTAACATTTCATTGGCCAGTCACAAGATCTCCGTGCAACTCTATGAGAACCATATCCTCATAGACTTACATTGAGTTGTGACCTCTGTCGCGCTCCATGAAACTCTAGAGCTGCGACAGATCTCAAAGACTTGACGGGAGCGACGCTGGAAACAGATAAAGACACCTTTAAGATTTTTTTCCTACCTTTCTTTATGTCCTCGGAGCTTACAAAGACTTTTCTTTTTTATATTTTTCTTAATGTGGTTTCTTGGCAGCTGATGTTACATTATTACGGCTTTATTAAGTGTTTCTTCTTCTTCACTTAATCCTATTTAATCTGTAGTCATTCAGTTCCATCATATTTTACATAATTGTACATCGGTTATTAAATTACTTTTTGATTTTTACTGTTCGCACTCAATTTATTTTCTTTTCATTGAAATGTTAAAGGTAATTTCACGACGTTCCTCGTGTCAGACAAGTTGTTCTGCGCAGTAACGGTATAGCAGTGTTTTCCGGTTGTATAATATCACCCACCGATATCGCGTGTCTTGGGGTGTCACATCCAGCCCCCGTGTGTAGGGTAAGCCATAATTATCCGATCTCTCGGGGTCCGACTCCTCGGCACTCCTGCCGAACCGGTTAAGAAGGGGTCGTGCCTATCTCTTTAATTCATGTTTTGACAAATTTATTGTATTTTTACATTTTTTCACTCATCCGATAATAAAAGAGAAAACTCCAGTAATCTGGTTGGATTCTCATTTTGTTTCTTCCCTTCAGCCCACAAATTGATGATACAATTCATTTCATCTTTAGCCTCTTATCTTCTCTGTGTCACTTCATCATATTGCATTTGTTATTTCAGGCCGCCTTATTAGCGTAACGTTTTCCCCCCGTCTTCCTAAGGCAAGGGAAAAAAGAGTGCTATAATATGTATATGATAAATATATCAGCATTTAAATGGCAACTGTACTGTCAACAAAACTGCATAAATGAAGAGTACAGAGGATTATAAGAAACTTTGCATCTTTCCCCACTTATGAGCCACTTCCCCCCCCCCCTTCCACCTCCTGAATTTACTATCCACTCCAAGGTAAAAACAAACAAAAAAAGGTATCAGATCCAGTAATGGAATTCCATCTCACTGTGGTGTCATGTGGAAAAGTCTATTGAACTCTATGAAGAAGGAAGGAGGGGAGAGAGGCCGAGTATGGTGCTCTATGGAGAAGGAAGGAGGAAAGAGAGGCCGAGTATGGTGCTTTATGGAGAGGGAAGGAGGAGAGAGGCCGAGTATGGTGCTCTATGGAGAAGGAAGGAGGAGAGAGAGGCCGAGTATGGTGCTTTATGGAGAGGGAAGGAGGAGAGAGAGGCCGAGTATGGTGCTCTATGGAGAAGGAAGGGAGAGAGAGCATATGTGCTTATGAGAGGAGGAGGAGAGAGAGCCGAGTATGGTGCTTTATGGAGAGGGAAGGAGGAGAGAGAGGCCGAGTATGGTGCTTTATGGAGAGGGAAGGAGGAGAGAGAGGCCGAGTATGGTGCTTTATGAGAGGAAGGAGGAGAGAGAGGCCGAGTATGGTGCTTTATGGAGAGGGAAGGAGGAGAGAGAGGCCGAGTATGGTGCTTTATGGAGAGGGAAGGAGGAGAGAGAGGCCGAGTATGGTGCTTTATGGAGAGGGAAGGAGGAGAGAGAGGCAGAGTATGGTGCTTTATGGAGAGGGAAGGAGGAGAGAGAGGCAGAGTATGGTGCTTTATGGAGAGGTGAAGGAGGAGAGAGAGGCGAGTATGGTGCTTTATGGAGAGGAAGGAGGAGAGAGGCCGAGTATGGTGCTTTATGGAGAGGGAAGGAGGAGAGAGAGGCCGAGTATGGTGCTTTATGGAGAGGGAAGGAGGAGAGAGAGGCCGAGTATGGTGCTTTATGGAGAGGGAAGGAGGAGAGAGAGGCAGAGTATGGTGCTTTATGGAGAGGGAAGGAGGAGAGAGAGGCAGAGTATGGTGCTTTATGGAGAGTGAAGGAGGAGAGAGGCCGAGTATGGTGCTTTATGGAGAGGGAAGGAGGAGAGAGAGGCCGAGTATGGTGCTTTATGGAGAGTGAAGGAGGAGTGATGAGCGAGCACTAAAATGCTCGGGTGCTCGGTGCTCTGGCCGAGCATCTCAAGATACTCGTGTACTCGGCCGAGCACCGAGCCCAATGTAAGTCAATGAGTGACAGGCTCCGCCCACAGACTTCCGGGTATAAAACGAGTATTGCTGGGAAAGGGCGGGAGGAGGGGCTTTTTTAAATCGCCGCAACATATAACACCTTGCTGTGGCCCCCAGAGGGATCCTAACAATGAATCTGCTCCCTGTGTGGTGCCAGCTCACTGTGTGCACTGAAGGGAGCTGTGTATGTGTGTCGGATCGCTTATTATTACCGAGCAGTCCGAGCATCTCGGCAGTACTCGGTGCTCGCCGAGCATCCTGAGTACCGGGATACTCGTGCAAGTAACGAGTAGCGCAGAGCATACTCGCTCATCACTAGTAAGGAGGAGAGAGAGGCAGAGTATGGTGCTTTATGGAGAGGGAAGGAGGAGAGAGAGACCGAGTATGGTGCTTTATGGAGAGGGAAGGAGGAGAGAGAGGCCGAGTATGGTGCTTTATGGAGAGGGAAGGAGGAGAGAGAGGCCGAGTATGGTGCTTTATGGAGAGGGAAGGAGGAGAGAGATGCAGGTATGGTGCTTTATGGAGAGGGAAGGAGGAGAGAGATGCAGGGTATGGTGCTTTATGGAGAGGGAAGGAGGAGAGAGATGCAGAGTATGGTGCTTTATGGAGAGGGAAGGAGGAGAGAGATGCAGGGTATGGTGCTTTATGGAGAGGGAAGGAGGAGAGAGGCCGACTATGGTGCTTTATTATTAATTATTATTTATTATTAATTATTCCTCACGTGCAGACACAGGACAGCTTGGTCTGAATAATTAAAAGTACGTTTACCATTTAATAACTTGGATTTTTACATATTTTTTTCTTGAAAAGATAAATCTGCTCTCACGTCTGCCGTAATTGTCAGCTGTAGAGATTTTTCCCAAGACTCTTGCATTATATTGCAACATATCAGACTGTAGGGAAGCGCCAGTCTGGATGGAAAGGAGGGGGTTACCGTATTTATTCCTATATTATCAGGGGGGAAAACAGAGGAACGGCATAAAGCCTAATTTTTCCATATTGTATGGATTTTTCAAGCTCTTTCCCCCCCCCCCCCCCCCCCACCCAAAATAAAACAACTAAATGTTAAACCGTTTGCAGTATTCCTTTACGCTCGTGCACCCCGTACCCTCGCACAACCTTGTGAGCACTTCAGTTAGCTCTGCAATTGAGGAGAGAGCGGCAAATTCTTCTTCTGGCAGCACAAGAGGGTATTCACTGTGTGACAGCGCTCCATAGGCTCTAAGGAGGCTCTTATAAATCCTGAGAATTGATTAAAAAGGCAAAGAAAAAAGCCAACGGTATGTTTAGAAATGATTATATCATAATGTAACCCGAGACTTGATTTAGAAAGAAACTGAAATAGAAAACCAGCCAAAAATGATATGACTGTGATTCTGCAGCCAGGTGTGCCGGGCAGTCTGTGCTCTGCTCCCTCTGGCAGCTCTTCCTGGCAGCCAATGACCTTCCCTATTACTAGACAGATATGGGGGTGTTTATTCTGCTGGTATAGGATGTTTTATACAGTTAAAAATGTTAACTGATATTTCTCTTGTGGTTGTGAGAACTGATGCATATCTGATCTGTCCGGGGAGTATTTCCTTGCTCCTAGCGTCTTGCCGCTGCCTCCAGGGCAGTGCGTATCCTTATTGTGGGCACACAGCCTTAGAAAGAGGAGAGTGACATAACTGTGAAGCCTGGTCCGGGGTCTAGTTTGTGACCTTTGGGTTTGAACTGCTGTTGGTGTCCTTTAGGGTCAACGATGCTATTGAAAACTGCAGGAGCCACCAGTGCTGTTTGTGTCGCACAGGGCCTCATCACTTTTGTTGGTGTTGCCCAGGGCCCACACTTTTGTTGGTGTTGCCCAGGGCCCACACTTTTGTTGGTGTTGCACAGAGCCTCATCACTTGTTGGTTTTGCACAGGGCCACCACTTTTGTTGGTATCACGCTGATCCACCACTTTTGTTGGTGTTGCGCATGGCCACATCACTTTTGTTGGTGTTACACAGGGCCAAATCAATTGTTGGTGTTGCGCATGGCCAAATCACTTGTTGGTGTTGCCCAGGGCCAAATCACTTGTTGGTGTTGCCCAGGGCCAAATCACTTGTTGGTGTTGCCCAGGGCCAAATCACTTGTTGGTGTTGCCCAGGGCCAAATCACTTGTTGGTGTTTCCCAGGGCCCACATCACTTGTTGGTGTCGCCCAGGGCCCACATCACTTGTTGGTGTCACCCAGGGCCCACATCACTTATGTTGGTGTCACCCAGGGCCCACATCACTTATGTTGGTGTCGCCCAGGGCCCACATCACTTATGTTGGTGTCGCCCAGGGCCCACATCACTTATGTTGGTGTCGCCCAGGGCCCACATCACTTATGTTGGTGTCGCCGGGCCCACATCACTTATGTTGGTGTCGCCAGGCCCACATCACTTATGTTGGTGTCACCCAGGGCCCACATCACTTATGTTGGTGTCGCCCAGGGCCCACATCACTTATGTTGGTGTCGCCCAGGGCCCACATCACTTATGTTGGTGTCGCTCAGAGCCGCCACTGTTGTTGGTGTCGCACAAGGCCACACTTTTGTTGAGCTGTCCAGAAAATCTGAGCCAACATCAGATCACATCTCAATAACTTGTATAATTGACTTTAGGGCACAATGCTCTATACATTTTTAGTATAATATGTGGACTACGCCCGCTGGCAGTGATGGCGCTCACCCTTCTGCCAGCTCTGTTCCCAACACTGTAGGTTTAGAGAGAGAAATCACTTGTAAGTTTTCTTTTCTGCATTCTTGGGATTTACTGGAAGCCGCTTCTCCCATATTTCTTCACTGCTGTTATCTCCAGAGATATTGTAGGCGCAGATCTGTCCGAGCGTGCGGAGCTGGAGGTGTCATAAGACTGATCATCCACAGATGACCATTACTTATAAGGAAGCCTCTTACGGAGCCTGACGCCTGGGCCTGATCCTGACCGTTCTCTTGTTTTGTGGCATCGATCATTAATTGTAGAATGTAGATAAATCTATGAGAAGTTGAGTGACACCCGGACAGACACTTTTGCTGCTTTCTTAGGAGTTGTGACCCAGGTTTCCAGCAAAACAGCCTCATCCATCCACGTGAGAATGACTACAGAGCATCACAGACGAGGACACGGCATATGATTCTCTATACTGTAGAGTAAACCGCCTTTTGTTGAATCATATAACTTGGCATTGTGCACACAGCAGGTGAAATAAGTATTGAACACGTCACCAATTTTTTAAGTAAATATATTTCTAAAGGTGCTATTGACTTGACCTTCTCACCAGGAGAAAAAATTCAACCATAGATGTGCATAAATTAAATTGTGTATAATAAGGAGAAATAACACAAGGAAAAAGTATTGAACACATGAAGACAGGTGCAAAAAGCCATTGAAAGGTATGATATAGCTGCAATCGGTTAGAAAGCAATCCTGCCACTTAATGAAAAATATCAGCTGATGGCCTATAAAAAGGTGTGTCATTACCAAGGTGCCACACAAGAAACATCTCATGATGGGTAAAACCAGTGAGCTGTCTCAAGACCTTTGCAACCTTCTTTTCCAAAACATACTGATGGCCTTGGTTACAGAGGTATTTCTAAACTACTGAAAGTTCCATTTAGCGCTATTGGGGCCATAGTCCGGAAGTGTAATGAACATATTTTCACCATAAGCCGCCCACGACTCTGTGCTCCCCGTATGATTTCGGACAAAGGAGTGAAAATTATCAAGAGGTGTCCAAGAGCCACATCGTTGGAGCTATAGAAATGTATTTACTTAGAAAATTGGTAACGTGTTCAATACTTATTTCATCTGCTGTGTATAATCTGCCCATTGCCCCAGGATGGAGTTGCATGTCCTGAGTGGAAAATCCTTGGAGTAAAGCAAGTGATCACTTGTATCACCTGAAAGCTCCTAATACACTGATACAAACCTCCAGCAGAATAAGCATAGTTCTTGCTGTGGTACACAAAGCAAATCCTGATATACCGTTAGTATTTCTAATCCACGGTATATAGCACAGCGGCACGCTCAGCTCCGCCCGTGCAGGAGTTGCGCCCACATCACAGGTGCACCGATATAGTGAGTGCTATTGCACCTCATGCTGCACTCACTCGCTATATAATGGCCATATCATACCATTACATCCTATATATTAAAGCCATATTATACCGTTACTGTACACAGAATATGTTCTCTTAACTAGAAAACTGCAATAACCTAAATTGCTTAACAGAAGGAGCCGCGAGATCCTTTATCCTGGACTTCATTTTCACAGTTTTATATTGCAAGCTACACTAAAATAAATAGTTCTGTCTCATAATGTACGGAGAATGGCGGTACATGGAAAGTAAATCATTATTTACATAGCATTTAATGTCTGTAAATACTTTTTTTTATGTCATGGGGCACGTCTTACACATGTATTGTGCGGTAGTTTTCCCTTCATGCCTGTTTGGCACATGTAGTGTGCAGTAGTTTTCCTTTCATGTCCGTACGGAACATGTAGTGTGCAGTAGTTTTCCTTTCACTACCGTACGGAACATGTAGTGTGCAGTAGTTTTCCTTTCACTACCGTACGGAACATGTAGTGTGCAGTAGTTTTCCTTTCATGTCCGTACGGAACATGTATTGTGCGGTAGTTTTCCCTTCATGCCTGTTTGGCACATGTAGTGGGCAGTAGTTTTCCTTTCATTACCATACGGAACATGTAGTGGGCAGTAGTTTTCCTTTCATTACCGTACGGAACATGTAGTGTGCAGTAGTTTTCCTTTCATGTCCGTACGGAACATGTAGCGTGCAGTAGTTTTCCTTTCACTACCGTACGGAACATGTAGCGTGCAGTAGTTTTCCTTTCATGTCTGTACGGAACATGTAGTGTGTAGGAGTTTTCCTTTCACGCCTGTTCAGCACGTATATTCTACAGTAGTTTATCTTTCATGTCTGTACGGAACATGTAGTGTGTAGGAGTTTTCCTTTCACGCCTGTTCAGCACGTATATTCTACAGTAGTTTATCTTTCATGTCTGTACGGCACATGTATTGTGCAGTAGTTTTTCTTTTATGCCTGTTTGGTACATGTATTATGCGGTAGTTTTTTCACGCATGATTGGCACTTTTAGATGAGTCTTGAGTTTCAGATTAGTCTTTCCATGGATGTTAAATTCCGGTTCGTTTGATCTGAATCTGCGTCTGGAACAAGTCCCCAGTGATTGCTCCATAGCAACTTGTTTATGATGATGCCTGAGATGTAAATGTGCGCACTGGCATCATCATCCTCCTCCATCCCTCTGATTAGCACGTACAGATGCAAAGTCTTTATATACGGTATTCTCTTGTTTTATGTCTGGAGAAGAAATGATAAAAGTGAAGTAAATTGTAGGCGGTAATCAGCCGGTCTGGAGCAGATTTCTTCTTATATGTGACCAAGAGCTTTCATTAATGGAAAGAAAATATGTGAAAAACCAATATATTGTGTTTTTTGTTAAGTTTGGTGAGTTTATTTTCTCCTAAATTTGTATTCTTGTGTCCTGATGGGACAGATGGTGTCATAATGGTTTGGTGTTAATGGAAAGTGTGAATTGAGGTCTGCAGTAAATCAGTGAATTTCATTTTTTTTATTTTTGGGGGTAACTTTGTTGCAGGCTTGAACAAATAAAAATGCTGCAAATTTACATTTTACTAAAGTTTTTGTGTCTTGTTATGCACGTCCTTTTTTTGTGCATTATTGGGAAATGACAAACCTCTAATTTAAAGCAAACCTGGCATGTCCTTTATTTGTTTTTAAACCGTCCCATTGTGCATCAATAACCTGGTTTAAAATAAAAAAAAAATCTGTGTGTTTACCATAAAAAAGCACTTTAGATGCTTAGGTGTTTGCGTTGGGTACCTGCACCAACAGTCATCGGGGTGGATACGTCAGCTGGAATTAGTCAAGTCAATCTACATTCAGCTATACAGTTTTGTTTAAATGTAGTCACGCGCCCCCCCCCCCGTATTGTAAAATATTGACATTACTGAAGTCCTGCAGAAATTTATTTCTGCTGAGCTCTGCACATTACGATCACATGGTCGTGACATCACCACAGGTCCTTCTACAGTTCTGCTATACTGAGCTCCGCTCGTTAAGGTCACATGGTCGTGACCACATGTCCTAAAGTTTTGCTATACTAATCCCTGCCCATTAAGGTTGCATGGTCATGACATCACCACAGGTCCTTCTACAGTTGTGGTATACTGAGCTCTGCACATTACGATCACATGGTCGTGACACCACCACAGGTCCTTCAACAGTTCTGCTATACTGCGCTCCGCTCGTTAAGGTCCCATGGTCGTGACACAGGTCCTAAACGTTTGCTATACTAATCCCTGCCCATTAAGGTTGCATAGTCGTGACCTTCACCACAAATTCTCCAATGATGAGCTTCCCCATTATGGTCCTTTTCACGCAGGACCTGTGGTGATGTCACAACCATATGACTGTAATGGAAGGAGCTCTGCACAAGTGAATTCTTGGAGTTCCTGCAGTGATGTTAATATATTACACTGCGGGGGGTGGGGAGACTGTTTAAAAAACTGCATGACTAAAGTGAATTTGTGTGACTGATGCCAAGTGAAGTATCCACCCCGATGACTGTTGGTGCAGGTACCTAATGCAAACACCCAAGCATCTAAAATGCTTTTTTATGATAAATACATGGGTTTCTTTAAACCAGGTCAGCGATGCACAGTGCACGATCCACAGAACATTGGGGCGGTTTAAAAACAAAGTACATGACAGGTTCCTTTTAAAGGCATTTTCCAGTCTTATAATATTGCTGACTTATCCTCAGGGAGGTCATCGGTATTGTACACCAGGCATCCCAACCAATCAGCTGTCCCTCCGATGATAGCCAGAGGTAAACAGTGTATGGACCTGTTGCATCATAGCTCTGTACACTGCGCAGTGTCATCACTTGGCTCCTATTGATGTGAATAAGAACTGAGCTGCATTTTTTTATTAATTACCACTAAACAGTCTATGGAGCTGAGCAGTTCTGCTCCATTCACCTCTGGATAGGTCGTCAATAACATAAGGCTGGAAAAGCCTTTCAAGACCTTCTATTGGTTGTTAATGATCTCTGGTTACTTTTCAGACCAGAAAAGGGGTCATGATGATCGTTGAGAATGTGCAATATGTGGTCTGTTCATACTCCTCATGGGCCGGCCCAGTGAGGTACTGCCCCCTAGGGGAGAGATCCGGGCGGTCCAGCCATAAGCAGCATCAAACATGACCACCAATGAATGAACTTTGTCATGATCACATGACATATAGTCTCTTATCCACTTCCTCACTGGAGTGAAAATTTGTGTATGATTTATTACAAATA
Source organism: Allobates femoralis (assembly GCA_033576535.1). Lineage (NCBI taxonomy): Eukaryota > Metazoa > Chordata > Amphibia > Anura > Aromobatidae > Allobates > Allobates femoralis. The sequence continues at coordinate 28,951,273 of JARQOC010000011.1, forward strand.
TTGGGATCTGGAGGACTCCTGTATTGTGGATGTTCGCATAGTGTATGTGGCAAAGTTTCACTTCCCGTTGTGTGTCCTCACTAAGCTTACTATAATTAAACTCTGGTTAATCATTTACTGAACAAGTTTTGTGTACATTCTGCATTTAATAGTCTCAGCTTTCATAAAATGGCTTTAAGAGTTATTTCGCCCAGAAACTAATTTCATGCTGAACGATCGACTTCTTAAGTTACCGTCTAATGAAAAACGCAGCGCCATCTGGTAACCGTCCGGACAAGTGTCCAGGCTCTATACTATGGTACCGTGACGGGTGTCACGTCCATGCAGCTTCCTTGCACACTTTGTGGATTGTACACATCTTCTAGTGCCAGGGGGCGTTGGGTGAAAACCGGAGCTTTGACATGGATGATTTGCTTAAATAGAACCTGTCACCCCCCTGGTGCTTTCCAAACTAAAAGCACCTCTGAATGCAGCATGTCTGCTTCATTCAGAGAAGGGTCCCCCATGTCTCTAACCCTACTGTAAGGGTACCGTCACACGAGGTGGCATCGCCGTAGAGATCAGCTTACACATGGCGATACCTCCTGCGATGCTACAGGCGCCATCACCGCTGGGGTGTCCACAAACCCCAGCGGCGATCCTGTAACATGGGAGCCTATGGCTCCCATCGCCTGTAACATCGGCGATCACCAAGTTACATGGGGCGTTGTGTACACATCGCCCCAGAGTGCTCGCCTGGTTTCAGAGCAGTGCTGCGAACCCAGGCGACCACTCACAGCCGATTTTTCGGCACCAAATCCCCTCTTTACACAGGGCGCACCTGCGTCGCCTACGAAATCGCCGCTGATGCCACCTCGTGTGACGGTACCCTAAGGTGTATAAAACACTTTACAAAGTGTACAGATAAGGAGTCCGGAGGGACTTACTCAGTAATGAGTTCTTGCTGCTCCCTGGTGTCCTCCCCAACTCCAGCCCTCTTTGTGCCACCTCCAGCCCTCTCTGTGCCGCCTCCTTTGTGTCTCCCCTCGTCGCCCGCTCATGTATGTACAATGTCTATAGACAGTAAGCTGATAATCACAGCAGGGGGTGTGCCTAGCTGTACTCTAGCTGACCTAGATGGCAGTGACATTCTACTGAAGCTAAAACAAACATGGCAGGTAAACAACACCACACAGTGTAAAAAGATGCATGCAGATCCTGGTTCACTCTAGTGCTGGAGTCATGTGAAATCTCATAAGGAGCGCTTGGGAGAATCAAAATATAGAATGACTCTTCATTTAAGAAGATGGGAGTTGGTTGCGGTGTTTCTGATCAGTGCAACTGGGTTTGGATCTCTTGATAGTGATAAACTGATTAACTTTTAAATGTATCTTTATAAGGACCAGAGCTCTCTTTTTTCTGGTACAAAGCTCCAAATCACCTGCTGTGGTATGAAGTAAATGATACAACTCTGCTCGTCTATGCCAACCACTAGAGGGAGCACTCCATGTTTTTATTAGCCTTACACCTTCCCTGGCTTAAACCAAACAGACTCTTGTGTACTCGCCCTCCCCAGGTCCAGCGCTGAGCCTCCATCACTGCTCCCGGTGTCTGTCACTGTCTGCAGCGCTGAGCCTCCATCACTGCTCCCGGTGTCTGTCACTGTCTGCAGCGCTGAGGTCATGTCGACGGCGCTGAAGCCAATAAGCGAACTTGGCTGTTTCAAGCAGACGGCACCAGGGCCCAGGTGTGAATGCAACCTCTGAATCTGTTGTAGGTACACCCCTGATTAGCGCTACAAACGAGAACAACCAGCGAGTTCAGCAGCTCTAAGCAACTTGTGCGTTTACCCATCCAGAGCAGATAAAGCTCACTGATTGGCTGCAGTGGTTTCATCATGACGGCAGCGCTGCAGACAATAACACAATGGGAATATCTGCACACACTCAGTCCTGGACCCGGGGAGAGCAAGCTTTTTATATAAAAAAAAATAATAATAAAAAATAACATTTTTTTTTTTTTTTTACAGACTGTAATTGTAGTTTTATGGCGAAGCCACTGCAATTTTGGTTACTTTGGATCTATTGCAGGTATAGTGGGCTCTTTCCATGCACCGTGTCCTCTCACTCTCGCCCATTCTGCTCATTATTCCCTGGAATAAACATGTAGACGTGTTTTCTTTTGCCAGAAAAGGAATTTACCTATAGGGAACTGATTATTATAATGCAAACATAACTGTTCATTTATGCAATAAAAAACCCTGTCCTCGGCGTGTTCCGTGAATTTGCATTACCTGATCAGGCGCGGTGTCCCGCATTCTAATCCGTCACGTGGCTTTTCAAGGTCGTATAGAATAGGTATAATAAGCCGCTCTTTTAAATGGAAATTCAATATTTCATCCGGGCTGATTACCATCTGCAGACGAGGATGGATGGAATTATTATCTGTGCCTGGAAAACAGACGGGACATCTCATGTTAAAGGGAACCTGTCAGCACTTTGTATACGGTATATGGAAATAGTGTTATGACTGTATAGGTGATCATCACTTTGTAAATATCTCTCTCTTTGTAGAGATCCAATGTGCCAGTCATGATAAATCAAGGGTGGGATCTATATGCAAATCGGGCTGGAAGAGCACTAGGAGCGTCAGTGCCCTTAAACCGCTACTTCTAAGTGCTCGGACACGCCCACACTGCACTTCCAGCCTGATTTATATATAGATTCAATCCTAGATTTCTCATGACTGGCACATCGGATCCCTATAAAAAAGGGGTCCTTTTTATTAGGGGCCAAGTGCCTATACAGCTATGCCACTACTTCCATATGTGAACTTGTACTGACATGTCCACTTTAAGATTGAAAGGATTCAAACGGACTGCCACCCTGCTTTACCAGACCTCTGAAAGGCAATGACAACCTGACCGCATGGCATATGAATAGAGGGCTCTGACGCACTTCAGATACCAATCACCATTAGGACTGAGAGGGAATGTGTCAGCAGAATATTGCTACCTCATCTGAGCAACATAATGTAGGCAAAGAAACCCTGAATCCAACGATGCATCGCATAGATTATAGTTTACAGCTGTTCTCACACAATCGACGGATTTAGTTTCAGGAACCCCGCAGAGCTGGGAGTGCTGCCCCCACCCACACCAGGCTCTATAGAGACTGTACATTGACAATGAGGTGTCAATCACAGCAGGGGGCGTTGGACTGTCTGAACAGAGCATGAGTTTCCAGTCCTGTGATGGTAATTACAGGGTAATAAAGTCTTTAGTTTAAGTAAACAATGACACTGATAAGAGAAGCACAGTTGCTTTTTGTTTTGTTTTTTTAACTCTTACATCATGCTGTCCTCAGCTTACATAGAAAAAACCTGCTGACAGATTCTCTTTACAGCAATTATTTCAGAAAACCCCTGTCTCCTGTCTCCAGTTAGTTAGTGTCCCGGCTGAGGGTGTCTATTATTTTGTGCAGCGCTGCAGGCAATCGGTGAACTTCAGTGGCTTCTATTCTAAGCTCACCGATTGCCTGCAGCGCTGTGAACATGTCAGTGCTCCAGACAATAAGACACGGGGAGGAGCACTGGAAATCAGCACTAGACCTGGGGAGGGGGGAGTCCAGAACAGTCTGTTTTTATCTTTTACTTGCAGCTGGGGGACAGGGGTTTTCCAAAACTAGAAAACCTCTTTAACATGGCAGCACCTGCTTTGATGTCAATCTGAATGGAGCAGTGGTCTTGTGTAGTTCATGAGACTGACTGACTTACCTGAGTGCTGTACCTGCGTCCAGCTTCACCAGTCCCATAGAAAAGTGATTGATGTATGTTCACCAGCAATGCATTTACAAAGGTCACTCTGAGGACCCCTCTTCTATTACTGGGGGTCATAGTGGCCAAAGCACCAGCTATTTTACATTTCGCCTCTTCTTTCACTGGAGTCATGCAGTGGACAACGAGAGGTTCAGGACTCCCACTTCTAGCAAGGGGTAGATGAAAAGTGTATAATAGCTGGTGCTATGGCCACTATGACCTCCACTAATATAGAAGGGGGGTCCTCAGAGTGACCTTTGTAAATGCATTGCTGGTGAACATACATCAATCAATTGCCTATGGGACTGGTGAAGCTGGACGCAGGTGCAGCACTCGGGTAAGTCAGTCAGTCTCGTGAACACACACAAGACCAATACTCCATTCAAATTAGCCCTCTACCACTTGCTAGAGGTGGGGGGTCCTGAACCCCTCGTCCAATGCATAACTCCAGTGAAAGAAGTGGTGGTCCAGCCCGTCCGGTGCTGCTTTGAACATTGGCTCTTTTCAGTAGCCCCATAGTCATTGATTGAAATGACACCACATATGTTTGACCACTGCTTATGGGGTGGGTCAGGACCCCCCGTTCTAGTAATTACTGGACATGTATGACCCATCCTCTATAACATTTGTTTTATTACAAACAATACGTCTCATCACAGTTGATGATGTCTTCGAGCCGTTCCCACCCCGGGCAGGATTGAGATGTGTGTTACGTGGTCCCGTGTGGTCCTTGCCCCGGGTTGTCACCAGCCCGCAGAAGACCTTTATCGCACATCTGTATTCAGGACTCGCCTGCACTCCCCCCAGTGCAGCTGACATTGTGTCATCTCATGAATACCTCCTGGAAATAATGAAGTCACTCGCTTCCCCCAGTGGTACAGGATAGTGGATACAAATATTCATGATGACAGGGGTTGAAAATTCAATCTGCATTTGTCAGACCCTTTGCTGATGATGGGAATTGCCCGTTTCTACCCAGAGATCATCTATCTCATATAAATCTTCTGTTTAGCTTCCAGGCGCTGTCACTGCTCTTACTGGAATGGCCTCAAATAAATGACAAGCATGAAACGCTAAGTATATATGCGCCAACATGTCGCCTTTAATATGTGTCTGCGTTAAAGTGTGTGAAGACTGGAGCATTGTGGGCTACGGGAACACACCGATTATAAAAATACTCATTAATCTAAAACAATTCATTAGTTTCCTACGTGAACTGGATGAGGCAGAATAAAGGGATCGAGACTGCAGGATCAGACTACACAGGGCTTATTTGTAGTCTGTCACCATGGAGACATATATATAGATATAGATAAAGATAATATATATATATAATATATATATATATATATATATATATATATATGTATATATATAGAGAGAGAGAGATTATATAATGAATTATAAAAATGAAACTCGCATCCAGCCTATATTACTGAGAGGGACACTCACACTAGAGGAAAAAAATCTGGACTTTCCCTTTAAAGAGGGCTGGTCACTTCTTGCTCCTAAATAAAAATTCATTGAGTATTGCTTTTTTTTTTTTTTTTACAGAATTCACCATATGGTTCCAAAGATTTTATATGTAACAAATTTATATGGACTTTATAAGGGAGTGTGGCTCAAAGGATCCTCTGAGGCTGTTCTGCATTACGGTAATCAGAGCCAACCCCTCTTGGTATTTACTCGACCAAGGGAGTGTGGCTCTGATCCCCTGAGGATCCTGTGAGCCACACCCACTTATAAAGACCATATAAATCACTTCTATATGCAAAGGCTCATATCTCTGGAACAATATAGCGGATTTTGAACAAAATAAAAACTGGATAGCTCAGGGAAATATCTAATGTATTAAACTGAATGTGAGTATGTGCATATGTCCGGGATTGGCATCTACACCGTTGCAACTACAGCCACAAAATTTTGCACAGTCACACGTCTGACCCCAACAGCATCATAGGCTATGTTGTGAGGCGAAATTTTAACCCCGCACGTTCCAATTCACCAAACAATTTTGTCCCTATCTACATAATGGAGAGAAAGTGACAGTTACCAGTTGACAGTTGTGAATGAGAGGGGCTTAATGACAGCACCAAAGACTAACAGCATATACCAGCATATAGTCACTAAGGTGGGGCCCTGACATGGAATATTCACCACGCACGGGGACATGTATACACACCACATGCACACAAAGAGTAACAGCTAAGGTGGAGCCCCAACATTGGATACTCACCACGCACCTGAACACAAACACCACAAAGAGACACACACAACACAGAGACACACACCACACAGACCCCTCACAGACACACACACACATACACACCCTATAGCAGTGATGGCGAACTCCAGGCCTCGAGTGCCACACACAGTCCAGGTTTTCAGGATTTCCTTAGAGTTTGACAGTTGGTCATTTGATTGCCAACTGTCAAATGCAATGGAAATCCTGAAAACCTGAACTGTGTGTGGCACTCGAGGCCTGGAGTTCGCCATCACTGCCCTATAGGAACACATGCACTCACCCCACAGGGATACACACCACAGGGACATATACACATGCACACCCCACAAAGACACACACACACACACACACCCCACAGGAACACACAGACCCCATAGGGATGAGCACACACCACAGAGACACCTCTTCCCCCCCCCCCCCCCCAAAAGGACACGCTCCACAGGGACCCCCCACAGGGATGCACCCACACCCCAGGGACACACACCCCCCAGGGACACACACACCCCAGGGACACACACACCCCAGGGACACACACACCCCAGGGACACACACACCCAGGGACATACACCCCAGGGACACACACACCACACAGACAGACACAGATGTGCACAAATCACCTCACACAACTCGCCTCATACGTCTGGTATCTTTAATTTCCAAAGATAAACATCTGATTAAAAACAGCCAATGTGCAACTCATGTGCCATATAGGGAATTAAGGCAGATGTCAGTCACATGAGCTGTCTATTATGTGTATGTGTGAGGTAACATATACTGCCCGGCCAGGGGGAGGGTTTACTGTTGGCTGGAGATTTATATGGCTGCCTATAGCAACCAATCACAGCTCAGCTTCTATTTTTCTACAGGTCATTAATATGACATATATTCAAATTCTATTTTGTTATAGCTAACAGCAGTTATTTATTAATCCGGGTGTAGCCAGGTAGTACAGCTAGTCGGGAATAAAAATAGAGCAAAAACTGATCACTTTAATTTAGTTTAATTTAAGATTGTAGCTCTGGAGAGCTGGGATCTCTGAAGCCCTGAGGGTCCTGGTGTTCATACTCTGAGTGATCTGTAACATGTCCCATATCCTGTGGATCTATAACATAACCTTTTAAGAAAGCCATTTCTGACACCTGTTACATAATGAAAATAAGGAAGCCTATGGATAAAATTAGAATATAGGACGTTTAGTACAATAGCACAAGAGATCTTAGGAGACGTGCCGGTCCACTTTGCATACGATCTGTCATCTTCAGCCGATCCTTAATATATTGTGACTCCTTTATTAGCAGTAAATGGAGACATGATGACAGGTGGTGGCAGCCATAGATCCTCGTACCCATGTGTCATGTGACATTGGGCTGTGATCCGGGTACAATTCAATGACCGGTTTTAGCAGTTAAGGGAAAATGTTTTGCAACTTTATTTCCTACGTAGTCATAAGAAAACCACATGAAGCTGAAATCATGTGATTTTTCTTTTCTTAGAAAACAAAATGTCTTTTGAGGGAATTTTATTTTTTTCTCCATCTGACCATGCTGTACCCAATCATAGGACACCAACCCCCATGACTGTGACCCCTGCTCACCAACACGCATACAGACAAATGAAAACAGTATAACAATATTGCTTTCCCTGGAATATTAACTTTTTTAATGCACAACTGAGCATGTGTGAAGCATTTGACAACCTTGAATAGCCATCACCTGCCATGACACATTGTAGCCACCTTGAAGTAGCGTTGGTACTGGTGGAGAAGAACCTGGGTTATTTTTTGCTTTTTGCCCTCATCCCTCACTACAAGGTAAAACCACTATTGGTGCACTGACAGTCTAATAAACCATGGTCTAAATTATTATGCAAATTGGTTTTCATAGGTTTTTGTTTTTTTTCTTTCCAATGAAACCCATTGATGGTATGTGTCTCAGGGTTCAGTTTGGCAGCTGAGCCCAATAAAAGGAAACTGGTGTTCCACAATATTAAGCAGGCCACAGTTTTCAAGTAACATGGGAAAGAAAAAGTATGTCTCTGCTGCCGAAAAGCAACAAATAGTGCAATGCCTTGGACAAAGGATGAAAACATTAGATATTGCATGAAAACGTTAAGCGTGATCATCGTATGTGAAGAGATTTGTGGCTGATTCTGAGCACAGATGTGTTCGTGCAGATAAAGGCAGAATGAGGAAGGTTTGTGCCAGGCAAGTTCATCAGATTAAGAGAGCAGCTGCTAAAAAGGCCTTACAAACCAACAAACAGATATTTGAAGCTGCTGGTGCCTCTGGAGTCCCTCGAACCTCAAGGTGTAGTATCCTTCAAAGGCTTGCTGGGGTGCATAAATCTACTATTCGGCCACCCCTAAACAGTGCTCACAAGCAGAAACGGTTACAGTCGCCCAGACATACATGAAGACTAATTTTCAAACAGTCTTGTTTACTGATGAGTGCCGAGCAACCCTGGATGGTCCAGATGGATAGAGTAGTGGATGGTTGGTGGATGAACAACATGTCCCAACAAGGCTGCAAGTCAGCATGGAGGTGAAGGAATCATGTGTTGGCAAAGAATCATGGGGAAACAGCTGGTAGGCTCCTTTAACCCCTTAGTGACCGCGGTTAATAGAGCCGCAGCAAGGGAAACCCGAGATGACGCAGCATATGCTCCAAGGTCGGGAACGAACTTGTTTTCATGACGCATATGCTGCGTCACGGGTCGGGAAGGGGTTAAGGTTCCTGAAGGTGTGAAAATGACCTCTGCAAAGTATATAGAGTTTCTTGGGGTAAAATCGGGAGGTCCCCATACAGTTAAGTGGTCGACCCTTCTTGGGGTAAAAACGTGAGGTTCCTACACACGTAAGATGGTCAGCCTCTATTTGGGTAAAATCTGGAGTCTCCTTGCACGTAAGAAGGTTGGCCTTTCTTGAGGTTAAAATCAGGAACCTCCCATACAGGTAGGATGGTCGGCCTTGTAAGGGTAAAATCGGGAATCCCCCATACACTTAGGATGGTCGACACTTCTTGGAGTAAAATCAAGCCCATGCACAGATGTGGGTAAAATCGAGCCCCATGCACACAAGATGTCGGGGTAAAATCAGGAGACCCCCATGCACCAAGATGTCGGGGTAAAATCAGGAGGCCCCTCACTAGTGATGAATGAGGAGTAAAGATTACAAGAAACAACAAGTAACGAATCCAATGCAAATCAATGGGGAGCTCAATTGGATCCGAATACTGAAACAGTTCAAAGTATTGGTTACAGCTGTCCGAACCCGAATATCTTACTACTCGCTCATCACTACTCCATACACATAGGATGGTCGGCCAATCCCACTGACATCAGCGAGTACAGGTGACTTTTTTTGCCTTCAATGGTCTTTATTTCGGGCGGCTGGTTTACATACAGGAGGGCATTGTTCGGCCGCTCTCCCCTTGCAGTGTGGCTGCTGGATTTCTGCTATCTCCTCCAGCCACCAGGTTGCACATAAATGAATCAATGACAGTAGGAGGAGATTTGCACCAGTTTGGCTGATATATGCAAATTTTAATTTGTGCGGGGGCAGGGATGTACGACGGGGAAGAATAATTTAGATCCCCCCCCTCACCTTTGCTAATGTACAGAGGTCATAATAAACCTTATCATTGGTTTTTTTAGAGTGAATTCTTATTGCCGACAGCACTGCGATACGTGAAGAAAATGGATTATTGCCTGAGATTATAATACACAGATTTTTTTTTTTTTTTTTTTTTTTTTTTAGACCTTGCATTAACAAAAGACACATTTACTTTAGCACCAGCCATAAGGACGCTGTTTGTCTCTGTAATTAGATTCTTATTTTAATAGGTTTTTATGAAAGTGATTGTCCGGTCCTCTGTAAATAAAGCATCATCATGGTATAATAAAACATACAGCATTATGTTCTTTCACTCCCACAATGTTTTTGGGTCTCTGCTTGCTGTGTGTGAATGAAACAGTCTTTCAATAGTTGAAAACTTGTTCTGATCATGTTCTGCATAAACACTAATGGCTTCATGTTATATGGAAAATGTGACCAGGTCATAACTCAGAGGGTAGCGAGAACACATTGTGGACTAAGAGGATAGAAAAAAGTATAGTCTTTTCACGGTCTGGGGTAAGAATACCAGGAGGATAACAGATCAGAACAAAAGGGCAAGGTCCAGGGTCTGACAGCAACAGAACAGAACACAGATAAACAAGGCCAACTTGCACCAGTGAGCAAATTGCTACAACTGGCAGTGATAAGGACTAAAGGGCCTGTCACACACAACGATATTGGTAACGATATCATTGCAACGTCACCGGTTTGGTGATGTTGCAGCGATGTCTAAACGACATTGTTGTGTGTGACACCTATCAATGATGAGTCGTTGATCGCTGATTTATGAACCGGTTCATAAATCTATCGTTGGTCGCCCGCTGAACGCACAGCATCGCTGCGTGTGACAGCGGGAGACCAACAATCAACGAGCCCACACGCCCGCCGCTTAGTTACCCGCTCTTTACCTTGGATACCAGCTTGCTCGCTGGTCAGGATCTGCCTATGTGACAGCTCACCAGCGACACTCATTCCAGATCCGATCGTTGGTGGGATCGCTGGGACATTGAAGCGTGTAACCCGAGCTTAAAGCCGGTTTCACACTAGCATTTTCAACACTGCATATAGAGCCAGCCGAACACGTGCGGCGCCGCATGCGTGGAATGTCCCTATGAGTACCATGGGGATGCATTGTGCCTGCTTCTGCCTGCGTTTGCTTGCGGTCACATACTTACAAACCACGGTCTCCCGGATGCACAAAAAATGCATCTTGTTGCATTTTTTTGTGCCTACAAGACAGCTTGTTTGTATGGAAGGGTCCGTGAGACACATAGCATGCATGTATTCCTATGAGAACGTAGTGCCATCCGCAGGCCAAGCAAGAGAACGCATGCTTTCCCATGGAGATTCATTAAAATCTGATTCTCTCTCTGATCTCTCCTATTTTTCTCCGATCTCTCTGATCTATCCTCTCTCTCTCTCCTGTCTCTCCTCCTCCTCCCTCCGGTCAGCTATGGATTCTTATGGAGACTAATTCTGTAAATGCATGCAGTTAATCACCACTGCGGTGACAGAATTACCACTGCGTTTGCATCTGCGGACCATACGCATAAGATGCAAACACTAGAGTGAAAGCAGCCTAACTGCTCAGCTAAGTAGCTGGGCAATCATAGAGGGAAAACCTGAAGAAGCCCAGCAGCTCCCAGTCCCAGATTGGATGGCTGAGCTGTCCATAAACATATAGACAGCTCAGCAAACCCCCTCGGCAAACCCCAGCACTAGATTGGACGACAGAGCTGTCATTCACCAAACTGACACCTCCGCATGTCCCTGATTTCGGTCACTCACTGCATCCAACAACACACGGAGCGGAGGAACCATGACAGAAATGCTTTGAAAGCTATAAAAGTAAAATGTTTCTTTTATTTACCTTGTATAACCCTTAATGTTTCATCTTACAATGTGTCTTCAGGAGCGCCCTGCTCCCAAGCTGTGGACTTCTTGGCTCCTGAGGACTATGTGCTGCTGATTGACAGTTCTGGCCATTAACATTGTTGCAGCAATATTCTCAAGTGTGGTCTTCCAATACTCCTATATGAAGCTGATTTCTCTGTAGCATTGGATACGTAGTAGGGTTGAATCTGTCCAGGAGCTGTATGTTCCTGCGATCGCAGGCAGCCTCTGGGCAGTGCATACAAGCTCTCTAGGGAAGCTCATGCAAGATCCCTTAGAACAGTGATGGCGAACATTTACGAGACCGAGTGCCCAATCTGCAACTTAAAACCTAATTCTTTATAGTGAAGTGCCGATAGGGCAATTTATCCTAAATGACAGCAGTGGCCATCACAAGAGCTGCACAGGGGAAGAGTCAGCAGCTGACAACTCTCTTGCCTGTACAGCGCTTGTAGTCTTGACACCCTGATAAGTTCTATTATTTTAACAATTAATTGATTTTAAACTTACCTTTGCAGTCTTCTCTTCTCTTCAGCAGTGGTCATCCAGCTCATGTGAACTTACTTCACATTGAAGCTGAGCTGCTCCCACTACCCTTTACAACAAGATGCAGGGAAGGAAAGGTGTATTACAGTCCGCGCTGCCAGGTCCACTCACTCCAAAGGAACACACTAGTAGGTGATGTTCAAACAGATCTCCTTTATTACCTCCTGGAGGTAATAAAGGAGATCTGTTTGAACATCACCTACTCGTGTGTTCCTTTGGAGTGAGTGGACCTGGCAGTGCGGACTGTTATACACCTTTCCTTCCCTGCATCTTGTTGTGTCTCCACATGTGAGTGGTCGGTGGAAGTCCAGCAGCAGCCATCTGGAAACCTTTTCCTTATGCCTTCCAACCAGTTGTGGGTCTCACAACTGATATAGGTGAGTGAATTCCTTACGCACTACCTTAATATTCAGTGTCATAGTGATAGGGCACTATTGCGCCTCTTGTTCCCCCTCCTTTTCTTTTATTACTACCCTTTACAGACACAGCAGGTGGACTGATCTGTGTGAAGAAAAAATTGAAGAATATTAGAGATAGATTTATTTATATCTATTTGGTACCATTGTCTCCATCCTGACCCTCTTCTTGTAGTTATGTGCCCAATCCTGACCCTCTCACTCTAGTAATGTGCTCCATCCTGACCTTCTCTTTGTAGTAATATCTCCATTCTGACCCTCTCCTTGTAGTAATGTGCTCCATCCTGACCCTCTCCTTGTAGCTATGTCCTCTATCCTAACCCTCTCCTTGTAGGTACTTGGTCCATCCTGACCCTCTCCTTGTAGGTATGTGGTCGATCTTGACCCTCTCCTTGTAGGTACGTAGTCCATCCTGACAGTCTTCTTGTAGTTACGCGCTCCATCCTGACGCTCTCCTTCTAGGTACATGGTGCATTCTGACCATCTTCTTGTAGTAATCTCTCCATTCCAGCCCTCTCCTTGTAGCTATGTGCTCCATTCTGATCCTCTCCTTGAAGTTATTTGCTCCATCCTGACCCTCTCCTGGCAGTAATGTCTCCATTCTGCCCCCTTTCTTGTAGTAATGCCCCATCCTTGTCCACATTTAGTAATGGCCCATTCTGCTCTTATCTTGTAGTCATGCCCCATCCTTGTCCCTTTTCAGTAATGCATCATCCTTGTCCCCTTCCAGTAATGCTCCATCATGCCCCCTCCTTGTAGTAATGCTGCATCATGCGCCCTCCTTGTAGTATTGCCGCATCATGCCCCCTCCTTGTAGTAATGCCGCATCATGCCCCCTCCTTGTAGTAATGCCCATCATGCCCCCTCCTTGTAGTAATGCCGCATCATGCCCCCTCCTTGTAGTAATGCCCATCATGCCTCCTCCTTGTACTAGTGCCCCATCATGCCTCCTCGTAGTAGTGCCCCATCATGCCTCCCTCCTTGTAGTAATGCCCCATCATGCCTCCTCCTTGTAGTAGTGCCCCATCATGCCGCCTCCTTGTAATAAGAGCCCCATCATGCCCCTCCTTGTAGTAAATGCCCCCTCCTGGTAATGCCCCCATCCTTGTATTGCCCCCATCCTTGTAGTAAATGTCCCCTCCTTGTATTGCCCACATCCTTGTAGTAAATGTCCCATCTTGTATTGCCCCCATCCTTGTAGTAAATGTCCCATCTTGTATAGCCCCCATCCTTATAGTAAATGCTTCCTCCTAATTAAAAGAAAAAGTAACATGCTCACCTTACTATTCCTGTTTCCACCGCCGGCTGCTGCTCCTCTCATATCTGCGGTTCTTCTCGTGCTGACTGCAGTCACGTGACGCTGAGCATGTCACATGACCACAGTCACAGGATGCGGCGGGCGGGGCTAGCAGACAGTGTTGGAGTGAGGAGAAATGTCTCCTCCGCTCCGACACATCTTTGAACTGCAGTTCAAAGCAGCAGTGCAGCGGCGAGGCCGCGTGCCACCGGAGAGGGCGCTGCGTGCCATAGGTTCGCCATCACTGCCCTAGAGAGTAGCAGTAGCTGGTCCCCTCGGTAATGAGCAGGAGACAAATAGCAGAGAGAAATAAATAGCAGATTTGCTGAATTTATCACTGTCTGCTATTTTCAATTTGGGATTAACCATTTAAAGGAAACCAACCACCTGTAAATCAGTGCAGCAGGTGATTGATGTGTGCAGCAGGACATCACTATTTGGGTCTTTTTTTTTTTATTCCTCCCCCGTGGGCTTTCAGTCTGCTGTAAGCCAAACGCCCTCCCTCTAATCAACACTCATCAGGGGGGTGATTCAATTTGCAGCAGAAAGACAAGCCCACAGGGGATGAACAAAAAAACACACAAACCCAAATAGTGTTGTCATGCTGCACCCATCTATCACTTCTGCACTGATTTACAGATGGTTAAATCCTGGTGGTTGGTTCCATTAAAGCTGCCCTATACCATCAAGGCTTTGTATACATCTAGTTCTGCTTCTATGAGGTTTTGCTGGGCTTCAGCAGCGGCACAAAGATTTTCTACCCTTCTTAGAGTCCAGGTGGTGCCACTTTGTTTGGGTTTATAAATGTGTTCCAACTGTGTTGGCAAAGTATGTTTCCCATCATCAAGACAGACAAAAATATATTCTGTATACATATTTTTACTGTGTCTCTTTGTATAAAAAGCTCTTCCATGCAGTAAAACAAAATAAAAAGTGTTCCTTTGTATACCTGCCCAGCATATGCTGAAAAGACACACTCTTAGCGTATGCTGATGTATAGAGCATATGGTGCATTTGATGTGTTTGGGCAGGCATTCTCATGATGGTTATTTATAGCAGAGGTTCCCAACTCCAGTCCTCAAGGCCCAACAACAGTCAGAGGTTTCAGGATTTCCTTAGCATTTGACAGTTACTAATTCAATCTCCTGTACAGGTGACCAAATGCTAAGGAAATCCTGAAAACCTGGACTGTGCCTTGAGGACTCTAGTTGGGGATCTCTGATTTATAGGACTCTTCTTATGAGCTATGGTTTTTACGATTTATCTTTCAGATCTTTTTTTCTGTCTGTCTTGTATTTTGGTAAAATAAACGAGAAACTATAAGTATTCCTGCATTGTCAGACTACACAAGGTTATTTGTAGTCTGTTACCACGGAGACACAGTAAATATGAACTGTACACACAACAGGTTTTTGTTTATATTTTGGTTTAATCGAGGGATTCTTTGTTGACTCTCCACAGTAAGTTCTTCAATATTTAAAGCTTTATCCCGACTACTACTTTATTTTTATTCCCGCAGTCTGCACCCCATGTAATGTTACCTATTAGTTCTGCCATCTGTATTTACACGGTATGAACAGACATTCACTTTTCATTTTGCAGATGGAATTATGATTTCTTTGCTCGGTATCTCCGTCTGTCCCCATGTTACCAGCCCGATGTTATGAACATTTTTTTTGGCCATAGATTAAGCGTTGGGTTCAGAGCCGCCGAACTCCCCTGCGCCCGTGAATTGCAGATAAAGGTCAATAATAATCCATGAAATGTTCCATTCGCTGCGATCTGTCACAACCGTCTCCTTTTATAAAACTGATAAAAATAAAATGTGTTTTGTGAGCAGTTTTGCAGGCAGATGGGTTGTGGCCCTTCGCTAACAGCAAAGCATAGATTATCTCTCCCCCTCGGTCGCCTGTGCATGAATCAGTGTATTTGCAGATCACCTGAGGCTTCTTTCTCATTTTCTTGAAATTCCAGGAGCTGCAATTTGAACGTCTCACCAGAGAGCTCGAGGTGGAAAGACAAATTGTTGCCAATCAGCTAGAAAGATGCAGACTGGGAGCCGAGTCACCGAGCATCGCCAGCGTAAGGTACACATTTTAATGACTGTTTGCTACCATACTGTGAAATGGCCATTTCCATGAACCATCCACTGCGCATAATTTATTTCACTGCTTACTTGCTGCTCTGATTGCTCGTTGGGAGTATTTATCGGTTAATGCAGGAACTTTTACAAAATAAATATGACTTTCCATGAACAAAGTCTCATTGTGCATCATTTTTTTTACATCTTCATTATCATCAGACAAATAATGTGATTGGTTTTTGCCTAAAGACGAGGACTAGTGGACAAGCAAGAGCTAGCTGGTATGTGTAGGGTGCTAGCTGGTAAGTGTAGCAAGCTAGCCGTATGCATAGGGAGCTAGCCGGTATGTGTAGGGTGCTAGCCATATGCATAGGGAGCTAGCTGGTATGTGTAAGGTGCTAACCATATGCATAGGGAGCTAGTCAGTATGTGTAGGGTGCTAGCCATATGCATAGGGAGCTAGCCGGTATGTGTAGGGTGCTAGCCATATGCATAGGGAGCTAGCCGGTATGTGTAGGGAGCTAGCCGGTATGTGTAGGGTGCTAGCCATATGCATAGGGAGCTAGCCGATATGCGTAGGGTGCTAGCCATATGCATAGGGTGCTAGCCGGTGCGCATAGGGTGCCATCCGGTGTGTGTAGGGAGCTAGCCTTTCTCCCCCACCCAACTTTTTCACAGCCCCCAAATTTCCTAACTCCTGATTTTTCACAGCTTGTCTTTCACCGCCCCTTCGCGCTTTGTCCGCCCCTTCGCGCTTTGTCCGCCCCTTCGCGCTTTGTCCGCCCCTTCGCGCTTTGTCCGCCCCTTCGTGCTTTGTCCGCCCCTTCGCGCTTTGTCCTCCCCTTCGCGCTTTGTCCGCCCCTTCGCGCTGTGGCCCTCCTCACCCTCCATGACTTTTTTTTTTCTTCCCTCTTACTACACAACTTTTTATCCCCCAAATGTTTTTACCTGCCACATATGTTTCTGCTTTATTTTAATATAAATACACTGCGTCATTAGCCCCACAATTATTATCAATTATTATAGCACCATTTCTTCCATGGTGCTTTACATGTGAATACCCACACAATATAAGGTATGGAGCCCCATCTATAGGTGTTCTCTCCCTTTGGGAATCCTCTGTGCAGACACATGGACCGATCACAGGTGATCTAAAATGGAGATGTGATCTAGACTCACGACAGTGTTACAGATGCGACTACAAACGTTTTGCAAGTTCTAGTAGATTTTCTGATTTCTATCTGACACTTGCAGCAATGCTCCAAGTAAGAGGATGCAGACATTACAGCCCGGGATCACAGCTGATACACATTTAAAGCTGAGCCTGGCATTGCAGCTTGGTTTCACTGCAGTGCGTGAGCTGTAATACCACACACAACCTGTGGGGAGGTGTGGCGCTGTTTTTAGTTGAAAGCAGCCATGTTTTTACAATTCTGTACTCTAAGGATCTGTTCACATGATTGAGATCTATCCTGCAGGTTGGTCAGCTGCTAACCCGTTACCGTTTGGTCATCGATTTGCCTTTCTTTTCCATCCTGATAGAGGGGGGGCAGATCTGTGATCAGACATGACGAGCAGAGTTGCACATATTCAGATTTTTAGTTTTCTGGTCATCATAATGGGAGACCCAGACAATGGGGTTTAGGGCACTGCCCTCCGGAGGTCACACTAGGTACTACAAGTTTGTAGACACCGCCTCCTCCGCTTATAAACCCCTACCGCAGGGACATCCTCAGTTTTAAACTTAGTGTGCTCGGAGGATCACGCTTTGCTTGCACTTCACTGCACTCTCACTACTTACGTGATGGCGTCTGAAGACAAGGTAATATGGTCCTAGTCGGGACCTGCGAAAGCCTCCCCGCTCACCCTTTGTGGCACACGCTGGTGGAGGTACCGGAGGGCCTAGTGCCTGGACACTCTGTGTTCTCCCGGTACGCTGTTGCGCTCCTTTCCATCCCTCTCTGGGGGGCTCTGGAGAGTGGGAGATGGGAGCCTTGCACAGCTCCGCTCCGTCCGAGGCCTCCCTAAATGGTGCTTACAGACCGGACTGGAGCCAGCCCAGTCCGAGGCCTCCCTAAATGGTGCTTACACTCCGGACTGGGCTGAACCCCCGTCCGAGGCCTCCCTAAATGGTGCTTACAGACCGGACCGGCACTGAGGCACTCTGTGTCTCCTGTGTGCCTGGGGGTGGTGTCTGGCACTTTGTGTCCTGACACTCAGACCGCGCGTTACCCTCGGGTCCGCGGATCTGGCGGTGTACCCTGTGCTGGGGTCACCCTGGCTGACCGCCCTGTGTGTCACAGGGGCTGAGGCCGTAGACTGTGCATGTTTGTATGTGATGACAGTCTGGGTATGTGTGCATGATGATTCCGCACTGTTTTCCCGCGCTGCGGGCTCCAGCACCTCCATTACAGAGGCTGCTTGGAGGAGGAGAGGCAGCCCTTACGGTGACGTCACCGGGGGGCGTGTGCGTGTGCTTCCCGCGTGTTCCCGGCGCCGCCCACGTCTGTGCTGGCGGCGGCCATCTTCTCTCTCACTTCCCGGCTGGGATCTACGACAGCACGTGTCTGCACTTCAGAGGGAGACCGGAACTCGCGGAGGTCACACACACACACCGCTTCCTCCCGCCGCGTTACTGCGGTCGGTAAGCCACCGGGATTCCCGGTTTGTTTTGTCTATTGGCCTTGGCCTCAACCCCTACTGTGGATATGTCCTCAGTTAAGAAGCATGCTGCTAAGGCGGCGGATAACACCATTACCTGTGCTACCTGCAAGGGAACTTTGGTGGAGGGGTCCTGCAATAACTGCGGACGCCCAGAAGCCCGGGCTGGCTCAGCTGAGGCAGCAGCAGCTCCGGTGCTATACCCTGAGATTCAGGTAATCCAAGGGCCATGGGAAACGCAGAATAGGATCAATGAATCCCTGCTGTCCCAGATGTCCTCCATGTCGCAGTCACTGGAGGCACTGCATAGGAGACTGGAAAACCCAGCTACTCCTTCCAGTTACCCCCGGGTGTCTCCCTCTTCTGCTGTGAGACCCCCTAAGCGGGCTCGTCGTGAGGATTCACCCGAGCTCCAGGCTCTCTCTGAGGAGGAGCGTTCCTCTGATGGTGAGGAAGATGATGGGGGTTCAAACTTCGGGTCTGTGTCTGTGTCTGAACCTCCAGACGGGGTGGAGGATCTGGTGTCCTCCATCAATGAGACCTTGCGTCTCGTGACTCCCCCTGAAGAGGTTGTCGTGCACCCGAAGGAGGTCTATCAATGGCTGCGGCCAGAGGCTAGACCAAGTGGATCCTTCATGGACCACACTAATTTTGGAAGGGTGGTTAGAGCACCCAGGTTACATCCTGGACGGCGCTATGTCCGCAAACCTAAGGACAATCGCTTCCCCTTCCCCCAGGAGGTGCTTCAGGAATGGTCGCAGTCTCCAAAGGTGGATGCTTCCATGACCAGGATTGCTGCACGCTCCCTTTTCTCTGCCTCTGATAGCTCCTCGCTGAAGGATGCTACTGATAGACAGGTCGAGCAACTCGCCAAGTCTTCCTATGAGGCTGTGGGGTCTTCATTTGCCCCTAATTTTGCCACGGTCTGGACCTTACAAGCGATTACTACCTGCTTGGATGGTATCACTGACCTGGCAAGGTCCAGTCCGGAGGTCCTGGCACTCACTGAGAGAGCAAGGGCCTATGCGGATTACGCCAGGACGGCGTCTCTGGAAACTGCCACTCGCTCAGCTGTGGCTTCGGCCAATGCGATAGCGATCCGCAGGTTGTTGTGGCTGCGTCTTTGGGACTCAGATGCCACATCTAAGAAGATTCTGCAGAATCTTCCGTTCTCTGGTGACAGACTCTTTGGCACAGAGCTGGACAAGCTGATCAAGGATTCTGCTGAGTCTAAGATACCGCAGAATAAGCCTAAGCCACGGTATACCGTTAAGAGGAACCCAAAGCAGTGGTCCTTTCGGTCCGGCTCACAGTCATCAGCACCGTCCGCTCGCACGGACCGAGGGGGCAAGCCCGCTTCTCAGTGGCGCTCCAAGAGTCGTCCAAAGAAGCCGGCGGGGGCGGCAACTACCGCCCCCAAACCCGCCTCTACATGACTCACTCTTTCATCCTGCCTCCCCACAGGTGGGGGGCCGCTTGTCTCGCTTTCAGGACAAGTGGCTACTTCACGTTCAAGATCAGTGGGTTCGAGACGTAGTCTCGCGAGGTTACAGGATAGAGCTGACGTCAAAACCATTATCCCGATTCCATCGGTCTGTTCCATCCCCAGAAAAGACTCAGGCTTTTCTCCGGGTGTTGGAGGGACTCCGCAGAGACGGAGTAGTGGTCCCAGTGCCCACGGCAGAGAGGTTCAGGGGTTTTTACTCCAACCTCTTTATTGTCCCAAAGAAGGACGGCTCCTTTCGACCGGTCCTAGACCTAAAATTGTTCAACCGTCACGTGTTGGTGCGGAAGTTCCGCATGGAATCCCTACGTTCCGTTATCGCGGCTCTGTCGCAGGGGGACTTCCTAGCGTCCATCGATATCAGGGACGCTTACCTTCACGTGCCCATTGCACCGGCTCATCAACGCTGGTTACGATTCGCAGTGGGGGACGAACATCTCCAATTTGTGGCCCTACCCTTCGGGTTGGCCTCTGCACCAAGGGTGTTCACGAAGGTGATGGCATCTATGATGGCTCTCCTGCATGTGCAGGGTCACGCCGTCATACCCTATCTGGACGACCTATTGGTCAGGGCGCCATCGGAAGACCTTTGTCGGGTGAGCCTGGAAGCGACCATGAGGTCTCTGGAACAGTTCGGGTGGCTTCTCAATACTCAGAAGTCGACCCTGGTTCCGACCCAGTCATTGACATATCTGGGCATGGATTTCCACACGGACTCAGCCCTGGTGTCTCTACCTCAGGCCAAGCAGCTGGCGATCCACTCAGGAGTACAGCACGTTCTCCTGTCACCTCACTCATCCCTTCGGGAATTGATGAGACTGGTGGGACGCATGGTAGCGGCAATAGAGGCGGTGCCATTTGCACAGTTTCGTCTCCGTCCTCTCCAGCTGGAGATTCTTCGCCGGTGGGACAAGAGAGCGATCTCTCTGAATCGGTTGGTGGCACTATCGCAACCGACCAGGGACTCCCTGCAGTGGTGGCTCCAGCCACGTCACTTGTCACGGGGAAGATCCTTCCTCAAACCTTCTTGGTTAGTGGTGACCACCGACGCCAGTCTGAAAGGCTGGGGCGCGGTGTTCTTACACCACAGGGCTCAAGGCCTCTGGACTCAGGCGGAGTCGACGTTGCAGATCAACGTCCTGGAGATCAAGGCGGTCTATCTGGCGCTCCTGGCGTTTCAGAAATTCCTGGCGGGACGACCCATTCGGGTACAGTCCGACAATGCGACGGCCGTCGCCTACATAAATCATCAGGGAGGGACCAGAAGCGCTCAGGCCCTCGCCGAAGTCCACCGCATCCTATCGTGGGTGGAGGAACACGACTGCTTGATCTCCGCAGTTCACATCCCAGGGGTCGAGAACTGGGAGGCCGACTACCTGAGCCGGCAGGGGATGGACGCCGGAGAGTGGTCCCTGCATCCAGACGTCTTCCGGGACATCTGCAGCAGATGGGGCACTCCGGACGTGGATCTGATGGCCTCAAGGCTGAATCATCAGGTGCCCCAGTACTTGGCGAGATCGTGGGATCCTCAGTCCCTGGGGGCGGATGCTCTGATACTGAGTTGGTCCAGCTTCCAACTGCCGTATGTGTTCCCTCCTCTGGCTCTGATTCCCAGGGTCCTGTGGAAGATCAGGTCGGAGTGCAGGATAGCCATTCTAGTGGCTCCAGATTGGCCCAGGAGGTCCTGGTATCCGGACCTGTGGCAACTGTCAGGCGGACACAGGTGGGCTCTTCCAGAACGCGCAGATTTACTCGCACAAGGCCCATTCTTCCACCTCAATTCCAGGGCCCTCAGATTGACTGCATGGCTCTTGAGGCCTGGCTCCTGACATCTAGGGGTTTCTCCCCTACAGTGGTGGCCACTATGAATCGGGCTAGGAAGCCTGTTTCCAGGAAGATGTACCACCGGACGTGGAAGATCTTTTTACCTGGTGTGCCTCTGGTGGACGGTCTCCTTGGCCCTTGTCCATCCCGACGTTGTTGGCTTTCTTACAGTCGGGTTTGGAGTTGGGATTATCCCTTGACTCTTTGAAATGTCAAGTATCAGCACTTTCGGTGCTGTTTGACAGGCGATTGGCGCTCCTCCCGAAGGTGCGTCAATTTCTGCAGGGGGTGTCGCGGATGGTTCCGCCCTACAAGAGACCTCTGGACCCTTGGGACCTTAACATGGTCCTGGCGGCATTACAGAAACCGCCGTTTGAGCCGTTGAGAGATGTTTCTCTATCTCGTCTGTCCCAGAAAGTGGCCTTTCTGGTGGCGATTACGTCTCTAAGGAGGGTCTCAGAATTGGCTGCACTATCGTGCAAGTCACCCTTTCTGGTGGTTCACCAAGACAAGGTGGTGTTGCGCCCACGGCCAGAATTCTTGCCGAAGGTGGTTTCAACTTTTCACCTGAACCAGGAGATTGTTCTCCCATCATTTTGCCCCGCTCCCGTTCATCAGGTGGAGCGCGACCTCCATACTCTGGATCTCGTGAGAGCTGTACGCATTTATGTGTCCAGGACCGCCTCCTTCAGGAGTTCGGATTCCTTATTTGTTCTTACGACAGGTCGCTGTAAGGGGTCCGCGGCTTCGAAGTCAACCTTGGCCAGATGGATTAAGGCTTCCATTCAAGAGGCTTACCGGTCCTCTGGTTTGCCTCTCCCGGTGGGATTGAAGGCTCACTCTACCAGGGCTGTAGGTGCCTCTTGGGCCTTGCGACATCGAGCGTCTGCTCTACAGGTGTGTCAGGCGGCCACTTGGTCCAGCCTGCACACTTTCTCTAAGCACTATATGGTGCATGCCCATGCCTCTGCGGATGCAAGTCTGGGCAGGCGGGTTCTCCAGGCGGCGGTTGCCCACCTTTGAAGGGAGCCATGTGTTATCCGTCTTGTTGAGGAACTCTTCCCGCCCTGGGGTATTGCTTTAGGACATCCCCATTGTCTGGGTCTCCCATTATGATGACCAGAAAAAAGAGAATTTTGTTTACGTACCGTAAATTCTTTTTTCTTTAATCATCAATGGGAGACCCAGCACCCACCCAGTTGTTCCTTTGCATGTTTTGCATTTGTTCTGCTCTCTGTTGAGACAGTGTTTGCCGGGTTGTTGAACCGTCTGTGCACGGCATTCTTCCCGATGTTTCGGGTGTGGTTTATTTTCTCCTCGCAGCTTATGGACCAAACTGAGGATGTTCCCTGCGGTAGGGGTTTATAAGCGGAGGAGGCGGTGTCTACAAACTTGTAGTACCTAGTGTGACCTCCGGAGGGCACTGCCCTAAACCCCATTGTCTGGGTCTCCCATTGATGATTAAAGAAAAAAGAATTTACGGTACGTAAACAAAATTCTCTTTTTTCTGAATACAATTCCCTGGAATCTCTCGTCATCTGTCTAATCTCCGGCGGATCCTTCCATGTTGGGTCATTGTCACATTCAAGCAGCTGACGGCGGAGGAGACATCACAGCGCTTCTCATGGCAGTTTATCAAAATAAATCGTATATGTACATAAATCTGAATAAATAGCGCTCATTATAAACGGAAGCCTCATTGATATGATAATCCGCTCGCCCGTGTAGGAGGGGAGCGCCGGCAGTGAGCAGAGGATGGCACCACCAGGCACATTGTGACCGGACCATGCAGCTCTCTGAATAACCCATGTATACTCCCGTATGTTTCATCACTGCTTATCATGGCTCAACCATATCTGCACTACTTCATGATCCCCCACAGGCTAATATTTACCATCTTGTCAAGCTCGGCTTCTGGTTTGGATCACATTGAGCCGCTCTGTCATCAGATTTCACAAATACACAATGAATACATTCGTTAATGGGTTTCCTGGACCTGATGAGACTGGTGTACATACTAATGTATGTCTGAACAGGGGTTTTAATCCTTTGTTGAACATTTCCCAGCCTAATAATAAAACGTTCCTGCTGCTTTCAGGCTTGTACAGATAGTCTGACATGGATTTTTCATAGTAAGTACACCAGATCATCAGGTCTAAGTGATCAGTTTAGAAATATATGCAGTTTGTATAGTGAAATGGGGTGACAGATATGGTTTAAAGGGGTTGTATGTAGAATAGGTCATCAATATCAGGTTGGTGGGGGTCTGCACGACTCTTCTCACATTGTAGGGGGGCATTACTGAGAACTGCAGGTCAGCTACTGCTATTCTGCTTTAAGCAAACAGTCTCTATATGATGGTCTCTGGGGATAATAACAGCTGATTGGTGGGTTTGGCAGGTCTCTGACCCCCCGCTAATCTTAGATATATTATATATATATATAAATAATATATCTGTCAGCCAAACATTCATCTATCTAACAACTATACTCAATATGCAAGGCCAAGCATGCATGTATTCTCGCTGGGGAGAGGGGAGTAAGGCCTTTACTCTGTCCTTCAGGCGAATGAGGGATTGGGCACCGATCTGATAGGGAAAGAGTTGAGACCCCCTAACTCCCCCCAAACACATTAGTTTTTTCAGCTTCTATTGCTAATCTTGATGATTTTGACTGTCAATCGTCTGGAGTGTCTGCCCACCGTTATCTTTTGTGCCTCTTGTGTAGTGTTGTGTTCATCTGGATCTTAAAACACTGTACAGGGCTGTCATAGACTTGCGTGTCCTCTAAAGATAATGAGATAACTCTGTTCATCCTGTCCTGTCCTGTGCAGCAAAGCTGACCTGCATCCTACATAAAGCAATCATCATTGCTGTTTGTTATGGATATGCTTTATCAGATGTAACTAATGGAATTTTCTCAAAATATGTTTGTTTGGACTATTAAAAAGCAATGGAGATTATAATCTCCTCCTTCTGCACCAGTTCTTATATCTAATACATCTGGAGCGGGCGACATTCTTTGTGAAATGACCCAGTTTGGAAAAGCAAAGGCTGTTAGAAGATTTCTTAAAACACCACAACAACAACCTGATCTCCGGATTACGCAAATTTCACGGTTACAAACAACTGAGTGTAATAAGAAATAACTATAATATTTTCCACGGATGTGTAACCTTCGGATCTCACATTTCACATTACATAGTTTTCATGTAATTATTCCTTAAAGGGAATCTGTCAGCAAGTTTTTGCTAGCTCATCTGACCGTTACAAAGTAGGCAGAGACCCTGAATCCAACCATGAATCATCACATAGATTACTGGGTGAAGCCGTTCTCACACAATCAAAGAATTTAGTTTTATGAACACAGCAGAGCTGGGAGAGCTGCCCGACCCACACCAGGCTCTCTATAGGGATTGTGCATGGACTAAGGAGTCAATCACAGTAGAGGGCGTGTCGGACTGCCCTGTGCATGAGTTTCTAGTCCTGTAGTGGTAATAAAGACTTTAGTTTATGCAAACAATAACTCGCACAGATAAGAGAAGCACCGTTGCTTTTTGTTTTGTTTTTTTACCTTTTACAGCATGCTGTCCTCAGCTTCCATAGCAAAATCCTGCTGACAGATTCCTTTTAAACATACTGGTTTAAGAAAAATCTGTTTTGGGTATATCTGTGCGTGGTTAATAGAGCTGAGCATAAAAAGTTAAAGGGTCCTGGTCCAGCAGGCACGACTGTAGACTAGATCCCTGCCGATCTCCTACCACCTGATTATTTACTTGACTCCCCATCTGATTAGTACGCCCCATGAGGTCAGTAAGTGAGTGCCCTGAAAGGTTTACTAGCTAGAATAGGGGCAAGGATGCCAGCAAGTAGGGGGTGGTTTACAGGGTTTGCTCTGATCTGGTGGGGGGCACAGACTACCAATGTGATCACTGGACCAGGGTCCTGCCAAAGTTTTGTTCAATTTAAGTTATTTAAGGCAAGGTTCCCATTGCGTTTGTGCTGTCCATTTAAAGCAGTAGTTCCCAAACTCCAGTCCTCACGGACCCCAACAGATCCTGTTTTCAGGATTTCCTTAGTATTGCACAGGTGATGATATCTTGATCAAGCAGTTACCTGTGCAATACCAAGGATATCCTAAAAACGGGATCTGTTGGGGGCCGTGAGGACTGGAGTTTGGGAACTACTTATTTAAAGGATTCGTTGGACAGCATCACAAATGCATTGTAATGGAAACAACGCATCCATAGGCTTACATTCAACAAACGCATACTAACGCATGTCAAAATAGGCGTGTGTGTGCAAAGCGAACGCAACTGCAACGGTTTTCAGACCGTTAGAAAACAAACGCAATAAAACGTCATGTTACAGATGTGTAAAATCAGCGGCATTGCGTTATAGTGCGTTTGAGATAGATGATAGGATAGATAGAAAGATAGATGATGGGATAGAAAGATGATGGGAAAGAAACATAGGACAGATATAAAGGTAGATAGATGCAAGAATAGCATTACCAGTCCCCCGCTCCCTGCTGCTTCCGGTGCCACTCATTAAGCTCATGCAACCCGAAAGCAGCAGAGAGAGCGGGGAGACTGGTAAACTACGTATTCTAGCATCTGTCTTTCTATCTATCCTATCATCTGTCTATCTCCATATAGCGCGTACGGTTTTGAGATAACAAAAATATATGCGCTTAAAAATGCCACTTTTACTGTCACTTACAACAAACTGTTAATGTTTGCGTAACAACAGACAGCACAATGCAATGTGAACCTGCCAAAGATAGAAAATAAGGATCTGTTCTATCTAGAAACAGCGCCACTCTAGTACACAGGACAAGTCTGTTATTGCAGCTCAGCCTAAGGGCCACGTCACACGGTTCAATTTACTGAATGATGATATTGTTAGCGATCACATGCATGCGCGATCGCTAACAATATCGTTCACATCGCTGGTGAGCTGTCACACAGGCAGACTCACCAGCGATGTGGACCAGCGAGAACTCTGGTAACCATGGTAAACATCGGGTTGCTAGGTGCCGCGTGGCGCTTAGTAGCCCGATGTTTACTATGGATACGAGCTTCCAGCATGGGCTGCGAGGTGCTGGGAGTTCGTTCATCGTTGCTCTGCTGGTGTCACATGCAGCCATGCTACGTGTCCACCGGCCGACCAACGACAGATTTGTGAACATGTTCACAAATCTGCAATCAAACGATTTTTCAAAGAAAAAAATTACATGCAGCGACGCACAAACGATATCGCTTAAGCGATCAAAAAAGCAGTCGCTTAAGCGATATCGTTAAGTAAATTGATGCATGTGATGTGGCCCTTAGGCTACATTCTCATGTCCAGTAATCATCATCCTTTAGATCGGATCCAGCACGATCCATTAATAAAAATAATAATAATAATAATAAAACTTTATTTGTATAGCGCCAACATATTCCGCAGCGCTTTACAGTACAATGGTACATATAAGAAAAATATACGGTACAGAAAGGTAATGCAGAACAGTAGTTACATACAATAAACATAGAATCAACTTGGGAAATACAATAAAAAGGCAAAAAATGAAGGTGACCCTGCTCGAAGGAGCTTACAATCTAAGACGGGATGGGAACTCAAAGTACAGGGGCTTATAACAGTGAATATCTAATGTCTAAATGACTACTGTTAGGGAGAAGGATAGGCCGCCCTGAAGAGGTGTGTTTTTAGGGAGCGTCTGAAGCTATGCAAGTTGTGGATGGTCCTAATTTCTTGGGGTAGAGCATTCCAGAGTTTTGGTGCAGCTCGAGAGAAGTCTTGGAGTCGGGGGTTCAGATTAATGTCGATGTTAGTCTGAGGTCACATTCAGAGCGAAGGGGGCGGGTGGGGTGGTAGACAGAGATGAGGGTGGAGAGGTAAGGAGGTGCCGCACCATGAATAGCTTTGTGGGTGACAACGAGCAATTTGAATTGGATTCTATAGTGTACGGGCAGCCAATATAGTGACTGGCACAGAGCAGAGACATCTGAGTAACGATTAGCTAGATAGGTGATCCTGGCTGTTGCATTGAGGATAGACTGGAGAGGGGAAAGCTTACTGTGGGGGAGGCCAGCTAATAAAGAATTACAGTAGTCAAGGCGGGAATGAATCAGGGCCACAGTGAGGGTTTTAGTTGTTTCCATGGTGAGGAAAGGGCGAATTCTGGAGATATTTTTCAGGTGCAAGCGACAGGAGCGGGTGAGAGATTGTATATATGGGGTGAAGGAGAGATCAGTGTCCATCAAAACACCGAGACAGCGAGCCTGCTGACTAGGCGTTATCGTGGTGCCGCACACCGAGAGAGAGATGTCAGGTTTAGTGAGGTTGGCAGGGGTGGGAGCAGAAGTAGTTCAGTTTTGGAAAGGTTGAGTTTCAGATAGAGAGCGGACATGATATTGAAGAATGCGGTTAGACAGTCATTGGTGTTCTGTAATACTTCAGGAGTAAGGTCAGGGGCTGAGGTGTATAGGTTTTCATCAGCATAAAGATGGTACTGAAAGCCAAATCTGCTGATGGTCTGTCCGATCGGGGCTGTGTAGAGAGAGAAGAGGAGAGGGTCAAGGACTGAACCCTGAGGGACCCCAATAGTGAGAGGAAGAGGGAGGAAGTGGAGCCAGAGAATGATACACTGAAAGAACGGTCAGAAAGATAGGAGGAGAACCAGGAGAGAGCCGTGTCCTTGATGCCGATGGAGTGCAGCATGGAGAGTAGGAGATGGTGGTCAACAGTGTCAAAAGCCGCAGAGAGGTCAAGAAGGATAAGCAGAGAGTGGTCACCATTACGTTTTGCTGTCAGAAGGTGATTGGTCACTTTGATGAGGGCAGTTTCTGTAGAGTGTAAGGGGCGGAAGCCAGACTGCAATGGATCTAAAAGAGAGTGAGTGGCGAGGTAATGGGTGAGGCGGGAGTAGACCAGGCACTCCAGGAGTTTTGAGATGAAGGGGAGATTGGAGACTGGTCTGTAGTTATTTGTGCAAGATGGGTCAAGGGATGTTTTCTTTAGTAGTGGAGTAATAATAGAGTGTTTGAAGGAGGAGGGGAAGATGCCAGTAGAGAGGGAGAGATTCAAGATTGTGGTTAAGTGACTGGTGACCACTGGAGAGAGGGTCTGTAGTAGGTGTGAGGGAATGGGGTCAGAGGTGCATGTAGTGGGACGTGAGGACGAGAGGAGCCTGGAGACTTCTTCTTCTGTGGCTGGGTCAAAAATGGAGAGTGAGCCAGAGGGGATGTGGGGACAGATGGAAGTAGAAACACTTGATCCATTGTACAGACACAACTTTTTTGTCCATTTCGAAATCATTGATTTCTTCAGGATCTGGATTTTTTTTTTTAACATTGGAGTCTATGGAGAACGGATCTGATACCTGATTACTGTTTATCCTCCATTTTTTTTTTCGTTTGTAAAGGATCTGTTTTTTTCTTACTGGATCAGTTTCAAATGGAAGATAAATAGCGATCAGTTACCGGATCTGTTCTCCATAGACTCCAATGTTAAAAAAACGGATTCTGCAAAAATAATTTTTTTTTTAAATGGACATTTGTGCTGGATCTAAAGGATGATTACTGGACGTGTGGACTTGGCCTTATTTAATTAAATTGGAATGTGTTGCAAAACCAGCCGAGCGGTGCCGTTGCGACCTGTAGATGAAGCCCTTGCATTCATTTTCTTGATGCCTGAAATCGCCTCCTAATTTTGTTATTTTTGGATATCTTTTTCGCTGATGCGGCGATGTTGTGTTTTTCATTTTTAGTAAAAATAGACTCAGGGAACGCGGTTATTTTCTGTACTTCCCCTTTAAATCCTTTGCGGATCTTGAGGAAGTTAACAGAACGTTTATTGTGTGGGATCGGAGGTTACATAAAGTTCATAATGTAAATGCGTCAGCCGACGGTCAGCGCTGTGCGTGGCCCGGGGCCAGTATTACCTCGCTGGCCGTCTTAGAATATATCTGCGGCTTGTTTATGCCTTTTATTTTCCTTATTATTGCTCTTCTGCGCTTCTCTATTACACTTTTATGCTTCTTATGGTTTTTACTAGTTGTTGATGATCTTGAACTATTAAACCCCCCCGGTACCAGGCACCGAACGGCACCCCGCCTGCTCCGAGTGCTCGCCCAGGCATCGATCAGCGGTCAGCGCGGCCCGGCTGCAGGACTGTATTATTTTTATTATTATTGTATTGCAATTTACTGAATCACAAGGCATGATGAAGCCCTTTTTAATTACTTTGGCTCATTGACATTCTGCTCTCGCTTATTTCTGCCACAAGTCAATTTTGTCCAGGATGTCGAATATCCAAACAGGAATGTTACCCATCAGCCGGAATTAAAAATGCATGTCTTAATCTACGGGAGGACAGACGGCCGCGCAAGGTGTTTGCTGCATCCACGGACTCTTATAAGAGGAGGATTGGACTTACTGAAGCGTCCTATTTATACCAGAAAAGGGCGAATGGTGAACACATATTCATGCTCTTTCCCAACTTAAGACTCTTAATAAATGTGAACTCTAATGTCCTTATAGTGACCTTCAGAGAAAACGCTTTTAAAAAGAAAAAAATTAATATTTCCGTCCACTGACCACAGGCAGAGATATCTAAGCTTGGTGGGAATTAAATGCCAAATATATAAGGAAGTTGCATAAGGTAAAGGGAATCTGTCAGCAGTTTTTTGCCATCTCATCTGCCAGCAACATAATGTAGGCAAAGAGACCCTCAATCCAACGATGTATCGCATAGATTACTGGCTGCAGCCGTTCTCACACAATCAAAGAATTTAGTTTGAGAGACACAACAGAGCTGGGACAGCTGCCCCATCCACACCAAGCTCTCAATAGAGGCTTATAACTTGCAGTTTTGTAAATCGCCTTTAAAATATTTGCTTAACCACTACTGTTAACTCATAATTTAAGAAAATATTCCACAATATTATATTTATTCATTTATATAGTGCTATTAGTTCCATAGCATTTTACATACATCATCATCGTCCCCTTTGGGGCTCACAATCTAAACATCCTATCAGTATGTCTGTGGAATGTTGGAGGAAACCCACGCAAACACTGGGAGAACATGCAAACTCCTTGCAGATGTTTTGTATTGGTGGGATTTGAGCTCAGGACTCCAGTACTGCAAAGCAACGGTGTTAATCACTAAGCCACCGTGCCAACCAAAGAATAGAGCAATTGATGGCATATTCTAATGGTCGATCAGCTGATAGATACTCCTGCACACTACTCCATATGCATGCATGCTCAACTATTCACCACCAATTAGGTCTTTAAGCCTGACACTGCACTTTGTGGTTAAGGACTAATTCAGAGTCCGAGTAAAGCGGATGCATTGCTCTGGTCAAGAGAGCGGTGGCCAATTCATTCATTGCAGTCTGATATTGGAACAAATTCCACAGACATTTAAATCAGCCTTGAGTGTTGATCGTAAAACTACTCCCCAACCTTTGGTACCCGAGGTTCTCGTGCCTACAGTCCCACTCAGTGTTTAGGACACACTTCCTTCCTTCCACTTAGTGTAGGAGTGTTTTTATACATGATTGCATCTACAGCACCCTTTGGGTGTAACAAGCTGTCTATTTCATAACTTTACATTCATTTACTATTCAGTCATGAGACTGTGGCCTTAGGCTAAGTTGGAGAAGTTTTGTTTTTACTTTTCCTTGTAACGATCAACGCACATAATGTGCTACAAGTTGCAGCATTAATAATGGAATTGGGTTAAAAACTGAAACATTCATCATGCATAAAGCAGGCACCAATTGACTATATATAGGTCAGTACGTGTCTGTTTAAAGCAGAGGTCCCCAACCTTTCTGACCGTGAAAGCCAAATTCAGCTCTGAGAGAGGGTCGTGAGCCACATTCAGCTCTGAGAGAGGGTCACGAGCCACAGTCAGCTCTGAGAGAGGGTCGTGAGCCACATTCAGCTCTGAGAGAGGGTTGTGAGCCACATTCAGCTCTGAGAGAGGGTTGTGAGCCACATTCAGCTCTGAGAGAGGGTTGTGAGCCACATTCAGCTCTGAGAGAGGGTCGTGAGCCACATTCAGCTCTGAGAGAGGGTCGTGAGCCACAGTCAGCTCTGAGAGAGGGTCGTGAGCCACATTCAGCTCTGAGAGAGGGTTGTGAGCCAATTCAGCTCTGAGAGAGGGTTGTGAGCCACATTCAGCTCTGAGAGAGGGTTGGAGCCACATTCAGCTCTGAGAGAGGGTCGTGAGCCACATTCAGCTCTGAGAGAGGGTCGTGAGCCACAGTCAGCTCTGAGAGAGGGTGGCGAGCCACATTCAGCTCTGAGAGAGGGTCACGAGCCACAGTCAGCTCTGAGAGAGGGTCGTGAGCCACATTCAGCTCTGAGAGAGGGTCGAGCCACAGTCAGCTCTGAGAGAGGGTTGGGAGCCACATTCAGCTCTGAGAGAGGGTGGTGAGCCACATTTAGCTCTGAGAGAGGGGCGTGAGCCACATTCAGCTCTGAGAGAGGGGCGTGAGCCACAGTCAGCTCTGAGAGAGGGTGGCGAGCCACAGTCAGCTCTGAGAGAGGGTGGCGAGCCACTTTCAGCTTTGCTCCCTCATACTGACACCCAGAGCTCCCATTACCGGTATGACTACCAAAAATTTGTCCGCTGACTTTTAACTCAGTCTATAGAGAGGAGTTGTGTGACCCCCGTGTACTTTCACCTCAGTCTATAGAGAGTAGTTATGTGATTTGGGAGCGCTGGAGAACGCGGACCTTCACGTCAGTCTATGGAGAGGAGTTATGTGACCCTGGGGTACTGGAGATGTTGACTTCACCTCAGTCTATAGAGAGGAGTTGTGTTATCTGGAGTTGCTTGGAGTCCGTGACCTTTACCGCAGTCTATAGAGAGGAGTTGTGTGACCCCGTGTACCTTTACTCAGCTATAGAGAGGAGTTATGTGATTTGGGGCGTTGTAGACCGCTGACTTCACGTCAGTCTATGGAGAGGAGTTGTGTGACCGGAGAGCTGTAGACCGCTGACCTTCACCTCAATCTATAGAGATGAGTTGTGTGACTGCCGTGTACCTTCACCTCAGTCTATTGAGAGGAGTTGTGTGACCCCGGGGTGCTGGAGACCATTGACCTTCACCTCAATCTATAGAGAGTTGTGTGACTCTGGGTTGCTGAATATCACAGACTTTCGCCTCAGTTTATAGATGGGAAAGGAGATCTGTTGCACTTGTGTCCTACTTGCAGGTGATGCTCCGTATTCACAGATGATTAGTATTACTGGAGCGTCGGGACCTCTGATCACAGCGATCACATCGAGCATATTTGTGCACAGTATAATCTGCCATAATGCGTTCTGCTCCCGCGACTGATAATTAGCCATGCCTGGTGATACAAGTAGCAGTTGCGGAAGGTTTGTGCTGCCACACAAGTATAATCATGTAAACAGAATTAAAGAGAAAAATACTGCTCATCTGCAGGAAAATCCGCCTCGCTAACAAGTATTTTCCTTCCTCTGTTTAATAACTGCGTGGGAGGCGCAGTGATAGGAAGGTTTCATCGGTGCACGGTTCCGAGCGAGACATGTTTCACACATCACTCCACGCAATTCCTACTGTTTTTATCTTTATGAAATAACATTTACTGAACAAGAGATAGATTGGCACTGCGGGTTGATTGCGCCTTTTAATATAAAGTCAACTCTTTCTTTTCTTGTCTCTTTTGTATTCATCAGTGGTACAGAATATATAATACTTTGTAATGTATCTTATAAGGCAGAAATGGCATCTTCCTTACATTCCAGCCGCCGTTTCAGTTTCTGGTTATAATTGTTCGAAAACTTAGTTACCTTTTTTTGGTATCTAGTAAGAGGAGGAACATGTCTCCTTGTGGTGCGCTGTACCAGGGGAAGGAGGAGGTGATTCAGGTTCTCTGCCTTATAGGCCAAATTCAGATATATCAAGGTTCGAGAATTCGGGACTGACCTCGGGTCTCCTGATCTGAACCCTCTAAAGGGCTATTGAGTTTGGGTCAGGAGACCGCAGTCCAGTTGTCCATACTCTGCCTCTAATATACGTGTGTTCAATGAGGCCTTCACTTGTATATGACTGGTTGGAGGGTGTGCAGCATCAGATTAAGGGGCATGTTACTGGCATCATTCCAAGAGTATCCCCTCCTCTCTGCCTGCATGATATGGAAAATATACATTTAAAAAATGAACTCACACAATATTTCTAGTTGCAGTACATTCATCTTTCAGCACCAGACCAACACACAGCTCTATACTTTGTCTACCGAACCCGCTTATTTTGGGAGGACTAGCCAGCCATCTACTCTAAAGGGCCCGTCACACGGGCGACATCGCGCCGATTACATAGGCCACGCCCCCTACTTCACCTATCGGCGACATCGCCCCTACGTCGCCTCATGTAAAGGGGGATGTCGGCGCCGTCGGGAGGTCGCCTGGTTTGTGGCCAATGCCAGACTCTTCTTATCTCGAGAGAACAAAAAGATCAAAAATCAGGACATGCTTAATCCCTATCTACCCTACACAATTTGTCGGCTGCACCCA
The DNA here is from genome assembly GCA_033576535.1 of Allobates femoralis. Taxonomy (NCBI): domain Eukaryota; kingdom Metazoa; phylum Chordata; class Amphibia; order Anura; family Aromobatidae; genus Allobates; species Allobates femoralis. Next base: position 28,985,711 of record JARQOC010000011.1, read on the forward strand.
TCCACATTAGACTGTCCTAGGAATCGAGCAAGTTTTGCTGAGGTTAGTCTCGTGTATAGAGGCCTTACAATGTATGGCCAGTTTAACAGTTCAGTGTAAAGGGGTTGTTCGGTGAAAGGAAGTTACTAATCAACTGGATAGATGATAACTGCTAGATCGATGGGGTTCTGCACTTTTCTACCTTGTTAGAATTGAGCGGAGTGCTCAGCTTTTTAGGCAGCACCATAGAGAATGAATAGAGTGGAGTGCTTGGCTTTTTCAGGCAGCACTGTAGTGAATGAATGGAGTGGAGTACTTGACCTCTTCAGGCAGCACCGTAGTGAATGAATGGGACGGAGTACTTGGCTTTTTCAGGCAGCACCATAGTAAGAATGGAGTGAGTAGACTTTCAGCAGCACGTAGGAATGAATGGATGGAGTACTTGACCTTTTCAGGCACACAGTGAATGAAGGACGGATACTTGACTTTAGAGCCCATAGTAAATGAATGGAGTGGAGTACTTGCTTTTCAGGCAGCACCTAGTAATGAATGGAGTGGAGTACTTGACCTTTTCAGGCAGCACCATAGTGAATGAATGCAGCGGAGTACTTTACCTTTTCAGGACCACCAAAGTTAATGAATGAACAGGAGTGCTCAATTTTTTTTCAGGCACCACCATAACGAATGAATGGAGAGTGTTCAGCTTTTCCGGCAGCACCATAGTGAATGAATGGAACAAAGTTCTTGCTTTTTCAGGCAGCACTATGAGAATGATGGAGCAGCGGTCAAGCATACCCACTGCCTCTCCATTTTAAACAGCTCCATTCCAGTGATCGGTGTGGATCACAGCATTCAGATTCCCACCAACATAAACATTTAAACACATATCTATGAGATAACTCCTTTAATCTCCACAGTATAAGTAGATCTGACTCTTAAATGTCCCATTGTTGATTAACCAGAAAAAGGTTATGATTAGAAAAGCAAGGAGGCGGAGCATTTATTAAAGTGTTGAGACGTCTGTGCAGCATTTCCCAAGGCAGCAACATCCATGCAAGTATATGGCCTTTCCTGGTACTTCAGCCCAGCTGCAGTGAATGGACTAGAGGGAGACCTGTCAATCATAGTTATCTGGGTGGAGGGAGCAGCTAGGGGACCCCCCAGTGGATCCATCCATACAGAATTGGATAATCTGGAGGCTGTTGTCCATCCACGTGCATGCGCAGCTCATTACAGCTCCCAGTATTTGTGTTTGGAGCCGCTATCTGGTTGTGACCCTTTTGAGAGCCTGAAAAATTGAGCAATTTAAGACATTAGTGTGGCGGCACAAGGACCTGCTCCTTTTCTTTGGCACGCTTTTAAGTTGTACCCATAATTTCCCAAATTCCTATTTGTCTTTAGAGAAGGTCGTGTTTAATATAAAGTTTACAAGATGCAATTATTCAGCCACTTGTGTCCTATGAATCAGAAAATATACCAAATTAAATTACAGTGTAATGAAATGAAGAAACATGGAGCAGTCTTATCGTGTCTGCAGCACCCAAAACCAGCCGCGCTCCTCCAGACGCTGCATGTGGGCGCACGCCGTAATAAGAGGACATTTATGGGTTTGTAATGATAAGGGGACTTCAAAGAAATGTAAATCTCCCAGACGTCCACAGCTATAGGACGTAATGAATTGTGCCTTCATGAGTAACCGTGACATTTACAAATAACCTTTTATATACCATGCATATGTAAGGACGTCGCACCGACACTGTTTATCTGCATTTGTGTCATCCATATTTATTTCCATGAGGAGGACATATTTTCCGATATTTATTACCTGCCAGGATGCCATTGAAGGAACTTTTTGATATTTTAAGTGGTTGGTTGGTATAATATCTACTTTTCTCAAGCCCACGGGCCTAATAAAAGGGATCATGTGACTGGGACACCACGTCTCATCCATGGATGTCAATGGTGGGTAATAACGCAGGATAGTGAGATGCAATATTGCAAAGAGGAAAGATTTTTTTTTTTTAATCTATTTTGTCTCCTAGTACAGCTAAAACTGAGATATACATTAAACAATCTGTGTATTTCAGGAGATCATCCATGTCCTCCCTCCTCATCCTCACTGCACTGGGAGTGGCTGAAAGAGAACCAGCTGCAGCAGGAGCCTCCCCCCTCTGTCCTGTCTACACTAGGACAAATTATGGAGTGGTGCTGAAATTAGAGCTGAGCTGATTGTCATCCCCTTTTGTTGTCTGTAAGATTTCTACAAGACTGACCAATTCCGGATCATGCAGACTAGGGCAGAGGCACACAAAATGCCAGCTGCATTCAGTATCTCGCATTCATCTCGCATGAGTCACCCAGTCTGTCCGCCTGCTCTTTGAAATGGGAGCATGTAGCTCTATAGAAACACAACCAGCTACTCACTCCCGTCCAGAGAAGCAGGGGCCAGGTGACTCATGTGAGATACTCTCATGCAGCTCTCATAAGTGTGTCTCTGCCCTTAGGCAGAGTTCACACGAGCATTTACTCCTGTCATGTAAGAAAATATAAGTCGATTATAGTAATAAGTTTATAATCAAACTCTGATCCGAGTGTCAGATGAGAGAATTCGGAGCGCGGGTGGTCAGAAGACTCATTCTATGAGTCTTGCTATCAGACTGCGCTCCGATGACATCCAAAAGCAGTCCAGAGATTCCACGCACCCATGGACTTCAGTGGTGCATGCCATCATTTGCGCTGCATCGCAGCATGCTGAGCAGCACGGTGGACTCGTGGTCAGCACGTGTGGCTCGGTGGTCAGCGCGGTGGCTCGGGTCAGCGCGGTTGGCTCGGGGTCAGCGCGGTGGCTCGGCGGTCAGCGCGGTGGCTCGCGGTCAGCGCGGTGGCTCAGCGGTCAGCGCGGTGGCTCGGGGCAGCACTGTTGCTTTGCATCGCTGGGATCCATGAGATCAAATCTCACTGGGAACAGAGATGATGATGTTTGCGGAAATGATGGCGCTATATAAGCACACTTAATAAGTGATGAATACATCTTCGGGAATTGCTTTCTGTGCATGTCTGATCCGTTAGAGGACGTTCATGAACCTATTGCCACGTCTATCGTAAAGCTATAAACTTAATATCGGAGTAATTCACACTCACTTCTCTGTGCGCAAAGCCATAAATATCTGCCAGACTTGAGACTGCAGACCGAGCTGGACTTCTGTAGAGCGCCGCCGTCAATGTTGCCTGGAGGCCACGTTCTTGTGAAAGAAAAAGCAAAGTTAACAGTGATAACTCAACGAATGGCAGGTGAAGCCTTTCAGATACAATGGCTCCAGCTGCTAATCCCACCGACACTGCGGGCTCCGTCCATGTAATGGAAAAACAAGGGCTGAGATGGTGACAGGCGCCATCACTGACAGGTAATAACGGCTTCCTAGGGTAATGCCTTTTTTCTTCTAAAGAAATCCACATCTACGCATCTATCCGAGCTTCTTTCTACAATGGATTATTTTTTTTATCTCGCTGTATCTAAGCCGATCAAAACGCCAAGATCGGTAACGAAAAAGTTTGAATTGGTCACCGGTCACCAGATCCTTTATGATGCATTTTTTTACAACATTGATTTTGAGAAAGTTGTTGGTAAAAAAGCAAACAAAAAAACAAAATGAAAAACACAGCGCCACCCTTATCTATAGGCCATATGTGGTACTACAACTCATTCACTCACTGGAGCAGAGCTGCAATTCCCATCACAACGTATAGAGGGGAACAACGCTGTGATGCGCAATGCAACCCGCTCTTCACCTGCGCTTATTAAGCCCTGCAATATTTTCGATTTCAAGGGATTGTCACCTTTTGGATGTGTTTGTATTTCTTTATTTTTCCTTTAAATGCATTTATTTTAAGATATAAAAAAATGTTGCAACTGGATTTCATTATAAATTTTGCAATGCTTGTCTTCTATAGCCTCTGCGTTCCACTGGCTATTGCTGGATGCAGGATGAGTTAACTGAGAATACATCAGTGAGTTCATTCTGATGGTGTGACAAGGGCAGTCGTAGCTCTTTATTCCCCTTTTACCTGATTTATGACCACATCAAACTTGAATGTGCAGGGAAATAAAGAGCCTGTAAAAGTTTTAATGAAACCGAATTGCAAGTTATTTTTTATTTAATTTTTTTAGCCCTAAGTATATGCATTTTAATAATAAAATAAAAATGGCCAAAGGTGGACAACGATTTTAAGTTATTACCTAGTCCCAGCGTAATTGAGTGAATCACTCCTTTCAGCTCATTTATGACTATAGACCACATCAAAGTTGAATGTGCATGGAACAAATGGCCTGCAAAGGTCAAACCGTGCAAAATGTTTTACTGAACCCCAATTGCAAAAATGATTTTTAGCCCGAAATATATGCATTTCAATAAAAATAAATAATCCCTAATATGGACATCTCCTTTAAATAGATACCTAGTCCCAGCATAATTGAGACCACATCAAAGCTGAATGTGCAGGGAAACAAATAGCATGCAAGTGTTTATGACTAAAGTCCCCAAAGGTGGCCGACCCCTTTTAAATTGTTACGTAGTCCAAGTGTAACTAAGCAGATCGCTCCTTTCTGCTGATTTACTACAGACCACATCAAAGTTGAATGTGCAGGGAAGCAAAGAGCCTGCAAAAGCCAAATTGTGCAAATTTGATGAAACCCAATTGCGAAAGATATTTTTTAGCCCTAAACATATGCATTTATATTTATTTAAACAAAAATCCCCCGAGGTAGACTGCCCCTTTAAATTGTTGCCTATACCCAGTCTAATTGAGCCGAACGCTCCTTTCCGCTGATTTATGACCACAGACCGCATCAAAGTTGACTGTGCAGGGAAACAAAAAGTGTGAGAGCCAAATGATGCAGTTTTCATGAAACCCAACTGCACCAATGATTTTAGCCCTAAATATATGCATTTAAAATCCTCAATCCTGTATATTGTTATCTAGTCCAGGCGTAATTGAGCGGATGACTCCTTTCAGCTGATTTTTGACCACATCAAAGTTGAATGTACAAGGAAATAAAAGCAAAAGCCACGCCGTGCAAAGGTTTTAAGAAAACCCAATTGCAAAAATTATTTTTAGCCTGAAATATATGCATTTAAAGGGAACCTGACCCCTCCAAATCACCCCCAACCTTATGAATACCTGTCCCTGCACCATGATAGATCCTTATTAGTGGTCCTTTTCTGTAATAAATGCGTGGTGTAACATTGCCAAAATCTACATTTTTCACTTGCATATCTAACTCCTTGGCCCTGAATAAGTCTCACAGGGCGTTCCCTGTGAGACTCTAAGCCCTCCTTAGCCGCTCATTATGGGCGTGATAAAGTAATCCTAGTCCTCCTCGCCCTGCTGTATGGGCGTCACATCCGGTCATGGTGACGTCTGTACACCCTCTAGGTGTACGCCGACCTCACCATGCGCATTGCGCATGCGCGGCTTTTGATTTACACCTTAAGAGTGTACAGACAGTCACCATGAACGGATGTGACGTAAATAGCGTCACACCGGCTATTACGCCCCTACAGCAGGGCGAGGAGGACTTTATTTATCACATCCATCGGGGCGTGATAATGAGCGGCTAAGCAGGGCTTAGAGTCTCACAGGGAACGCCCTGTGAGACTTATTCGGGACAAGAAGTCGCAGATATGTAAGTGAAAAATGGGGATTTTGGCAATGTTACACCACACATTTTTTACAGAAAAGGACCACTAATAATGATCTCTCATGGTGCAGGGACAGGTATTCATAGGGTTGGGGGTGATTTGGAGGGGTCAGGGTCCCTTTAAATGAAAATAAATCACCAAAAGTGGACAACTCCTTTAAATCATTACCTAGACCCAGCGTAATTGAGCAGATCTGTGCAGGTATTTAACAATCCTCGGTCTCCATTGTGTCGAGCAGCCGCCATATCAGCAGATTGTCCTGCTTATAGCTCGTTACTCCATTACAATGCACTTAGCGATCTGTGTGAGCAAAGCGTACGACATCCGGAGCCACAAATGGCTTGACAAGTCTGTCCGCGGTGACGACGGCCAATGGGTTTATCTCACGCAGAATTAGCTTGGTTAAGGTCCATTATTCATAATGCGGCAAATTTGACAGTCATTTTGCTGTTGGCATCGTTGGCCGCCGTACAGAGCGGTGCATTGTGTGAGGACGGTTTAACTTCATTAGCCGGCGTTAATGGGATCCATTTACTCTCCGGATCCGCCGCTGTCCCGGCTCGTGTACCAAGCCTGGCTCTGCAGTCGCCTATTATTACTGATTGCGAGATCCCGGTGTTACGTTGTATACTTAGTGTCTCGGCCCCGGGCGGTTCGTGTAATGTTCATGGATTTTGAATGTACCTGAATGTCTGAAGTGTTTAAAAGCAACAGATCATCACAATTTTGCATTTAATCTCATTTGCATCCGCACACGGCCCCGGGCGATCTACAATAGCTTTGTTCTATTTTCATGGCTATTTTCACGCAGTTTATGTATATTTTCCCCGGTGTTGCAGTGGAATAACATTTTCTGCTTTGTCAAACTGCGGTGTGTTGTAAATTTGGCTTCGATAGCAGATTTGAGGCTTTTTGGTTGCATAATGTGCAGTTTTAGTGTGCATGCCCCAATAAGCGTCTCTGTGTATACAGAATGTATGGGGAAATACCGCAGTGCTGAAATTAATGGTGCTGTGTGGCGAGTCCTGCTGTCCTGAGCCTTTAGGTCACATTCTGGTGGCCGTAATACAAATGCACTTGTGTCCTATCCAGGGCTGTGGAGGCTGAGCCTGAGTCGTGGAATCTGAGTCTGTGTCCGTTTTGGGGGAGTTTGTGTAGGATTCTGGGAAATTAAGTTGGAGTCGGATGTTTGGTTACTGACTTCACCGCCATGGTTGAGGAGTCAAAGTCGGAGTCCATTTTGATGGAGTCAGAAACAGATGTTTGGCTTAGTGATTTCACAGTAAGGTTTGTGGAGTCGGAGTCTGTCCATTTTGGTGTAGTCGGATTCGGGGAAATTGAGGAGTCGGAGTCAGATATTTGGCCTATTGACTTAACAGCCATGATTGTGGAGTCGAAGGCTGAGTCCATTTTGGCAGAGTCGGTTTTTGGCTAACTGACCTCACAGCCAGGGTTGTGGAGTCGGAGTCTGTGTCCATTTTGGGTGGAGTCGGAGTCAGATTCAGGGAAATTGAGAAGTCTGAGTCGGATGGTTTACTGACTCCACAGCACTGATCCCAATACCAGGTGGGAAGAGTGATAGAGTTCATGTTACTTCTTTGACCTGGTTTCTGATGGAATACACTCTAAACTTAATTCTATGATTAATCAAAACGATGCAACATAAACTCCTCAATTGCACTTATGGTGGGTTTACATGTCGCGATATCGGCGTCCAACTCCGACCAAAAGTCACGTGGTTCGGGCGTTGGAGCCGATATCGTTCCTGCGTTGTATGGTGTGAACATCCGATACGATGCAGGAACGATGGCAAACCGATATCGGGGGTCGAATGAGCGTGCTATTCAACCACCCGATATCTGATGCCAGTTGTAGCCGCATCGTACCGTCTGACAGCCCAACTCCGATGTGTACTGCCACGTCACCCATTCACTCCCATGTTAAATGGTCGTTCCTGGGTTGGGGGGCATACACATCGTCGGGACGTTGTATCCCGATATCGGCCTGTCTAAATCGGCGATGCGATGCAGGGAAAAGCGCGCTCAAAAAGCGCGCTCCCGCGTCGTTGGCTCGCGACGTGTAAACCCACCATTAGAAATCCGCATCAGGAAACAAAAAGCTCAGCCAAATCCTCTCCCCAAAGAAGGAGCAAATTGTGGTGTGGTTCACACTAGAGACCCCTGTGTGCACTTCACCGTCTTTTCCTTGATCCTTTCCTATTTCAGCTGAGTTTAGCAGTCGTGGTATCGTGGAGGACAGGGGCTGGCTGGCAAATTTTGGCCTGAGGGGTAAGAACACAGCAGTGGCCCATGAGCAGTGAGTTTCAGGGGCAGAGCGGCCTCCCAGACCAACAGGACAGATAGCCGAGCGGCCCAAAAACTGCTGCTTGATGACTGGCCTGGGGGGCATCTGCCCCCCTGGCCCTCAGCCCAGCCAGCCCCTGGTGGAGGACCCCTGCTGCAGCCAGTTGTCTTGCAGCCAGACACAAGAAAGACACTTATTTTCTGGGACACGAGGAGAGGAATTTTTTCGTTGTAAATGGTGGAAGAGACAGAATATAATCTCTACATCTAGTTTCTTTGGGTTATTGTTTTGGTTTTCGGTGAAATGATGCCACAAACACTCTCCCATCAGTGAGATTCAGAGGTCATGTGGCCATGATAGAACTATTGCTGGAAAGGAGGAAAGGGACCCATCCTGGATTACCAGCAGTGGTCACAACCTTACCTAAAGCAGTGGTCCTATAAATATTCCTGGGTTGGACCTTGGTGAATATTAGTTGGTGTCTTTACCCAACCATGTCCCCATCTGTGACTTGTCTACTCTTTCCACGTTCATTTAGCTTGGTAAGTGAATGGTTTTGCCTCGTCTCGCCCATCGGCTGCAGGGAATTGATAATTAGCAGATTATAATCGTGTGAAGCAAGGAGGCAGCCAACCCGACCACTGCTTTATTAACCACATTATTCATCCTTTGCATCGAGCAGGCAGATAGTATGAAGACTTAATGAGTCAAGGACAGTACACCGTAAACAGAAGGAGCTTCTCTTGTATCACGCAGATTGGCGGTAGAATAATATCTTTTAACGAGATGTGGAAATAAAAGCATTGCATAAAGTGGAGTGTTCTCCCTGATCTATGTGGGGTTGAAGCGGAGGGCAGCTATAGATGGCTATATATTGAGAGCACAGGCCAGGTACGTGACCCTGGGACCACCTTATGGCACACATCTGATGGATGACCTTGGGGACCACATTATGGCACACAGATAATGGATGACCATGCAGACCACCTTATGGCACACTTCTGATGGACCACCTTATGGCACACTTCTGATGGACCACCTTATGGCACACATCTGATGGACCACCTTATGGCACACATCTGATGGACCACTTGATTGCCCCCATCTGATGGATGACCCTAGGGACCACGTTATGGCACACAGATAATGGATGGCCATAGGTACAACCTTATGGCACACATATGATGGACCACCTTATGGCACACAAATGATGGATGACCATGAGGACCACCTTATGGCACACAGATAATGGATTACCATGCAGACCACCTTATAGCACACTTCTGATGGACCACCTTATGGCACACTTCTGATGGACCACCTTATGGCACACTTCTGATGGACCACCTTATGGCACACATCTGATGGACCACCTTATGGCACACATCTGATGGACCACTTGATTGCCCCCATCTGATGGATGACCATGAGGACCACCTTATGGCACACAGATGATGGATGACCATGGGGACTACCTTATGGTACACAGATGATGGATGGCCATGTGGACCACCGTATGGCACACACATGATGGATGACCATGGGGACTACCTTATGGCACAAAGATGATGGTTGACCATTCGGGCCACCCTGTAGCACACAGATAATGGATGACCATGGGGGACTACCTTATGGCACACAGATAATGGATGACCATGGTGACCACCTTATGGCACATATCTGTTGGATGACCCTGGAGACCAACCCTTTTGAGAAACATCTGATGGATGACCCTCGGGACCACCTTATGACAAACAGATGGTGGATGACCATGGGAACCATCTTATGACACACAGATGTTGGATGATCCTGGCAACCTCCTTATGGCACACATCTGATGAATGATCCTGGGGGACCGCCTTATAACCCACAGAGGGTAGATGATCCTGGGTACCATCTTAAAACAAATAATGGATGACCCAGGGGATCACTTTGACCCACAGATGGATGATCCTGGGGACCACCTTGTAACCCACAAATGATGGATGATCCTAGGGACCAGCATATGACACACAGATAATGGATGACCCTATGGACCACCTTATCATAAACAAAGGGTAGGTGACCATGGGGACCACCTTATGACCCAGAGGATTGATGTTCCATGGACTTGTGTGTTTGCACAACACTTTTGCCAATGAATTGCTACTGATTCCATTCTAATGCCTCATGCTGTTTTTTGTGATGCTTTTAAGAAATCTACATCAAAATCCACACACCTATGCTGAAGCCAGCAAAGTCTATGAGACATCAGAAGTGCTGTTCCCATGCGGCGCAGTTTTTCCTTGCATATGTGGTGCAGAAAAAATCAGCAGCATGTCAATTGGTCTGTTTTTTGCAGTTTTTCTCTCTAGACCCCATTCTGATCTTAAAAATATGCTGCAAATACATATGGATATTCACACAGTGCGTTTTCCATGCATAATTGGTCCATTTATTTTGCCAAAAACACATGGTTACTTAGATGTGCTGAAATGATTTCTGGCCACCAGAAATGAATTTCTCACTTTTTCTCTCTCTTTCTCTCACACTTTCTTTCACTTTCTCTCTATCTTTTCTCTCATTCACTGTTTCCTTCTCTCCCTCTTTCAGGCAACTGCTTTCTTTCAGTATTTCTGCAGTGTGGGTACATTATTATTATTTATTTATAGAGCACCATTGATTCCATGATTCTGTACATGAGGAAGGGATACATACAAACAGGTGAGAAATACAATGAACAAACTAACAGTGACAGACAGATACAGAGGGGAGAGAAGACCCTGCCCTTGTGGGCTTACATTCTACAGGGCAGTGGGGAGAGAGACAGTAGGTTGGGTCTGCTGTGGTGGTGGTGGTGGAGCGCCGGGTCTAGTGGTGGTGGAGCGCCGGGTCTAGTGGTGGTGGAGCGCCGGGTCTAGTGGTGGTGGAGCGCTGGGTCTAGTGGTGGTGGAGCGCTGGGTCTAGTGGTGGTGGAGCGCTGGGTCTAGTGGTGGTGAGGTGGCATCATGGTCATTGGACACTGTAGGTTGTTCTGAAGAGATGGGTTTTCAGGTTCCGAGTGTGGAGGACAGTTGGACGTTTTAAGGTGCGTTATTCCTGAGAATGGAGAATGCTCGGGCGAAGTCTTGCAGGCAGTTAGATGAGGAACGTACAAGTGTGGAGGAAAGGAGGGGGTCTTGGGAGGATCGTAGATTAAAGGCCACGTCACACACTTCAGTATCGTTAACGATCGCACGAGCGATGTCCTGTGAACGTTAGGTCAATCTTTCGAGATCGTTGGTGAGATGTCACACGTCTAGATATCTTGAACGAGGCGCCAACGATGCGACGAGCAGCTATCGTTCGTACAACCCAGGAACAATACTTGTTCGATGTTGTGAATAGGAGAAGTCGTTCACAAGATAGTTATCGCGGTGTCACACACAACGAACGCTGGTTAATTGAACGGCGCACGATGGATTTGAGGTCAGAATCTCAAATCTGTGATGAGCAATCAAACAATTTTTCAAAGAAAAGATCGTTCAGTTACACGCAACGACGCACTATATCGTTTCAGCAATTAAAAAAACAGTGACGTTTCAGTGATATCGTTAATAATATTGAAGTGTGTGACGTGGCCTTACGAGTTGGATGATATCGGGAGATTAGTTCAGAGATATATGGGCTGGGACACATTGTGGACGGCTTTGTAAGTCAGTGTTAGTAGTTTGAATTGGATATGCTGGGGAATTGGGAGCCAGTGGAGGGATTTACAGAGGGGAGAAGTGAAGGAGCAGTGAAGAAAGAGGTGGATTAGTCGGGTAGCAGAGTTAAGGACAGATTGGAGAGACGCAAGAGCGTTAGGAGGCCACAGAGGAGGAGGTTGCAGTAGTCGAGACGGGAGATTGAGGGTATGAACTAGTAGTTTAGCAGATTAAGGGTTGAGGAACGGACGGATTCTGTAAATATTTTTGATTAAAAGGAACCTGACCTCACAAACTGCCCCCCCCCCCCCACACACATCTTTCTACCTGTCCCTGCACCCCCTCTTATCATTTCTAGCCATCCCTTTTGCAGAAAAAAATCGATTTTGTACAGTAGAGAAGAGGTTATATTCACCTCGTCCTGTGTGAGTTCTCTCTTTCTGAATTAGTCTCAAAAGCTGCTGCTCCCTTGTAATTATGCTCGCCCCTCTCAGGTTGCTGTCTTGCTAAGAGCCTGGCCGCATCATGAAAGGGGGCGGGGCTAACGGCATGACGCAGCCAGGCTCTTAGCAAGGCAGCAACCTGAGAGGGGCGTGCATAATTACAAGGGAGCAGCAGACAGGCACGCCTTTGAGACTAATTCAGAAACAGAGAACCCACACAGGACGGAGGTGAATATAACCTCTTCTCTACTTTACAAAATCGATTTTTTTTTTTCTGCAAAAGGGATGGCTAGAAATGATAAGAGGGGGTGCAGGACAGGTCTAAAGATGCGGGGGGGGGGGGGGGGGTCAGGTTCCCTTTAAGAGGCGGCAGGAGGTGGCAAGGGCTTGGATGTGCAGTTTGAAGGATGAGGCATGGTCAAGGATTACTTCGAGGTAGCGGACTTCAGGTACAGGGCAAAGTGTGATGTCATTTATTGTGATAGATCTGGTAAGGAAGATTGAGATAGAGGAAAGATGATAGTTCCGTTTTGTCTACATCGAATATTAGAAAGCGAGAGGAGAAGGAAGATATGGCTGATAGACACTCCGGGATCCTGGACAGCAGAGAGGTGACACCTGAGCCAGAGAGGTCGATCTGAGTGGGTACATGGCTTATTGGATGATTACTGGACATGTGATCTTAGCCTACTATATTGCACTCGGTCGGCCTTCTTTTACGTTCAGACTGTGTGTTTTTTTTTTTTATCTGTTTTTTTTTCAGTGCACTCCATAAAACAGATCAGTCAAATGAATTCCGAGCCTAGACAGGGACGTTTGAGTGATCTGATTTTTGCCTGGAGGACTGATCCTTTTTTTGTAAGTGCATGTTATTTTCAGTGGCGTTTTTCTCCTCCGTTTTTCCACGGGTCACCATTCTCAATGGAGGGAAAAAAACCGCTGCTGAAAAAAGGAATGCACAAACGCTCAGTGTGAATGGGTGGTGCATTTTTTTGGGAAAACTGATCAGTTCTCCAGCTGAAAAACAGATCACAAGAGAAAAGAAAAAAATCGGTGTCTGAATGCTCTTAGTAAACTGGCCATTAAACGAGCGCGGATCGGCTTGTCACCTGTAGGCGGGCACTGAATCTCTAGTGCACTCACTTTCATTTGGTTTTTCCCACTCTCCCCCCCGAAAATGATCCATGTGACATGGAACCACTGATCACACCAGACTGCTCCAATATCTCGGCTTGTCGTCTTGTCACATCGCCAAATCCTTATTAATATTGCATTTGTCTAATTAAAGGTTCTTTATTACTTTCCCCTTTGCTTTTGTCTGATAATAAAAGTGACGTGGAAAAAAAATTGGCATCGAGTGGAAACATCTGTCGCGCGTTACTGCGGCTCTTGTTGCGGCACAGCGGAGGAGCTGTAAAGCAGATGTGCTGCACTTGTCTGCCGCTCGCCTCCCATTATTTCCTCGATGTTCTGCTGGATGACTCCGTCCCGTGGGTGACGCTCGGATGACGTTTTATCAGACGCTCTGAGTGCACTTTACAGATGAAACTTTCAGGAGCAGGAAATGGCTTTGACTAAGTTGCCATCTGGACTCAAATCCATTCATGCACAATGTGGCTCTTTTCGACTCCTTGCTTTCCTTCTCTGTACATTCGCAGCTGAAAAGACATTTTTATACTGTCGAGAGAATGGGAAATTAATCTTCAATATAAACTGCATCAGTTTTAGGCTAAAATGTGCAAATCCAAGTGATGCATGCATGGAACAGCGCCCCATGTGGCCACATTGGGATATTACATGGATCTTTTTGGATTGGTTTTACTCAAGGTTTTTAGTTTTCTAGAGCTGCAGCAGGTGAAGTCTAGAGAACAGAGTATGATGTTAGATTATTAAAGGGGTATTCACAAGTTTAAAGGGGTATTCACTCGATCAATTGTGGGTCTGAGCACTGGAATCCCCTCAATCCCAGAACTTGGGCCCTGATGAGCCCCATGTGAATGGAGCGGTGGTCAATCATGCACCATTCATTCATACTAGGATCGCTGGAGATAGGCAAGCGCTGTTTTGGTTTTTTTACACTCCCATAGAAATGAATGGAGCTGCAATGCATATGATCGACGATTCCTCCATTCCCACAGTGTTCTTCAGATCCTCAGTTGTCGGGATGGATGGTGGTCCCAGCAGTCAGACCCCAGCAATTGGGAAGTTATCCTATTTCCCACGGATAGGGGAAAACCTTCAAACTTGAGAATACCCCTTTAAGCCCAATATCTTTGTGGATGATGGACTTTTCGAGATGCTTGTCCAACTCTCTCTGTGATGTATCCTTGTAAAATGTGTTCAATGTGAAATTCCAATAAACCATCTATTGATAGAGGATTCAAAAACCGATGGCTTATTCTTACGGCTGTGTTATGCCTGTCTGTGCTCAGCTCCATGGCAGTGAGTAGGGCTATGCTCAGCTGCAGTACCACATATGACCAGTAGGCAGGTGAGGCATAGTTTTTGAAGAAGGTGGCCATATTGTTTTTTGTTTTGTTTTTTGGCAACTTCTTTAAAGTTAGGAAGTTATCCGGCCCGCCCAACTGCTATGATTCCATCATTTGAGACCTCCACTGTTCCTGAGACTGGACCATCTGAAGGGAATGAAGGTCAAGCATCCTCAGCTCCTACTCCAGTCATCCTATTCCTAAATATCAAATTGGCGAGGATCTGCCACCTAACAACCCCACTGATAATCTGATGGCATATCCTGCAGCTAGAAAAAGCATATAGTATACGGTGCGGGAACACCACACCTCTATACACTCTATAGTGGCTGGTCTTAGCACCTAAACTCCTACGGTATTAAAGGGACTGATCTGAGCTGCAGTACCCAGCAGTGGCCACTACACCATGTGTGGTGCTGGTTTTCTGGCTCAGTAGACTATGTATTTACTCTTACTTGCTGTCGACCTGCTAACAGCTGATAAATAGGGGTGCCTGATGTTGGACCCCATTGACATGTTTTAATTAAATCAATACCAGGGCTAGATGATCGATTTCGAAGTCACTGACAGCCCCATAAAAATTTTATTTAAGTTATGTTAAAAATTGCATTATATCATCAGAAGTAAGACCTATGAGTCTCCAAATCTGTGATTTTGAAGCTATCTGATCTCATTGCCGCATCATCTTAAATAGCAGCCGAGTGAAGAGGAAAAATATTTCTCTACTGAATTGTAGATACGGATCTCGGTGTTCTGAACCTGCAGAAAGTAAATTGGGGAACTGCTGATTCTGTCTGCTGCCTCGCCTGGGCTCAGCCGTCCCTGACATCAAACAGTTCTCCAGGCTTACAGAGAGCCCGGACACGTTTTACGAGAAGATTCTGCTTTGATTGTTACAAAACTGAAACCTTGTCATCTGCTTTACCTTGGGATTTGGGCAATGCATTTAAGAAATGGCTCACTATTTCTGATGAGGGTCACAGCTCTGCTTGTAGGATTGAATCACTAGTTCTGATGATGATCACAGCTCTGCTTGTAGGATTGAATCGCTAGTTCTGATGATGATTGAGGCTCTTCTTGTAGGATTGACTCGCTAGTTCTGATGATGATTGAGGCTCTGCTTGTAGGATTGACTCGCTAGTTCTGATGAGGATCACAGTTCTGCTTGTAGGATTGAATCGCTAGTTCTGATGATGATTGAGGCTCTGCTTGTAGGATTGACTCGCTAGTTCTGATGATTGAGGCTCTGCTTGTAGGATTGACTCGCTAGTTCTGATGATTGAGGCTCTGCTTGTAGGATTGAATCGCTAGTTCTGATGATGATTGCAGCTCTGCTTGCAGCGTTGACTCACTAGTTCTGATGATGATTGCAACTCTGCTTGTAGGATTCACTTGCTAGTTCTGATGAGGATCACAGCTCTGCTTGTAGGATTGAATCGCTAGTTCTGATGATGATTGAGGCTCTGCTTGTAGGATTGAATCGCTAGTTCTGATGATAATTGCAGCTCTGCTTGCAGCGTTGACTCACTAGTTCTGATGATGATTACAACTCTGCTTGTAGGATTCACTCGCTAGTTCTGATGAGGATCACAGCTCTGCTTGTTAAGGTAAAGAATATTTATACCGTGTTAGCCAGTAGATTGAAAAATGACTCGCTAGTCCTGATGATGATTGCAGATCTGCTTGTCAAATTGACTTGCTAGTTCTGAAGATGAAAGAGGCTCTGCTTGTAGGATTGAAGCGCTAATTCTGATGATGATTGCAGCTCTGCTTGTAGCATTGACTCGCTAGCCCTGATGATGAGCACAGCTCTTCTCGTAGGATTGACTTGCTAGCTCTGATGAGGGTCACAGCTCTGCTTGTAGGATTGAATCGCTAGTTCTGATGATGATCACAGCTCTGCTTGTAGGATTGACTCGCTAGTTCTGATGATGATCACAGCTCTGCTTGTAGGATTGAATCGCTAGTTCTGATGATGATTGCAGCTCTGCTTGCAGCGTTGACTCACTAGTTCTGATGATGATTGCAACTCTGCTTGTAGGATTCACTCGCTAGTTCTGATGAGGATCACAGCTCTGCTTGTAGGATTGAATCGCTAGTTCTGATGATGATTGAGGCTCTGCTTGTAGGATTGACTTGCTAGTTCTGATGATGATTGAGGCTCTGCTTGTAGGATTGACTCCCTAGTTCTGATGATGATTGCAGCTCTGCTTGCAGAGTTGACTCGTTAGTCCTGATGATGAGCACAGCTCTTCTCGTAGGATTGACTTGCTAGTTCTGATGAGGGTCACAGTTCTGTTTGTAGCATTGACTTGCTAGTCCTGATGATGATTGCAGCTCTGCTTGTAGAATTGACTTGATAGTTCTGATGAGGGTCACAGGTCTGTTTGTTGCATTGACTCACTAGTCCTGATGGTGATTGCAGCTCTGCTTGTCGAATTGACATGCTAGTTCTGATGATGTAAGCGGCTCTGCTTGTATGTTTGAATCGCTAGTTCTGATGATGATTGAGGCTCCGCTTGTAGGATTGAATTGCTTGTTCTGATGATGATTGCAATTCTGATTATGGGATTGAATCGCTAGTTCTGATGATGATTGGGGCTCTGCTTGTAGGATTCACTCGCTAGTTCTGATGAGGATCACAGCTCTCCTTGTGGAGTTGACTCGCTAGTTCTGATGATGATTGAGGCTCCACTTGTAGAATTAACTCTGCAATGTGGAGGCGGTTGTCTCTTCTCTGTAACGTGACCTCTATTATATTGTAGAGCTAAAGGGAATTTTTTACTTTTTACAGATTGGGAGACCTGAGTTTAGTCTGGACATCACAGTGCATATATGAGCAGTAAATTACACTCATGTAATCCTGGCCTACAAAGAACACAGAAAATGCCACAAAGAAAATTATACCATACCTCTTCCTATAGGAGATGACAATTGCTACTGATGCTAAGATAAAAGAAAGACAAGGAGGGGGTCCTGGTGTAATAACCGGTGGTCTAGTGGAGGCACTGGGGGAGATACACTAACCTTAGTCTGTTATGCTCCGGCATAACTGCAGTACAGAGCCTACGGTGCGTCTTGTGCACCCGCCGCCGCTGTCAGGCCAGACAGCCAGTCACGTTTTGGATCACGGGGTTTTTGACGTCACCGCAGGTCCTCGATTCTTCTATTATTCTCCCCACAGGTCTCATAGAAGCTTTCCTCCAGCATCACCGCACCGCACACCCAGCAGGGTGTAGAGATGTGTAAATTAAGGAAGCTTTAGCTGTTTTTTGAGCGGGCGCTTGGAGATAAACCACACAGACAGCTTTTTAGTACATTCTCTTTACTTGCTCAAATGTGGACTGTTCAATCCTCACAACATGTTTCAGCAGCTGATACTGCCTTCATCAGGTACACCTCTGCAGAGGTGGAGCTAGAGACAGAGGGAGGAGCTACATACATGGCTCCTCCCTCCCATTTGAGATAGAATCTCATCAGATTCAGCTGCCTTCTCTTTCCCAGTAATGTATAATCTGTATTCACAGAAAACCTGTCTAAGGCCCCT
This sequence comes from Allobates femoralis, assembly GCA_033576535.1. Lineage (NCBI taxonomy): Eukaryota > Metazoa > Chordata > Amphibia > Anura > Aromobatidae > Allobates > Allobates femoralis. The sequence continues at coordinate 29,003,837 of JARQOC010000011.1, forward strand.
TTCACATCAGCGTTTTTTTTTAAATCGCGGCAGATGCGGTTTTCTCACCGCATCTGCCGCGATTTCAAAAAACGCTAGTGTGAAAGCACCCTAAGGGTGCTTTCACATCAGCGTTTTTCGTAATTCGCGGCAGATGCGGTGAAAAAACCGCATCTGCCGCGTTTGCCGCATAACGGTTCCACTTGCGGCACGGTTGCGGTTTTTTCCATAGGAAGTATAGGGGGACTTGCGGCAGATGCGGCAAGTGCGGTTTTGCACTTGCGGCAGGTGCGGCAGCGAAAAAAACCGCGGTAAGCCGCGTTTTTTTTCGCTGCCGCAAGTGCAAAACCGCACTTGCCGCATCTGCCGCAAGTCCCCCTATACTTCCTATGGAAAAAAACGCAACCGTGCCGCAAGTGGAACCGTTATGCGGCAAACGCGGCAGATGCGGTTTTTTCACCGCATCTGCCGCGAATTACGAAAAACGCTGATGTGAAAGGGCCCGGCCCCTTTCACATCAGTGTTTTACGCTGATCGCGGCAGTTGTGAAAAAACCGCAACTGCCGCGATTACCGCATAACGACCGCACTTGCGGCTCACTTGTGGCATGCTCCATACAATGTCTATGGGGCTTGCGGTAAGTGTGCGGCAAGTGCGGTTTCGGCACTTGCGGCAGATGTGGCCTTGAAAAAAACGCGACTTACCGCGGTCTTTTTCGCGGCCGCTTCTGCCGCAAGTGCCGAAATCGCAACTACACCGCACTTGCCGCACCTGCCGCAAGCCCCCTAGACATTGCATGGGTCTTGCAGCAGGTGAACCGCAAGTGCGGCTGTTATGCGGTAATCGCGGCAGTTGCGGTTTTTTTCAGCAGAGAGGAGCAGATTTCTCTGAAGAGATATATTACAAAGTTTCTTATTTTCATATCTTCCATTAACTTATGAAATAAACATTAAAACTGCAGTTACTCTTTAAATTCCCCTTGGAAAAAAAAAAAAAGTAAATAAATGTTAAAATAGATTTGATAAATTATATGTGGCCAAACCTGTACCAAGGACCAAACGCAACCTGCAAAAAACAAAATGAGAACGTAAAATGTGACTCTCGGGAGGCCGTGATGCAAAACAAACTTTCTTTTTGGCATTAATCATGTTTTTGTGGTTAGGAGAAAAAAAAAAATAAGAAAATATCGGAGTTGCTGTTTTTCTGTAATAGTATGCCCTTCAGAAATGAATAAAATATCTTTGGTACATTGTTCCTTCAACTAAGCAAAACTTCTTTTTTTTTTTTTTTTTTTTTTTTTTGCTAGATTGCTAAATTTTACATATTGATCTCCATCTCCTTTGCTTTAAAGGGAATCTGTCTGGTCAACAATCTATATGTAACTGATATCATTTTCTAATTCCTTTCTCTAAGGCTGGCTTCACACTTGCGTTCCCCGCCGCTGCATAGTGCGGCAGGGGAGCGAAGCTGAGCGCATACACCGTGCGCCCCTATGTGTAGCATGGGGACGCACGGTGTATGCGCTCGTGTGCGCATGACAGTGCGCATAACCGTGCGCACCCATTCCTTGCCATGTGTGATTTGTACGCATGCGGATGCTTGTGCACAAATCATACATTCTAGTCCTCACCATGAACGCAACATGTTGCGGATGAGAATGTATCATTTGTGCGCAAGCATCCGCATGCGTACGAGTCACACATGGCGGGCAATGGATGCGCACCCTAACGCATACACAGTGTGTCCCCATATTAAAAATAGGGACGCGCGGTGTATGCCCTCGGCTTACGCTCCTCCGCTGCAATACGCAGCAGCGGGGAACGCAAGTGTGAAGCCAGCCTAAGCTTTCTGTATTCATGTATTTCTATTTATGCTTCCCTCCTATTCTCTGTAAACTTCAAAATAAAGGATTAATTCCATCTGTCAATCACAGTGAGTTCTGCTGCCCACTCCCCAAGGAATGAATATTCATGCATCATTAGTAAGCCCTGCCCTCCTCTCTGATCTGTCTGCTGTGGGACTCGCTGCAGAGCAGAAAGAAGTGGGGAGGACATGTGTGCTTAGCTGTCATTGTCTGTATGAGACATATGTGTAGTGTGTGCAGTCTGAGATATTTCTATATAATTATAAGAACATTTCATCATTTGATCAGCAGATACAAGCATTACATGTCTGCAGGAAAACCAATATTCTTATAATAGAAATGTCTTAAGGCCGGGTTACACATAGCAATGTTCCAGCGACCCGACCAACGATCGGGATCGCTGGAACATCGCTATGTGATCGCTAGTGAGATGTCACACAGGCATACTTGCTAGCGATCACCCAGCGATGAGCGCGACACCCGACGGTCACTTGGATCGTCCAGGTTCTCGGGCGCAGACTGGGATCACTGGTCGTTGCCCCTCTCACACATGGTGATGCATGCATGACAGCGGCAGACCAGCAAATGAAAAATGGTCCTGGTCGTTCTGCAGCGATCAGTGAGGTCATCGCTGGCTGCTGCAACATTTCACATGCAGCGACTTCGCTTAGAGATCGTTAGCGATATCGCTGCGTGTAAAAGGGTCTTAACACAGTGCAGCACAAAACACCTTCCCCCTCCCACCACAGAGGCGAGGGACAGAACACCAGCTTGGGTGGGTGTGGATATTTAAATAACACGTATACAGCAGTCGGAGTATTCGGCTGTTAATATAATGGACAGGACTAATGCAGCTCCCTGCAGGGTGTGAAAATGCTTATAGCAATGAAACTAGAAAGTGTACAATGATGATTTTACGTTTTTTTTAAAGGTCTGTCCAGGCTCTATTCGAGGGTAATATTAGTATCACACTAAAAAATGACCTGACAGAGTCCCTTTAATTGTGTTGGACATTAATATTTCCCCGCTACTAAAACTTTTACAGAGGACAGAACATTCACTTCTGCAAATATTATTAGAGATCCGTATAGAGGTGGTACCGCAGGTCGTTAATAAGTGATTACTGATTGAATCCGATGCCCACTCTCCTTCCTCCTTTCCCAGGATGTGAGGCACTGGCCGCTGCCGTCTCCTTGAGTAATGTTGTCACCGGGATTGATGTAGGAGACCACGTTTATCAGTAAATGAGGTCACCTCTGTTCTGTGCCCCCCGTAAGTAAGAAAGCAGAAGCGGGAATACAATCAATTTTTCTTATTTCCTTTAGCTGCTATCTCCAAGGCTGAAATCCGCACATTAGAGACTATAGCACAAGGGGGAGGTTGATATGAAGCTGCAGAATCACTGACACTGACATAGTAATCTAATAGAAGAGACTGGGGTTGGTGTTTCTGGAAATTTCGGATCTCTCAAGTCACAATCGTTTACACCTTTCCCGTAGTGGTGGTGTTTGGAAACGATGCTTCCGGTACCCATCTCAATTAAGAAAACTAAATATTTCTGGTACCGCATATTTCCAGGAGGATTGAAAAAAATCCAAACTAAAGAGGTTGAAATGATGATCACTGCAATAAAGACGGCACCAATAGGGTCTTAGAAGGGTCGTAAATAAGGGTATGTGTGATCAATATGTTCACCTGGTTGGGGTTGTGTATCTACAACCACGGAATATAGGCAACAAAAGGCTGCTGCGGACCCGCCGGATAAAGGACAGTGCAACAGGACAAAATGGGTTAAGTCCACGCTACCAATAGGGCTGATCAGGATGGTAAATAAGTCGTTTATTAGTCTAAGCATTTTGAAGCTGGAGGTTTCTTCAGGACATATTTTGTGGTTTTATGTCCTGAAGAAGCCACATGCATTGTAGACTGACAAACTACTTATTTACCCATCCTGATCCTAAATTGGCCCCACCGAATTACGGTAACTCTCCTGTTAGACTAACTAAAGGCCCCGTCACACGCTTCAATATCGTTCACGATATTGTTGCAACGTGACCATTTTGGTAACGCTGCAGCGATGTCGTGAATGACATCGTTGCGTTTGACACCTGTGAACGATCAGTCGTTGATCGCAGATTTGTAAACACCTTCACAAACCTATCGATGTTCGCCCTCTGTACACGCAGCATCGCTGCGTGTGACAGCGGGAGACCAGCGATCAACGAGCTCCCAGTGCCTCACAGCAACGCTGAGAGCTGGTATCCAAGGTAAACTGCGGGTAACTAAGCGCCGCTCTTTGCTTAGTTACCCGCTGTTTACTTTGGATACCAGCTTGCTCGCTGGTCCGGATCACTGTTTGCCTTTTCATAAAATTACCAAAATTGTTTAAAGGTTGTATCGCTTTATAGACTTCTCTTTCTTCGCCTTTATCTGCCTGTGTGACGCTCACCAGCGATCTGAACGATGTTGTTAGCGATCGCGTGTGCTTGTGATCGCTAACAACATTGTTCATTAAATTGAAGCGTGTGACGTGGCCTTAAGAGGTTGACTCAGTAAGAGACACCATTTGGGCCCCCCCATTTTGAGAGTCAGAAGGAAGGCCCAATTCTGCCAATTCTGATCAATCTTGTATTAAAACAGCCGCCATCCATCTGATTGAGCACCCTATATCGGGTAGCTACGTTGGCTCAGTGGTTAGCACTGTTTCTTTGCAGCACTTGGATCCAGGGTTCAAATCCCACCAAGGACAACATCCATAAGGAGTTTGTATGTTTGCGTGTGGGTTTTTTCCAGGTACTCTGGTTTCCTCCCACACTCCATTAGAAGGTTGCTCCAGGGACCTCATTTTGGAAGAAATGATCTGAAGACTGGGCTGCCTAAAAATCTATAAAGACTCTATAATTTAGTGGGTGATCTATTTTCTACAAGCAGCTTTATAAAGATGAGGAGTTGTGAGTCAGACGAATGTCTGAGCCAACTGGACTATGGCTAGTACAGTAATCCTGATGCAACGTCCTCCTTGCATCACCCATATATGATGATTTTGGTTCCTCCAGTGACCAGGCCTGTGAAGTCGGTAAGCCAAACATCTGTCTCTGACTCCTCTATTTCCCTGATCCGACGCCGACTCCACAACCAGGACTGTGATTCAGTAAGCCAAACATCAGACTCCGACTCCACAGCCCTGCCAGTAATCTTGAGCCTTTTTTTTTTTTTACTTTTAGTTCACTTTATTACTTATCATCTCATTTGATAATATGGTTTTGGGTCAGCTTTATAATACCAGTAGACCCTGTATCTGTTAGTGTATTACAGGTGAGCCCATTGTGGGTCGTAACTTTGACGTCCACATCTTTTATGTCTCTTTTGCAGCCTGTAGTCACTTTTTGTAGACTGAGTTCACACCTGCATGTAGACTTCAATTTTCCTGTTCAGTCAAGGTAACGTAAAAATAGAATCAATGTACCGGTATATTCCTGGAAAGGGTATAACCAGTAGCATTAGTCATCCATAGACTATAAGGTCATCCATAGCCAATACACTGTGGGCCTTTCATGATGTTATACAAACGCCATTATAGCCGATGTGTGGCGAATGGCACTGTTGGGCATCAATCACCCATAGCCTATAATGATATCTGTTTAATGATACATCATAAGAATGCTCATGATGTGTCTGTTAAATCGCTACCTGTGACGGATGATGGCGGACAGAATGGAATAATCTCCTACACTTTTCCAAAACTTTTTTTTCTTTTTTGTGCTATGTGATCTATCAGTCAAATGGAAACCAAAAAGAACCTTTTTTTTGTCCACTTGTTTGACAATGGAGCCTCAAGGACAGGTTTAGCATGTAGATTGGCGGCCTACATGAGTGGACAGGGTCTTCCCAAACAGATAATACGGTATTGCACCTCCTCGTCTGTTGAGTATTGAGATTGGACAAGCTTTATGGTCATCTTTAGGCATCCATCCTCCTCACAGTAGTCCTCTATAAACCAACACTGGAAAGGGCTGGATTGTAGACATCTTTCGAGCGTGGGAGTCCCAATAAAAATAAATTTCTTAAGAAAATGATTCTCCTTCCTCCGCCCACATATCGGCGGTGAAGTCAGCCTGGCTGCTAAGGTGTCATTTACTGGCAGTGAAGTAACCCAAATGTCAGCTTGCGAGCCCGGCAGACACTGGCTTCTATTGTGTCCTGATTTAATGTGTAATCTCGGGGAGGAAGTCTCTCGGGGAAAGGAATTTTTATAGATGGATCAGTATCTTTTATTCCTTTGCAGCTGGAGACATTTTATCTGCGGTGGGGGGAATTTCTCTGAGAGCCTCAGTTCTCTCGCTCAGTGTTTTAAGGTTCGAACATCAACGACTCGTGCGTTTCGTGGACGGCGTGTGCCGAGCGCAGCTGCAGTGCAAATAGGAGGCTTTCATCTGCCGGTATAAAGAGTTTCGGCACTCTACAATGTGCAAAGAGCACGTTGCCATTAAAACTGATCCAGTCAAGAAACCGTAGGCTAAAGTGATATACGTAGACTGCATATAGCATGTGAGCTCTCGGTAATGTGCTGGGGTAAATCAGCGTGTGACAGCCCTGCTGCACATCACCGGAGCTGCAAAATGGGTGATATTTTTCCAAATCTAAAGCATTAAACTGGAGAAAAGAAACGTGTAATGGAAATGGATCTGACAGTTGATTTGAGAAAAGGGGTTAGTCGTGGCCAATGGTGGACGTCACTGGCTTTGTGCAGTGCGGATAGTTGCCAAAGCGGCCATCCATTGCACAAACTACTGTTCCTTATTCTATTGTGATTTTTTTCTTCCTTGCAGAAAATCATTGATGTGCATGAGCGCACTGGCTATAATGGATCCAAGTGCTGTCCACCGAATATATACAAATATATACGCCCCTCTGTGCAAGCTCTTATGCTGAGGACTTCCACAGGAACATACACGACTTGGAGATTTTGCTGTGTTCACATGTTGGGTGTTTATCGCGGTTTCCGATACAGATTTGTCACTAAACCTAAAGGGTTTCCTGATGCAGCAAAGTGAATGAGAATCCTGAAGTCCACAATTTAAGTATTTGACTAGAATTAAATCCGCAGCATGTCAATTCATTTTTGCTGCACATTTCACCCATTTTTAAACTGAGGACACGGAAAGGGTACTTTCACTTCCGCAATGTATATACATACATTGGGAAGTGAAATAAAGTAAAAGAAGGGTTAAAAATAAAAAACAATTCATGCTCACCTCTTCTCAAGCGTGTCCCGTGATGCCTCCATCTAGCTCCTGACAGCAGGACCTGGTGGGGCGGAGCAACCTGATCAGCTGATTGGTCACATGAACGGCATCAGCTGAGCGGTTTAAACCCCACGCCCGCCAAAACCGATCGGCGGGCGGTCACATGACCACATCAGCTGAGCAATTTAAATTTCCTGCCCGCCGATCGGTTTTGGCGGGCGCTGGGTTTAAACCGCTCAGCTGATGCCGGTCAGGTGACCGATCAGCTGATCGGCTTGCTCCGCCCCGCCAGGTCCTTGTCGGGAGCTACATGGAGACATCAGAGGACATGCGGGAAAGGTGAGCATGAATTATTTTTTTTTTTTTTCACCCTTCTTTTACTTAACTTCACTTCTGTAATTTATGTATATACATTGCGGAAGTGAAATTAGACGTTACAGAGCGGTTTTAGTGTACTGAGCAGCATGCTCCGTACACTAAAATCGGGTCCGAGTAACGATCCTGTGTTTTCTCGCACCCGTGCTCCATAGGCCTCCATGTTAAAGGCTTCGGATCGGGTCGGATCCGATTTGGTCCGCTGTGACCAAAATCAGAGCAGTCTCTGATTTTGGTATAGCAAAAATCGGACACAATCGATCCGAAACAAATCGAATGCCATTAAGGACAAATCCGATGTGATCCGTTGCCCATAGGGGATACATGGAGGCTAAATCGGATCTGTGGCTGTCTGGATCCATAAAAATCGCAATTTGAAAGCACCCTAAGTCGTCATTAACATGGGTGTATACAAGTGCTAAGCAGCATGATCATTTACACAGTGAACAATCCAGTATATTAAGAGGGTAAAAGTTACAAAAATACATAGTAAAACCATACAAAATACTCTGTAAACGTTCTTGCACCATGTGCCATGTAAGACCAAATTGATAGACCCACTCGCCCATAGAGATCGGGCTTAGGTTATGCAGCACGTGTCTGGGGCATCTCTATTTGGGTGGTGTTTTTTCATCTGCATTTCCTTCATAGGCTCCATGCTATACAAAAAAGCTGCAATGCGGAATTTGTATTTACACAATCCACGATTACGGCGCTTTTCCAGCCAGAAACGGAGTACGCACAGTATGTGATGTCACATGGGAACAGGAAAAACAGGAACTGGAAATTCCACCATTTTGAAATTTTCTGTTCCTGTGTGAGATACTTGTGTGTATGTGTGTGCAGCATATATGTGTATAAATGTGTGTTGTGTTGTAACACAGATAACATCTGACTGCAAACCCCCTCTGCTTGTGTTACATGTGCTGCCGAACCTAATTGAAATGTGAAGAGTAGAAAATTAAAAAAAAAAAAAAACTCTCCTATCCTCCAGTGTCCCAGGATGAGTTTGGTCCCAAGATCAGCTGAGAGAATCCGGCGGCAGAAAATCAATCAGCTGTCTCAGTCAGCTGACCGGTTGGCACATCAGCTGATCGGTGTTCCGGCGGCGGATTCTGTCAGCTGATCTTGGGATCAGTTTCGCTGGACACTGGATTACGTCGAAGGGAATTTGTGGGTAATTAATAAAGGGTGAACGAGGTGTCTGATTTTTTTTTTCTTCTTTTTTCAATAAAGGTTTTTTGGGATGTCTGTATTTGTTTTTGTTTTTTTCCTTTAACTCTTTCAGTATTGCCAATGGCCGGCTATTAAACTGACGGCTGACATTTGCAATAGGGGCTTGGTGTCGTCTGGCAAAAAAAAGGTTGTCACCAAAGCCATTATTACCCAGTTTGCCACCGTAACCTCCAGTTTTGGCGCATCTCATGTAGGTGCCAATTCTGGGGTGGCTGCTGGCTGCAGTTCTCGGTGTGGTGGCCCAGAACTCTTGGGCCTTGCCACTCTGAGAATTACAGCCCCCAGCTGCCTGTGTTACCTTTGCTGGCAATAGAAAATACAGTGAAGCCCATGCCAATTTTATTTTTTAGTTCTTTATTTATATAACAAAAAAAATAAAGCTCCCCTGTATTTTTTATTGCTAGCGAAGGTAACACCAGGCAGCGGGTTAGCAGCCAGCAGCTGCGTGGGTTGCCCTTGGCTGGCAATAGAAAACACAGCAACAACCACGCCATTATTATTATTTATTGATCTAAAAAAAAATGTCTTTCTCCTGAGAAGAAAGGAAATGGGACATAATGCTTTTTCTTGACCTGTTTAAAATGCAGCAAAACCGGATCCTTAAAAGACGCACAGTGTGAATGTAGCATTAAACCTACAGCATGTCAACGCTTTCAGCATTTTTTCTGCAGATTTCATCCATTCTAATTATGGTAAAAATGTATGCAAACAGTGTAAAAAATGTATATTTAAAAAGCATGTATTTTTCACTGCATTTTTCCAACCAACACATCAAAATTCTGAATGTGTGCACATACCCTAAATCTGTTCCAAGATCCGCAGCATATTTGTTTTGTCACTCCTGGACTTGTCTTCTGGTTAGATACTCAATATAGGATCAGCAGGGGATTGACACGCCGCACCCAAGCAATCAACTGTTAACAGGGTCCTCAATGGCCTGAAAATGACCATTGTACAGAACGCAAACACCCCAGGGCTTTACATACACTGTGTAGTTGTTGCTCTCTGGGGGTTGCACACCCGAGTGTTGGACCCTGTCAATATGATATTGGTCCCAAAGACAATCCCTTTAAATCTTGTCTAATAAAATGGACATGATTATTAGAAACTAATAAAATGGTAGCAGAGATTATGCCTATGGTTGTACTGTCATTGCTTTATCTAACTTCTCTGACGCCGTGTTCACATTGAGCCGATACCTGCAGATCAACTGTTTAATAAATCCTTTTTTTTTTGTTTCAGCTCTACAGAGAAGTCATTCCCTTGGAGATCAGCAGGTAAGGAAACCCTAATCGCGTAATGTCTGAAAGTCCCTTACATTCATGATGAAGGAAACCTCATGAGCTGTAAAGGCCTCGTAATTATCCAGTCTGTACGGTGGGGCCGTCCGGCTTGTGTACGTGTGCTGGGGATTTTAATGGAGCAACTTGGATTGATGTGATCTCATAATTCATCACCGAACTGTAAGGCCTCGTGCACACGTTGGGGATTTGGGGAGTTATTTACCTCAGAATTTGTAGCCAAAACCAGGAGTGGGACAATCAGAGGAAAAGTATAATAGAAACCCGTCACCACTTCTGTATTTATCACCCACTCCTCGTTTTGGCTACAAATCCTGAGGTAAAAAAACTCACCAAATATTGAACGTGTGCGTATGGCCTAAGGCACCAAAATATGAAGAACCTTTTTAATCTAATTTACAAAAAAATATTCAACCTCATTATTATTTTCTACTGATGCTTGTCCCCTTACAGTCTAAGGGTGCTTTCAGACTACGATTTTTAGGGAGCCGATGCTGTCCGATATAAATCGGACAGCATCGGTTCCCTTCTGATGCCTGGAATCGGGTGCCAAATAGGCACCCGAATCCGGCATAAAATCGTAGCCGGAGGCTGAAAAAAAGTGAAAAAAAAAATTCATGCTCACCTCCCCACGAGCCCCCGCCGTCTCCAGCCGTCTTCCTGGAGGCTCCCGGTGGCTCCCGCAGGCTGCCGGTGTCTGCAGAGGTCTTCTACTGCAGTACACAGGACCTGCGGTGAAGTCACAGTCATGTGACCGCGGGTTACCATGGTGAACCCGCGGTCACGTGACTGTGACATCACCGCAGGTCCTGAACTGCAGAAGACCTCTGCGGGCACCGGCAGCCTGCGGGAGCCACCGGGAGCCTTAAGGAAGACGGCTGGAGACGGCGGGGGCTCGTGGGGAGGTGAGCATGAACTTTTTTTTTTTTTTTTTTTTAACCCCTGCGCTCCTAGTTGAGCAGTTTTACTGTACTGAGCATGCTCAGTACAGTAAAATCGGGTCCGAGGAGACATCAGATGTTTCCTCGGACCCTTCTCCATAGGGCCCCATGTTAGGGATCGGGTCAGATCGGATGTGCACTAAATGCCATCCGATTTGGTCCGATCCGAGTCTGTCAGATTTTGTAATCGGATGAAAAAATCGTTGCAGGCAACGATTTTTTTCACCGGAAAAAAATCGGCAAAAATCGGACAGAATCGGATCGGACCAAATCGGATGGCATTTAGTGCACATCCGATTCGGTCCAATCCCCATAGGGATGCATGGGGTCCGAAAATCGGTCCAATGCTGTCCGATTTTTATCGGACAGCATCGGAAATGAATAAATCGTAGTGTGAAAGCACCCTAAGACTGAATTGCTGGAAATTTATCACCCACCAATGCAACAGGTCCTCAATGGGGATCAGAAATCTGCCTTCATTCCTTTTAAAGGTGTTTTCTCAAGATAACAAACGTATCTTCTATCCAACTTACGGATTTCTGTAGGTCCAACTGCTGTGATCCTCAGTGATTCCAAGAATGAAATCACAACGCTCCTGTGAGAGATGATCACATCCTCAGTGATCACTATGGGCCCATTACTGAGCTCCCCTGTGAGAGGTGATCACACCCTCAGTGATCAGTATGGGCCCAATACTGAGCTCCCCTGTGAGAGGTGATCACACCCTCAGTGATCAGTATGAGCCCAATACTGAGCTCTCCTGTGAGAGATGATCACATCCTCAGTGATCACTATGGGCCCAATACTGAGCTCTCCTGTGAGAGATGATCACATCCTCAGTGATCAGTATGGGCCCAATACTGAGCACTCCTGTGAGAGATGATCACACCCTCAGTGATCAGTATGGGCCCAATACTGAGCTCTCCTATGAGAGGTGATCACACCCTCAGTGATCAGTATGAGCCCAATACTGAGCTCCCCTGTGAGAGATGATCACACCCTCAGTGATCACTATGGGCCCAATACTGAGCTCTCCTGTGAGAGATGATCACATCCTCAGTGATCACTATGAGCCCAATACTGGGCTCTCCTGTGAGAGATGATCACACCCTCAGTGATCAGTATGAGCCCAATACTGAGCTCTCCTGTGAGAGGTGATCACACCCTCAGAGATCAATATGAGCCCAATACTGAGCTCTCCTGTGAGAGGTGATCACACCCTCAGTGATCAGTATGGCCCTATACTGAGCTCCCCTGTGAGAGGTGATCACACCCTCAGAGATCACTATGGGCCTAATACTGAGCTCTCCTGTGAGAGGTGATCACACCCTCAGAGATCACTATGAGCCCAATACTGAGCTCTCCTGTGAGAGATGATCACATCCTCAGTGATCACTATGAGCCCAATACTGAGCTCTCCTGTGAGAGGTGATCACATCCTCAGTGATCAATGTGGCCCAATAATGAGCTCTCCTGTGAGAGGTGATCACACCCTCAGTGATCAGTATGGGCCCAATACTGAGCTCTCCTGTGAGAGATGATCACATCCTCAGCGATCACTATGGGCCTAATACTGAGATCTCCTGTGAGAGATGATCACACCCTCAGCGATCACTATGGGCCTAATACTGAGCTCCCCTGTGAGAGATGATCACACCCTCAGCGATCACTATGGGCCCAATACTGAGCTCCCCTGTGAGAGATGATCACATCCTCAGCGATCACTATGGGCCTAATACTGGGCTCTCCTGTGAGAGATGATCACACCCTCAGTGATCAGTATGGGCCTAATACTGAGCTCTCCTGTGAGAGGTGATCACATCCTCAGTGATCAATATGGCCCAATACTGAGCTCTCCTGTGAGAGATGATCACACCCTCAGAGATCACTATGGGCCCAATACTGAGCTCTCCTGTGAGAGGTGATCACACCCTCAATGATCACTATGGGCCTAATACTGAGCTCCCCTGTGAGAGATGATCACACCCTCAGAGATCACTATGGGCCCAATACTGAGCTCTCCTGTGAGAGATGATCACACCCTCAGCGATCACTATGGGCCCAATACTGAGCTCTCCTGTGAGAGGTGATCACATCCTCAGAGATCACTATGGGCCCAATACTGAGCTCTCCTGTGAGAGATGATCACACCCTCAGCGATCACTATTGGCCCAATACTGAGCTCTCCTGTGAGAGATGATCACACCCTCAGAGATCACTATGGGCCCAATACTGAGCTCTCCTGTGAGAGATGATCACACCCTCAGCGATTAGTATGGGCCAAATACTGAGCTCTCCTGTGAGAGATGATCACACCCTCAGAGATCACTATGGGCCCAATACTGAGCTCTCCTGTGAGAGATGATCACACCCTCAGCGATTAGTATGGGCCAAATACTGAGCTCTCCTGTGAGAGATGATCACACCCTCAGTGATCAGTATGGGCCCAATACTGAGCTCTCCTGTGAGAGATGATCACACCCTCAGAGATCACTATGGGCCTAATACTGAGCTCTCCTGTGAGAGATGATCACACCCTCAGCGATCACTATGGGCCTAATACTGAGCTCCCCTGTGAGAGATGATCACATCCTCAGCGATCACTATGAGCCCAATACTGAGCTCTCCTGTGAGAGCTGATCACCTCCTCAGTGATCACTATGGGCCCAATACTGAGCTCTCCTGTGAGAGATGATCACCTCCTCAGTGATCACTATGGGCCCAATACTGAGCTCCCCTGTGAGAAATTACCAGTATGATTGGACTTGTCAGAAATCTATCGCACCGACTTAGTCAGGGGCACCCCCATACACATTAGATTGGCTCCCCCAAACCTGCTGATATTGGCAGGGTTGACATTAGACTATTGTCTATGGGGGTGTTAAATTTCCCTTGAAGCTGCTCTGGAGAGATTAGTGCTATAATGTGTAATGTAAGGCTGCGTTCACACACAACTTAATTTTTGCGCTCTTTTATGCGCTCTTCCCGCAAAATCGCGTCTGCTTTTGCCAGCAAAGTGAATGGAAATTCTCTCTTACCGTTCAGAAGCTGCACTATTTTCGGCTGCGCTTTTGCGGGAGACAGTGTGCGCGTAAAAAGAATGAGCATGTCAATTCTTTCCGCAAATATGCGCTCGCTTTCTCCCTTAGGCGCCATTATAAAGCCCTGAAATATGTATTGCCCTACAGATAATGCCTATTCCAACCCCTACAACGCAGGTGCAGGGGAATAGCAGGAAGTGATGTCACACGGGGGTAGGAGTAATCCTGTTCCCGTGTGACATCTGTGTATTTTCTCTTTAAAAGTGTAACACTGCTAAAGCGAAATAAAAAAAAACAATGTGTTAAATAATAAAACTTACTCACCTCTCCACAGACTGTCCTGGGACATCCTCCGATTGCTTGCAGGACCTGAATCAGCTCACCGGCGGCAAACCGATCAGATGATGTGTCACCTGACCGCATCAGCTGAGCGGTGTAAACCGGTCACTGCTGACACATCAGCTGTTAGTTTAAATCGCCCGCCAACACCGATCAGCTGATGTGTCTGCAGCAGGCGGTTTCAGCTGACAGATCAGCTGTTCGGTTTTGGCGGCCTATTTAAACTAACAGATGATCTGTCAGATGATTTAGGTCCTTGAACCCTACATTGATCATCTGATCGGTTGCCGCCAGTCAGCTGATTAAGGTCCTTGAAGCCATCGGATGTAGTTCCTTGCATCGCGGGACACTTGGCGGAGAGGTGGGCATTTTTTTTTTCATTTTTAACACACGTCTTTATTTTAGTTCACTTTCACAGTGTATGTAGATACACTGCAAAAGTGAAACTACACAGATGTCACACGGGAACTGGATTATTCCTGCCCCGTGTGACATCACTTCTTCCTGCACTCCTGGGGGAAAAATGTGGCCGTAAAAAAAATGCAGTGTGTGAAGGCACCACTTTTTTTTTACCTGTGCTAATTAGCACGGCCGCAAAACGCGGGAAGAAGTGCCCGCGCAAATAATTACGCCGCCTGTGAACACAGCCTAAGTATTTGTGTTACATATTCTAATTTGAGGCATGGCTCTTTAAGAACGTGTTGGATCCAATTAAGCAATTGTTCGAGGAAAAATATAAAGACTATCAACATTATACAAATTTAGAGATCCTTCGGTAAAGTCCAGATTTCATCATTTCCTCTATGGATATATCGGTACTTTCTCATGGAAGTGATACTGAAAGGTTATATTTATGGAAATTTGGCTCCACTACAGTTCCAGAGATGGCTCTAAATAAGAAAGACTAATTTACATGGTCTTTATATAGGTTTGTGAAGCAGCCTAAAGACTTACTCCCAAGGAATCCTGCGTGCCCACACACGACCTTGTAAAGACCATAAGGGCTCATTCACACAGAGCATTTGTTCGTTGTTGATCCATTGGATTCCTGTTTTTGCTAAAATGTATCACAAATGCATCAACCGTTTGTATTGCTTTTTTGCTGCATTTTCAGGGGACACACACACTTTCTTAGTGTACTTTCACATCAGCGTTTCTCGGCATTTGCGGTAGATCCAGCAGTTTTGCTGCACAACGGATCACTTGTGACAAGCCTGCATTCGACCTAATGCATTCACTATGGGGCTTGCGGACATGTGCGGCACTTGCGGGTGATCCAGCAAATCCAGTACTTGTGGCAACGGAAAAAAAAACACAACTGCATGCAACTTTTTTTTTCACTAGCCTCAAATGCAAGAACCACAAGTCCCATACGGAATGCATTAGGTCGAATGCAGTCTTACCACAAGCGTTCCGGCTACTGGCAGAGCCGGCAAAACTGACGGAAATGCTAAGAAACGCTGATATGAAAGCAGCCTTACTCTCCCCGGTGATCCCATGGAGAGCCCCGGCAATGTCTTTCTTCCGGGCATCGGAGGACCTGTGAGTATTATGAGTACTGACAGGACCTGCCCATGTGACTATCAGTCTGAGTCACATGACCAGGTCCTGTCAGTACTGTACCCACAGGTCCTGCTGATGCCTAGAAGGAAAACCTTGCTGAGGCTCACTGTGGGATTGCTGGGGAGTGTAAGGAATTAGATGTTTGTGGTGTGAAAGTGCAGCAGAAAAACGGAGCAAAAATTGACGCTCATTATTTTCTGGATGCGCTTTTTGCAGCAATCAAAAACGCAGCATCTGAACAGCAAAATGGAAATCCCATTCACTTTGCTGAAGAAGCAGTGACTGATGTGTTTTTGGTGCACTTTTCAAAAAGCATGCAGTACCAAAAACGTCTAATGTGAACATAGCCTAGCAATTACTGCTAAATATAAAGGCCTACATCTCTAGAACCAAATGGCAGATTTACAAGTAGTAAAAATAAAAATGAATACTCATGGGAGCAGCGGGAATAAAATAGAAAGAAATGGCGTTTTTTGAACTGTGACAAATCCTCTTTAATGAAGATTTTCACTTTTAAAATTCCCTTCTTGTTAATACGTTCCCTTAACCATAAACTGAAAACAATGTGGGAACCCCAGTCAAGTAGCTCATTGATTGGTAGTTCATTGTTTGGTTAGATTTGATGAAGCTGGTACATTTACTGTGAAAATCTATATCAGAATGGTGTATAATCCTAATATTAGAATGAGCCTTTTAGGAGTTCAGCTATAGATTGGGACAACGGATGAGTCCAAATTTATTCAGTCTCCGCTCCCAACTGAAATCTGCAGCTTATACTGAGCAGTGTGAGATCTCAGCAGGGAGGAGGGACACTGAGGAGTTATCAATAAGGCTAACGGGGGTGGAGATTCAATACAAGTACAGTAGTTAATTTTTTCTTTAGTGACGTAACCTTTGTGTTCGACCAAGCTGAACTCATGAGCAGAGTTCTCTGGTTCATATATGATGCTAGTGCTGCATTTACACAGCCTGACCGCTGCCATTAACTGACCGTCGATGGATTACATGGAAGCTGATTGGCGGTTGTTTAATAGCCTGTTTAGACAGGTCGATCATGCTTCATGCGTACTGAATGATCATTAATACCATAATTCTGTGTGCAAAGAAAACCATTGTTCTCGGCAGCACATCACTTGGTTGCACAGGATAATACGCTGCCGAGAATGGTTAAAAAAAATCCAACAATCACCCAACAATCAATAGTTTTGCTCATTTATCACATAATTGTAAACCTATTAAGATGAACCAGGAACCAAGGGTTCATGTTCAATCCCAATAATCTACCAGTATAAATGTACCCTACACTTAACATTGTTGGCGGCCTCAACGATGTCCTAGCATTATAATTAACCACCACACTTTGTCTTGCGAATGAAATCTCATCTAATAAAAAAATCCTGTTTCTGGTAAATCACAAAATTTTATATTCGTGGCGCATTAATGAAATGTCAGTTTAACATTTACAATGTTTGTACTTTTAGGATTCTGGAATTTATTATTAAGGGATTTACTTATTATTAAAGTAGAAATTGGATACGAATCATTATAAAATGACCTATTGTTTAAATCTTGCAATTTTCACTCTGGTACCATTAGCCTTTATACAAGGCTCCTACTTCCTGTTTAGTACAAGTCAGTTTTCAGCAGTCGCATTATCAAAGACGGGATCAATTTGAAAGGTAAAATCTCTATATACAGTAGATGGCACAGGGGTAACCAGTAACTCTAATTGGTCACAGCTCACTTCCTTCTCCTTTACAATGAGAGCTAACATCTGTATATACAATCAATATCACAAGATCCACCATTCAGAATGGGGGATATCACAGCTCACCTCCTCCTTTACAATGACTGATAACACCTCTATATACAGTAGATAACACAGGATCCACCATTCACAATAGGTGATATCACAGCTCACCTCCTCCACCTGTACAATGACTGATAACACCTCTATATACAGTAGATAACACAGGATCCACCATTCACAATAGGTGATATCACAGCTCACCTCCTCCTCCTGTACAATGATTGATAACACCTCTATATACAGTAGATAACACAGGATCCACCATTCACAATAGGTGATGTCACAGCTCACTCCTCCTCCTGTACAATGACTGATATCACCTCTATATACAGTAGATAATACAGGATCCACCATTCACAATAGATGATATTACAGCTCACCTCCTCCTCCTGTACAATGACTGATATCACCTCTATATACAGTAGATAATACAGGATCCACCATTCACAATAGGTGATGTCACAGCTCACCTCCTCCCCCTCCCTTCATAGTGACCTTTGTCCATAATATAGCATGTTCATTAAATACCTCAGTACAATTCAGTAGAATGTGAGTCTGTCTTTTTCAGATTTTGTCCATGCACCCAACAGAAAGCAGTACAATATTTATCCAGTGTTGCAATATTTTTTACTTCTTCAACATATACGGTAGATGCCATAAAAACCTGTTTAACACAATGTTGTATTCCAATGACACATTCCCTTTAAAATGAATTAAAAAAAAAAAAAAAAACACAACTTTAAGGGATATTGACCCCCCCCCCCCCCCCCAAACAGCCCCATTCTATAGTAATGAATAGTTTGTTTTACTGGTGCCATAAGAAGGTACAGGGCAGGTTGGTCATGAACTTGAGGCTTTTTGTCTAAGGCTTCCATATCAGCAGACCTCTCCTTCTGCCGTGCTGCATTAATTGAGTAACATTTTCTGTACTAACTCCATTTTTGCCATGTAAAAGGCCGTCCCCTCGGCGGGGAACATCGAGGTTAGCGGTGATTGGGTGCAGGGTGGTGTGATGCAATAACCTCACATGAGCCCTGGGAGAGAGAACGCCAAATCTGCTTCAGCACCTGAAGGGTGTATAAGGCTAAGTCCAGACAGAGACTTTGTGCTGTTTTTTGTTGATTTGTTTTTGGTGCCGCTTCTGCAGCAAAAAATGGATCCACTTTGTCACTTTTTACAAAAAATTATCACAAACGCATCATCTGTTTGTGCAGCTTTTTTGCTCTGTATTTGGGGGACTTAGACAGAGACACCTTCACTTTCTTGCCCTCTCCGAAATCCTACGATGAGTCTCGGTGATGTCTTCCTCCCGGGCATCAACAGGACCTGTCTGTGAGTAGTATGAGTGCTTACAGGACCTAGGTCATGTGACTCAGCCTGAGTCACATGGTGGAAGGTCCTGGAAGTACCGTACCCGCTGGTCCTGCTGATTCCCGGAAGGACGATATCACCAGGGATCACGGGGAGGGTAAGTACTTGGATGTTAGTGATGCTGAGAGTGTAACAGAAAAATGGAGCAATAATTGACGCTCATTACTTTCTGGATGCGCTTTCTGCATCACTAACACAGCAGCGTCTGCACAGCAAATTGAATATCCCATTCACTTTACTGGCAGAAACAGTGACTGATCAGCACCAAACACAGATCAGAAACATCCAGTGTGAACATGGCCTAAGTGTTGTATTAATAGGGGCAAACACTCTGATTGAGAAGAAGGTATAGGAGTGGTAGGCAACCCCTTTAATATCAGGATTTTGCAGCCATTGTAATATGGGTTTTCAGAGTAAGTATACCAGCCTCACTAGGTCGAAGATCTAGTTAAGAGTTTGTATTGTGACAGATCTACTTTAATCTGTAAGGACAAAGCATGACTTGGCAATTATTGATTAGTGGAATGCCTCATGGGTATGTGTCGCATGTGAGCCATGTACATACATGTTCTCAAGGCCTGGTTGAGTATTGCAGTATATCTCCTTTATATGAAATGGGCATTTATGTCTGTTTTTCAGGTCAGTTACATCTGTGTTATCACAACAGAGCAGCCATTATCGGCGTTCTTTCAGCTGTCGGAACTAAAGGGAGAGTATGATGGCGGCACGTGCCTCTCCGCTCATCTCTCACGCCGTGTAATTATTCGCATCCGTCACTTTGCAGGAATTGCTTTTGAAATATTTTTTTTTTTCTGCAGCGTGAAGTGCTTTCTGATTTTTATAGCATGTCAACAAGGCTCAAACAGCCTGGAGTGCGGGATTAGTGCCATTCCGATCCCTCCATAAGGCGATTGTGCAGAGTCATCACTACGGCATCAGATGCTATAATGCATTCACCAAGCCTAAATTATTTGCACAGCCCTTGATGCATCCAGCAGCAGACCTCAAATTAAATCATCCGAATGGGTTCCTGGCGTCCCGTGGAACGAGTTCATTTAAAGAAATGATCTTGATGAGATGCAGGAGGATGCAATTCCCATATTTGTGCAGGCATCACAGCTGTTTATTTGACATCGATGATCATTCTTGTGACATTTCAGCTCTGCGCAGCTCCCAGATTGAATGATGTGTAGAGCGCACACATGTTTTGAAGAGTCGGCTGTCACATTGTTGATTAAAACGATGAAAAATTCAAATTACATCCGTCGATCATAAGTTTTATTCAGGGTGTACGATACTGCAATTTTTAAGAAATGTTGCCTTCTACTCATTGCTGATTTTATTCTGCAGTAGTAGAATGACAGTGGCTGTTCTCTCCAAAAAATGAATAAAACCCAATGCCCTGTCCATGTGTGGTATCCAAATGTGTAGCCCCTTTTGACCAGGGCTGTGGAGTGGGAGTCAGCGTCGTGGAAATTGAGGCATTTGACTTGTATATGGGCCTTCACAGCCCCGGTTATGAGCCTTCACAGCCCCGGTTATGGGCCTTCACAGCCCCGGTTAGGGGCCTTCACAGCCCCGGTTATGGGCCTTCACAGCCCCGGTTATGGGCCTTCACAGCCCCGGTTATGGGCCTTCACAGCCCCGGTTATGGGCCTTCACAGCCCCGGTTATGGGCCTTCACAGCCCCGGTTATGGGCCTTCACAGCCCCGGTTATGGGCCTTCACAGCCCCGGTTCTGGGCCTTCACAGCCCGGGTTCTGGGCCTTCACAGCCCGGGTTCTGGGCCTTCACAGCCCGGGTTCTGGGCCTTCACAGCCCGGGTTCTGGGCCTTCACAGCCCGGGTTCTGGGCCTTCACAGCCCCGTTTCTGGGCCTTCACAGCCCCGTTTCTGGGCCTTCACAGCCCCGTTTCTGGGCCTTCACAGCCCCGTTTCTGGGCCTTCACAGCCCCGGTTCTGGGCCTTCACAGCCCCGGTTCTGGGCCTTCACAGCCCCGGTTCTGGGCCTTCACAGCCCCGGTTCTGGGCCTTCACAGCCCCGGTTCTGGGCCTTCACAGCCCCGGTTCTGGGCCTTCACAGCCCCGGTTCTGGGCCTTCACAGCCCCGGTTCTGGGCCTTCACAGCCCCGGTTCTGGGCCTTCACAGCCCCGGTTCTGGGACTTCACAGCCCCGGTTCTGGGACTTCACAGCCCCGGTTCTGGGCCTTCACAGCCCCGGTTCTGGGACTTCACAGCCCCGGTTCTGGGACTTCACAGCCCCGGTTCTGGGACTTCACAGCCCCGGTTATGGGGTCTGATTCAGTGCCCATTTTGGTGGAGTCAGATATTTGGCTTACCGACTCCACAGCCCTGCTTTTGACTTCACGGTGCCATAAACCAAGGATAGATGGCTTCTTTCTTTGTGCAATAGCGCCACACCTCTTTATTGGTTGCACTTGGTATTACAGCTCAACTGTGTTGAAATAAAATGAAACATAACTTCAATCTGTAGACAGGTATGGCGCTGTTTTTTGAAGAGAGCAGCCATGTTTTTCCAATCCTGTACAAGACCTTAGATTCAAGGCTGCAGTTAGAGAAGGACTTTTTGGCAACGGAAATGGGGTCCTCCTTCTTGCAATAATGAAAAAATCCAAAATCAGAAAAAAAAGTTGAATATTTATTTGATAGCAAACTTTGCACAAAAAAAAAAAAACCCACAATCTGCATTATGAGAGAAAGAAGGGGGGGGGGACAAAGGCGCAATAGTGCCCCTATCACTAGACACTCGAACCAGAAGGTGAGAAGAAAGCCACTCACCTATGTCAGTTGTGATCCCCACAACTGGTTAGTAAGCCTGGTAGGACAAATTCCTGGATGGCTGCTGCTGGACTTCCACCGGTTTCCACTTGCGGAAACGACGTCAAAGTGCTTGAGGGAAGGAGGTGTATCACAGTCCGCGCTGCCAAGATTTCCGCGTGTAAAACATGCAAGGGAGCCGATATCAAAAACAGACCTTTTCCTTTATTCATCCAACGCGTTTCAACGCCCTCCTGGCGTCTTCATCAGGGATACATCCACCCCACTCAACAGCTCTTATTTATAGCCACACACAATTATCATAAACAGTGGGTGTTCCCAAACATGTGATGTAAAAAACGTCATCAAGGCGGGGAGGGTGCTGCATTTTGGCGCACAAAACATAAAAGTACTCATAAATACATAAAAACACAGAAACAATGTCATTGAGCAAATCTAAAAAAACAGTTCAATAATATCATTAAAAAAATTCCTTAAAAACAATGCGGAAAAGCTTCTAAAATCATGCCCTGCATATGTATATGTGAAAAAATAAAAAAATGTCTCAGATGACGGATTATATATGTGTGTTAAGCAAAGCATCATCTGTCACCACCAAGGATTGAACCCATATTTGTCAAGGTGTTCATTCGTATATATAGGGTGTTAAAGCGTTGTGCTATCTGTATTGACAATTATGTGATCACTAAAGCCCAAGTTCCATTTAGAAACAAGTGCCATCAACACTTTCTTTTTTTTACACAGGAAAGCCTTGGTCGAAGCAAGAACCTACGAGGAAGACATGATTTGAGAAAAGACATTTGAAAAACAATAGTAACTCCATATGCAAAATGACTCATTAATTTTTATATAAAAAACGCAATTGTTTTTGAAAAGCAATGATGAGGAACAAAAAAAAACTCCTTTTTACTGATATATCGATTTTCATGTATTTTGATGTCTCTTAATAAAAACTAAATAAAGGATAAGGGAATTTTCCGATGTTGTTATCCTTACTGTCCAGGTGTAGATGACAAAAAATCTGGCGGAGAAGACTGGTAAGGTCTAGTGGTAGTGACTAATGAGTTTGTTCAGTCATCACTAATGCAGTGGCGCTCCATGGGAGAGAGGTTTCACTAACACCGTACTTCAACCGGTTCTATTCCCAAAGAAAATGAGTCGGGGAAAAAAACACCGCTAATAACATAGTGGGACATAAACCACATGTTTCTTTTCAAAGCACAATTTTACTTGTGTCCCCCATAATGGGTCTCATAGGAAGACTGAAAGAAGTGAGCAAATTCTATCGTGCCTTGTCATACACAGGACCGTATACTGGATGGCAGACAGATGGAATGCTGCTGTCATGGTGATATAGACGAAACAGCAAAGGCAGTGCCAATGTATAAATGTTTCCCATTGGCCACCAGCAGGGGCGCCCAAACAAACATGTACCAAAGAAAAAAGGGGGGAAGCAGGTCAAAAAGAGGGAGACAACCAAAGAAACAACATTATGCCGTCCCTTCAAAAAAGGTTAGGTTGCTCTTTATATGCCGATTCCGGACAGAGTGAAGTGGTTATGCAGCTATTATTACTGGGGCCACGGGCAGACCCTGCTGAATATGATTAAGGTAATGAGAGCAAGCTCATCGATGTCCATATCTCGTGATAGTGTTATGTATTTTAGTGAATAGTGTCTTTTTCAGTGAAAAAACAAAACGCTCTTGTTAGAAATGGTACTTAAGTTGATCAAAGGAACCAATCTTAATACAAGTGTAAAACTAGAATTAGTGACAAAATGTGATTATTCAGTCACCGCTTATGTAGTGGTACCTCTGGGTGCTGCTGTATTCAAGAAATTATTCCATATGTGCCAGTTCCACTGGTACATAGGGGGGATGTTTGATACGGCTCTTGTTACCAGGGCCGCAACAAAACTCCGCTGGATATAATCAAAAGGGTGCAAAACTCATCTGTACCCATGTCACGTGGTGATAGTATATGTTAGTGATTAGTGTATATTTCCCAGTGGAAGTGACAACTCTTGTTGTGAGTGATATTGATATTGATCAATGGGCCCAATCCTTATATTAACTCTGTAATCAAATTTAATCCCCTAGGTTTTAGCGTATCCAATTTATAAATCCAGTATTTCTCTCTTCTCTGTAACATTTCAAATCTGTTTGGGCAATGCTCTCCCACATGATCAATGGGCGTGACTCTCAGTGCCGTATGGTCTCTATCATGGTATGCATCAAAATGGAAAGAAACGCCATGCTGTTTAAAGCCTTTCTTAACATTGGAACGATGCTTATTAAGCCGTTCATGGAGGGGTCTAATTGTTCTCCCTACGTATTGTCTATCGCAGGGACATTCAAGTAGGTAAATGACATATCTCGTAGTACACGTCATTAGTTGTTTTATCTGGAACGTTTCTTTGTTACTAAGAGGATGAAAAAGAAGTTCTTTGCTGTATATTTCTGCAGCATAGGCATTTCTTTCGCCCGCACTTTTTGGTCCCTCTCAATGTTGTTTCCTCTTCTACATCAGGAGATAGCCGTCTCAATCTACTTGGGGCTATTTTACCCTTAATATTGGGGGCTCTTCTAAAAATGATACCTGGGACTTCTGGGATTATTTCCTTCAGAATTATATCGTTTCTCAGGATATGCCAATGTTTCATTATAGATTTTCTTATTTCCCGGTGATATTTATTATAAGTGGTGACAAAATGCCAATTTTTTGTGTTCTCTGCCTTATTTCTAAATACGAGTGTCAATAGATTTTTCTGTGAAATATCCCTGAAGTGTTCCCGTGCTCTGTTAATTAATTTTTTAGGGTAACCTCTCTCTGCAAATCTTTTGGATAAAATTCTTGATTGCTCTGAGTAGTCACTACTGGAAGAACAGTTCTTCTTTATCCTCCTGAACTGTCCAGCTGGGATATTATTTAGCCAATTTTTATGGTGCCCACTATTGTAGTTGATGTATGAATTGCGGTCAGTAGGTTTAAAGAAGGTCTTAGTGAGTATTTCACCATTTCTTACAAATATTGCCAAATCAAGGAAATTGATACTAGTGTCATTCATGCTATACTCAAAACTGAACCCCCAATCGTTATTCTCTATCTCTTTTATAAAGTCGCTGATTTCCCCTTGTTCCCTATCCCAGATAAAAAACAAATCATCAATGTATCTTTTATACAAAGCCAAACCGTTCCTATGCATGTTACCATAAATGTACACTTTTTCAAACAGTCCCATGACCAAATTTGCATAAGAGCATGCCATTTTTGACCCCATGGCTGTGCCAAACTTTTGGTGGTACATCATGCCCCCAAAGGTAAAGTAGTTGTTCTCTAATACAAATGACAAACCGTCCAGTATGAACTCTATGCTTGCTGCTTCCCTCAGAGGGTCATTTTTCAAAAAATATTCCACACATAGTAGTCCCAATTTGTGTCCAATATTAGTATATAAAGAATTAACATCCATAGTGAGGAAAATGAATGACTCCTTCCATTCCAATTGTTGTAGAATACTAATGATGTCTGTTGAGTCCTTTGTGAAGCTGTCCAGAGTAAATACATATCCTTGTAATTCTTTATCTATGAATTCGGCCAAATTACTGCTCAGACTCCCAATCCCAGAGATGATCGGGCGGCCCGGGGGGTTTTCTAAATTTTTGTGTATCTTTGGAAGATGGTAAAGGAAAGGGATGGGTGGTTCTTTTTTGACAAGGAATTTTTTCATTTCTAGGGTTAAATATTTTTCTCATATGCCATATTTATTTTGTTATTGTAAATTTTTGTTAAATTGGGATATGGATTCCCACTGACCGGCTCATAGTATTTTTTATCGGAAAGTAGTCTCATGGCTTCCTTCTCATAATCCGCCCTGTTTTGTATTACTATTGCCCCCCCTTTGTCTGCTGCCCGGATAGTGATGGTACCATTTTTCTCTCAGCTCTTTAATGGCTAGTTTCTCTCCTTTCGTTAGATTATCTCTCTTATTGGGGCCATTGCTATTATTTATATGTTCTAATCTCTCTTTTTTCAAATCACACAGTAACAGATCCTGAAATGTTTCCAACGCGTGTCCTTTACTTTCTATAGGGTAGAATGTGGATCTACTTCTCAATCTTTTATTGCCTTCGTTCTTCTGTGTATCATTAATTGCTGCGGGGCCCCCCTTGGTGTTGGATTCCAAGGCAAAATGCCGCTTAAGGGTTAGTTTCCTGATGTAGTGATGGACATCTATAAATAAACTAAAGTCCTCAGGTTCAGTGGTCGGGCAAAACAATAAACCTTTACTCAATAGATTGATCTCATCCTTAGTCAGTGTATAGTCTGACAAATTCACTATATTGCTATTTTTGCTTAAACCACTCTTTAATCCTTGAAACTTATCTTGACCTTTTTTCTTCCCTTTCCCTCTACTTCCTCTTTTTTCCTTTTGCCTGTGATGGGGCTGAAAAAATTTGTGATATTTTGGGCCAATGGTTTGGCCGCAGATAAAAAAGGTACTACGCCATTGTTCCTATTGCTGGAGTTGTCAAGTACTACTCTCTTAACCGTGTTTATATCCTCTGTCCCCATTAAATCAAGTTGTGAACTGGTAATAGCAGAGACTTTAACAATCTGGGAACCATCTATGATAGATGTATTTTTATTGCTGCCACTCATGTCATGACACACTCTAACGGGACTGAGTGGCTTCTCCTTGTTGATTTTATCAATCAACTCTTTGATGTTTTTTAGATGCTCTTCATCACTTTTCTCTTTAGTCTGGTTTATTTGTTTCTCATCAGATGTATTGTGTACCTGTGCTATAGTGACAATTTGGTTCCTGGCACCATTCACTGTGCCGGTGTGTGTTCCTTCCTTTATTTTATTGCTGTCCATATTGTTTTGTGGAATCAGGTATCCATCCTCATCAAATTGCTCATCTAAAAAAATACTATCGAGCCCATCTTCCTCATCAAACGTTTCTATTTCAGTGTCGCCACCATTGTTATTATTAATGGTCATATCTTTGCTAATGACGGGACTGTTTTGGATGATTATCCCTACACTTTCCGTGTTGGAATCTATATCAGTTTTAGCTACCAATTTGTTTTTATTATTAGAATTATTACTATTGGAATTGAAAACCCTATCTGTTTTGGTACCATCAATTTTCCCAGATACTCCTGTCCCTTTCTGGTTGGTTCTCGAGTCACCAGTCTTCTCCTTATTGTACCTTGTGCTGTTAGAAAAACTCCTCTCTCTGCGTTCTCTATTGTAAGAAGGTACCCTATTCCTTCTAAATATGTTGTTCTCTGTGTTCGCTTTATCTTGGGTGTAATCCTGTCTGTCCCTGTTTAATTTCCTGGTTTTTCTAATGACAGTGTCCTGTTCTAACCGTATGAGGCTGGTACTAATGTTAGAATAAATTCTTTTGAATTCAGTGCTCATATTGTATTTGGTCAGTTTCTCGGTTAACACATTAATCTCGCTAGTGGCTTCATCGGCAAGTTTTGACCTCTTATCACAAAGTATACTAAGCAATGTATTCATGCATTTCTGAAGAATAAACTTCCAATTTTCAGTGAAAACACTGTCATCTGGAAATGGTGAGTTCAGTACCAGTCTTAGTCCCCTAGGACAGATGTTCTCCTGGATGTAAATAGTGAGGAATCGAGCATCGATCCCATATTGTATCTCCTTCTGTAGGGCATCATCCAGATTATGGAGCAAATCCTTCATTAATTTAATCTCGTTCTCATCAAATGAATCCTCAATAGTTTCAGTCACATCAGTCGTGAAATTCATAACACCTACTGATTGTTGTATTAACTTTTCCCTGGACACGTAAAATAGCCCCAAGTAGATTGAGACGGCTATCTCCTGATGTAGAAGAGGAAACAACATTGAGAGGGACCAAAAAGTGCGGGCGAAAGAAATGCCTATGCTGCAGAAATATACAGCAAAGAACTTCTTTTTCATCCTCTAGTAACAAAGAAACGTTCCAGATAAAACAACTAATGACGTGTACTACGAGATATGTCATTTACCTACTTGAATGTCCCTGCGATAGACAATACGTAGGGAGAACAATTAGACCCCTCCATGAACGGCTTAATAAGCATCGTTCCAATGTTAAGAAAGGCTTTAAACAGCATGGCGTTTCTTTCCATTTTGATGCATACCATGATAGAGACCATACGGCACTGAGAGTCACGCCCATTGATCATGTGGGAGAGCATTGCCCAAACAGATTTGAAATGTTACAGAGAAGAGAGAAATACTGGATTTATAAATTGGATACGCTAAAACCTAGGGGATTAAATTTGATTACAGAGTTAATATAAGGATTGGGCCCATTGATCAATATCAATATCACTCACAACAAGAGTTGTCACTTCCACTGGGAAATATACACTAATCACTAACATATACTATCACCACGGGACATGGGTACAGATGAGTTTTGCACCCTTTTGATTATATCCAGCGGAGTTTTGTTGCGGCCCTGGTAACAAGAGTCGTATCAAACATCCCCCCTATGTACCAGTGGAACTGGCACATATGGAATAATTTCTTGAATACAGCAGCACCCAGAGGTACCACTACATAAGCGGTGACTGAATAATCACATTTTGTCACTAATTCTAGTTTTACACTTGTATTAAGATTGGTTCCTTTGATCAACTTAAGTACCATTTCTAACAAGAGCGTTTTGTTTTTTCACTGAAAAAGACACTATTCACTAAAATACATAACACTATCACGAGATATGGACATCGATGAGCTTGCTCTCATTACCTTAATCATATTCAGCAGGGTCTGCCCGTGGCCCCGGTAATAATAGCTGCATAACCACTTCACTCTGTCCGGAATCGGCATATAAAGAGCAACCTAACCTTTTTTGAAGGGACGGCATAATGTTGTTTCTTTGGTTGTCTCCCTCTTTTTGACCTGCTTCCCCCCTTTTTTCTTTGGTACATGTTTGTTTGGGCGCCCCTGCTGGTGGCCAATGGGAAACATTTATACATTGGCACTGCCTTTGCTGTTTCGTCTATATCACCATGACAGCAGCATTCCATCTGTCTGCCATCCAGTATACGGTCCTGTGTATGACAAGGCACGATAGAATTTGCTCACTTCTTTCAGTCTTCCTATGAGACCCATTATGGGGGACACAAGTAAAATTGTGCTTTGAAAAGAAACATGTGGTTTATGTCCCACTATGTTATTAGCGGTGTTTTTTTCCCGACTCATTTTCTTTGGGAATAGAACCGGTTGAAGTACGGTGTTAGTGAAACCTCTCTCCCATGGAGCGCCACTGCATTAGTGATGACTGAACAAACTCATTAGTCACTACCACTAGACCTTACCAGTCTTCTCCGCCAGATTTTTTGTCATCTACACCTGGACAGTAAGGATAACAACATCGGAAAATTCCCTTATCCTTTATTTAGTTTTTATTAAGAGACATCAAAATACATGAAAATCGATATATCAGTAAAAAGGAGTTTTTTTTTGTTCCTCATCATTGCTTTTCAAAAACAATTGCGTTTTTTATATAAAAATTAATGAGTCATTTTGCATATGGAGTTACTATTGTTTTTCAAATGTCTTTTCTCAAATCATGTCTTCCTCGTAGGTTCTTGCTTCGACCAAGGCTTTCCTGTGTAAAAAAAAGAAAGTGTTGATGGCACTTGTTTCTAAATGGAACTTGGGCTTTAGTGATCACATAATTGTCAATACAGATAGCACAACGCTTTAACACCCTATATATACGAATGAACACCTTGATAAATATGGGTTCAATCCTTGGTGGTGGACAGATGATGCTTTGCTTAACACACATATATAATCCGTCATCTGAGACATTTTTTTATTTTTTCACATATACATATGCAGGGCATGATTTTAGAAGCTTTTCCGCATTGTTTTTAAGGAATTTTTTTAATGATATTATTGAACTGTTTTTTTAGATTTGCTCAATGACATTGTTTCTGTGTTTTTATGTATTTATGAGTACTTTTATGTTTTGTGCGCCAAAATGCAGCACCCTCCCCGCCTTGATGACGTTTTTTACATCACATGTTTGGGAACACCCACTGTTTATGATAATTGTGTGTGGCTATAAATAAGAGCTGTTGAGTGGGGTGGATGTATCCCTGATGAAGACGCCAGGAGGGCGTTGAAACGCGTTGGATGAATAAAGGAAAAGGTCTGTTTTTGATATCGGCTCCCTTGCATGTTTTACACGCGGAAATCTTGGCAGCGCGGACTGTGATACACCTCCTTCCCTCAAGCACAATCTGCATTATGCATTTTGAGGCTACATGCCTCTTAATTATAACCAAGTTGGGGTTAAGGTGCATGTAGCCTCGAAACGTGTAAACCAGATTGTGCTTTTCTGACACCTCGTCTGTTTTTTTTGCAAAGTTTTTTTATTAACCCCTTCATAACCCTGGAATTTTTCATTTTTCATTTTAGATTTTCCATCTATATAGACATATGGAGGCTTGTTCTTTGCGGGATGAGTTGTACTTTCAGATACAGTCATTTATTTTACCATATAGTGTACAGTGAAATTGCAAAAAAAAAGTGCAGTTACACTTTTTTTCGGGGGTTTTTAGTCGCCATGTTCACTATATTGTAAAACTGACGTGATGGTGTGATGCCTCAGGCCGGTACGAGTTTGTAGATTCCAAACATGTATATTTTTACTGTTATCTAAGTGGTGAAAAAAAAAAAATAAGTTTGAAGAAAAAAAAAAATAATAATTTTTGTGCCATGTCCTGCACCCCGTATAGCGTCCTCATTTTTCGGGGTCTGGGGCTGTGTGACGGCTTATTTTTTGCATCTTGAGCTGATGTTTCTAATGATACCATTTCTGGGTGGATGTGCTGTTTTGATCACCCGTTATCGCATTTTATAGCAATGTTGCGGCGACCAAAAAACATAATTTTGGCGTTTGAACCTTTTTTCCGTTACGCAGTTTACGGCTCTCATTAGTTGATTTTATATATTGATAGATCAGGCGATTGTGAACGCGGCAATACCAAATGTGTATTTTTTTTAAAAAAATTTAATACTTTTATTGTGAATGGGGGGAAAGGGGGGTGATTTGAAGTTTTTTTTCTTTTCTTACATGTTTATAAAAACATTATTAACTAATTCATTCTTATTTTTACACTGCCCCATAGAGAGGCACCCTGCTGCACCGTCCGATCGCTTCTGAGAGATATGTCAGAATTGTGGACGGTGAGTGGTTGGCAGGCGCAACTGCTCTGTGACAGCTTCCGGGGTTAAGCCAGGACTGCCACAGGAGCATCAGAGGTCCCGCGATAATATCACAGGATCTCCTGTGCAGGCGGGAAACTGAGCGTTTCCCGCCACAGCACCTTTGGATCCCGCTGTCTGACAGCAGGATCCAAAGGTTTAACAATCCCGGATCCGATCGGTGCTGTTAGCCCGACATCTCAGCTGATGAGATCAGCTGAGATGTTGGGTGTTGGATGTGAGAGCCGCATCGGAGCTCACATCAAACACTGGGACACGGCCTATGACGTTGTACAACATCACAGGTCGTGAAGGGGTTAAATAAATGCAACATTTTGGGGGGACTAGATTTTTTGGGATTTCATTATTATGGATTGGGTCTGCATTATCCAGGTACAAAAGGAACCGGTGAACTGTTTTCTTCCTTTTTCTACTTTGTCCTTTTTCTTGTAATACTTAATGATGGGACACAGTTTGGAGCATTAGGACTTGGCACTTTTTTGCAGTTGTGTTCCCGATCCTTGGCAGGGCAGTGTGACCCTTGGATTAGTTTTCTCCTCCTTTGTTTTGAAAGTTTTAATATTCACCCCACTATATGGGAAAGTCCTGGTGTTCACCTGATCTTGGGGACTCACACGGTCCTAGTGAGTTGCAGTGATTACCTACATTGTGCATTATTGAATAAAAAAAGATTCCTTAGAATCTCTGAGTTCTGCAGAGACCCCATAACACACCAGAATAAAAGCTACAGAATAAATTGATTTGTAATTACATATTTTAATATAATAAATGAGCTGTCTCCCAGGGAAGTAATTTGGGACCTTGCTTTCCCCTGTATTGCCATTGCGGCTTTCTATACAGCTGATTGACTTAGAGGGAAACTTCAAGACCAAAAAAAAAAGACTGAAACATAACTCTTTGTCAAAATAAAAAAAAAAATTGAGTAAAGTAAAAAAAAACTATTCTTCACTAGATTTTGACTTTTTGAGGGGCTTCACTATCTCACTACAGTATGACAGCTGTGTGAGTCTTCCTGCCACTGAGCTGTGAGGATGTGCAGCGTGGAAACACAGGGGAGATCTGTGCTGCTGTCTACATGCTGCATGTAGTGATTTGTGAAGGAATAGAGGATTGATTCCTGTGTATTGTAGAGCAGCAGTGGGAGGATGAGTCTATAGGAAACCTATTCAGAGGTGCAACCTGTCATAGCTTCTCTTCAGTCTCTCTGTTGTGGTTTGCTGTTCCCTTTAGATTTCAAAACTTGTGCTACGTACCCCCATAGTTGCTTAACCCTTTACAAGCAGCTATTTCCTCTTTTAGGGTGGTTTCACACTGGCGTTTGCATGCGTTGCATCGGCCTGAGTTCCAGTTTGGCCACCTATGGGTTCGCATTGCCTCCCTATCTTTAACATGTGTACGCAGGGTGAATGTGCTGGCATCAGTGTGCATCAGTCTGCCTCCCGCCGCTCATTTCTTATGTACCCAGAAAACGCAACATGTTGTGAATAAAATAACGCATTTATCCTGATGCAGACAAACAACAAATGGAGTTCAATGTTGCCGCTCTGCCATCCTGATGACCGCGTACGGTGCCGGAAATGTAAAATCTCCCTCTGTCTCTTTCTCCCTGTGTCTCCTTTTCTCTGTGTCGTCTCCTCTCTCTGTGTCTCCTTCTCTCTCTCTGTGTCTCCTTCTCTCTCTCTGTGTCTCCTTCTCTCTCTGTGTGTCTCCTTCTCTCTCTGTGTGTCTCCTTCTCTCTCTGTGTGTCTCCTTCTCTCTCTGTGTGTCTCCTTCTCTCTCTCTGTGTCTCCTTCTCTCTCTGTGTGTCTCCTTCTCTCTCTGTGTGTCTCCTTCTCTCTCTGTGTGTCTGCTTCTCTCTCTGTGTGTCTCCTCTCTCTGTGTGTCTCCTTCTCTCTCTCATCCCCGGCTATGATTTAATTGGTTCCCATAGGGATTTATTATCATACGGATCTGTAGTATATGCACAGTGCGGACATATGTCTGTATCCGTTCTGGCATCTGTCTGTGTCTCTACATGCAGACGGATGCATCACAAATGCTATTGTGAAACCAGCCTTACACAGTGTTCCAAATTATCGGTGCAAATGACAGTCAGTGTAATAAAAGTCATCACCCGTTAAAGTATACATCGAATTTTATTGAAGAAATCTCCCAATGATAACAGTATAATCTTCAAAATTTAAAAAAAAACCTCTAATTGCCCTGTTTAAAAGTATTAGACACAGTAGAGTTTGTAAACATTTCATGTTTGAAAGAACTGAAAATGCTCATTTGTTGAATTTGCAGCATTAGGAGGTCACATTCACTGAAATAAAAAACTATTTAACTCCAAAACATCCTAACAGGCCAATTTACATGTTAACATAGGAACCCTTCTTTTATATCACCTTCACAATTCTTGCATTCATTGAACTTGTGAGTTTCTGGAGAGTTTCTGCTTGTATTTCTTTACATGATGTCAGAATAGCCTCTCAGAGCTGCTGTTTTGATGTGAACTGCCTCCCACCCTCATAGATCTTGTGCTTGATTATACTCCAAAGGGTCTCTATAGGGTTGAAGTCAGGGGAAGATGGTGGCCACACCATGAGTTTATCTCCTCTTATGCCCATAGCAGCCAATAACACAGAAGTATTCTTTGCAGCATGAGATATTGCATTGTCATGCTTGAAGATGATTTTGCTCCTGAAGGCACGTTTCTGCTTTTTGTACCATGGAAGAAAGTTCTCAGTCAGAAACTTTATATACTTTGCAGAGGTAATTTTCAGGAACCATAAAGGGTCCTACCAGCTGTTTCCCAATGATTCTGGTCCAAAACAGGACTCTTCCATCTCATTGCTGATGTCACAGTCTTGTTGGGACTTGGTGTTCATCCACCAAATATCCATTGCTCCATCCATCTGGACCATCCAGGGTTGCTCGGCACTCATCAGTAAACAAGACTGAAAATTAGTCTTCATGTATATCTGGACCCACTGGAAGTTTCTGCTTGTGAGTACGGTTTAGGGGTGGCCAAATATTAGGTTTATGCACCCCAGCAAGCCTTAGAAGGATCCTACATCTTTAGGTTCGAGGGACTCCAAAGGCACCAGCAGCTTCAAATATCTGTTTGCTGGTTTGTAAGGCCTTTTTAGCAGCTACTCTCTTAATCCGATGAACTTGCCTGGCAGAAACCTTCCTCATTCTGCTTTTATCTGCACAAACATGTCTGTGCTCAGAATCGGCCACAAATCTCTTCACAATATGATGATCACGCTTATGTTTTTGTGCAATATCTAATGTTTTCATCCCTTGTCCAAGGCATTGCACTATTTGTAGCTTTTCAGCAGCAGAGAGATCCTTTTTCTCTCCCATGTTACTTGAAAACAGTGGCCTGGTTAATATTGTGGAACACCCAGTTTTCATTCTATTGGGCTCACCTGCCAAACTAATTATTACAGGTGTCTGAGATTGATTTCAGTGATCCAAAGAACCCTGAGGGCCACTTTACACACACCAACTTATCTGTCCAACTTCTGACCAACTTGCTGGTTGCAGTGAAATCATGGACATATTGTTCCATTTTGTGGCTGTGTACAACATAGAGCAATGTATCCATGATTTCACTGCAACCAGAGATCTGTTCAGATATTGGACTCCGATATCTGTGTGTGTTAAGTGGCCTTGAGACACAATCCCATCAATGGGTTTCATTGATAAAAATAAACCCTACGACACTTAAAACCAATTTACATAATCATTTGGATGGTGTAGTAGAGTTTCCCTTAAGATGCAGCTATGGACTCCTCTTGCAAATCACCGTTTATAGCAGCTTTGTCCTCCTCCTGTATCTGTGCTGCATACTACACACATATCTTATCACATACCTGATCAATAACATTCTGTATGAAGTAGGATTTGGAGCCTAAGGATGAACAACAGTGAAACAGGTGCCGGTCACAGAGCAGATGTTGCAGAGAATTAACACAAGGTGGTATCTTCTAGAGAAGAGAATGTTTTAAATTAACATCATAATATGAAAAATAAAACTGATAATAATGAAAAAAAAAACACAAATTTAAACAATTTAATTTGTTAGGCAATTTAGACTAATAAATAAAGAATAACTTTTTGATTCTAGTTGTATTTTTATTAAGATTCTTTTAAAAAAATCCAGGTGTGGATTTAGTGAATACAAACAGTGCTTTGTAGTGTATAACCCACCCCCAATACATATACAAACAAACAATAGTCCATGTGATATGGAACTCAGGATTCTGAAGGTGTTGGACACTGTAATACACTGTCACAGTGGGTTTAGGGGGTTAGCCTCACAGACACAGTACGTATCATTGAAAGGTACCACCCATCCACCTGTCAGTTAGTCTGGTAACCAGGTCTGTCCCTGGTGTCCTATTGTCTCAGTCACCTATAACTCCTGTTCAGAGGTCCTAAAGTCACATAGACCTAGTATTCATCAGTTATTTCCATCAATATGGTTATCTCTTCCCTGCCCGACGCGTTTCGTCTCTCCAAATAATATGAGAGACTCATCAGGGGCTTTTGAAATAAGATTTTGCAGAGATGTGTGGGTCACACTAGTCATATGTGAGCCACCAGATTGTTAGTCTGAAGTCCAGGTGTGTAGGCTGGGAAGCGGGTATGCCTAGGGAATCATATTCTCATGTGGTGATAGTCTTCTCAGAGAGTTCAGGGTGTTACTGATATCCCAAATGCTTCTTGGTTTCAGTAACCTTGTGGCGAGATAAACATTCCTCCCTTTTTAACAAAGTGGAGAGTATTCCAGTCTTCTCCAATGTTTATCAGGGTGAACAGTCGGAGTTGATTCCCTAGGTGTCCCTCACTGTTAGTATTAGCCCAGAAACCTGTTACTGGATTAAATGGTCTGGATCTTTCCCCCATTCATTATAAGGAAACAGATGGTTGCCTGTATATGTAATACGTAGGTCTCCAAAAACAGTCTCATCTCCCCTCTGTTTAAATAAATTATCCAGAGCAGTTTTCTCCCTCTTAATCTAGGGTTCTGTGGAGGACTTGTTCCCGCCTGGACAGTACATCAGAGTCAAAGCTGCAGCTCTCCTGTGTGAGGGAGAAAACTGCTCTGGATAATTTATTTAAACAGAGGGGAGATGAGACTGTTTTTGGAGACCTACGTATTACATATACAGGCAACCATCTGTTTCCTTATAATGAATGGGGGAAAGATCCAGACCATTTAATCCAGTAACAGGTTTCTGGGCTAATACTAACAGTGAGGGACACCTAGGGAATCAACTCCGACTGTTCACCCTGATAAACATTGGAGAAGACTGGAATACTCTCCACTTTGTTAAAAAGGGAGGAATGTTTATCTCGCCACAAGGTTACTGAAACCAAGAAGCATTTGGGATATCAGTAACACCCTGAACTCTCTGAGAAGACTATCACCACATGAGAATATGATTCCCTAGGCATACCCGCTTCCCAGCCTACACACCTGGACTTCAGACTAACAATCTGGTGGCTCACATATGACTAGTGTGACCCACACATCTCTGCAAAATCTTATTTCAAAAGCCCCTGATGAGTCTCTCATATTATTTGGAGAGACGAAACGCGTCGGGCAGGGAAGAGATAACCATATTGATGGAAATAACTGATGAATACTAGGTCTATGTGACTTTAGGACCTCTGAACAGGAGTTATAGGTGACTGAGACAATAGGAAACCAGGGACAGACCTGGTTACCAGACTAACTGACAGGTGGATGGGTGGTACCTTTCAATGATACGTACTGTGTCTGTGAGGCTAACCCCCTAAACCCACTGTGACAGTGTATTACAGTGTCCAACACCTTCAGAATCCTGAGTTCCATATCACATGGACTATTGTTTGTTTGTATATGTATTGGGGGTGGGTTATACACTACAAAGCACTGTTTGTATTCACTAAATCCACACCTGGATTTTTTTAAAAGAATCTTAATAAAAATACAACTAGAATCAAAAAGTTATTCTTTATTTATTAGATAAAATTAAAAATAACTAGTAAACTGTAAATCGGTGATTAAATTAGGCAATTTAGAGTTAATATTGGCTTTTATAAACCAACCAATTTTGGGTAAAACTCAATGGAACCCAATTAGATGGTGGCCCAATTCGGGTATTCTAAAATATGTATGTAGTTTCTTTATGAAGATTTAAGAATAATGCAATGAGCGATCAGTAAGGTACCGTCACACTTCGCGACGCTCCAGCGATCCCGACAACGATACGACCTGTTGGGGACTGCTGGAGCGTCACTAGGCGGTTGCTGGTGAGATGTCAAACAGTCAGATCAGCAACGATATGACAGTCGTTGGGACCCTGTCACTCTAGGGTGTAGTATTGAGGTCGTTGATTGTTGTTTCCTTGAAACACACCGATGCATGCTGCCCAGCGGGGTCCCAACGATCAAAAAATGGTCCAGGCCATTCTGGCACGATCAGCAATCTCACAGCGGGGGCCTGGTCACTGACACTGAGCGAGCGAGCTAGCGCCGGTTGGGGTAGTTCTGCTGCGAGCAACCGGGAGATGACGGGATAGCGCCGCTGATCTTCCGATGATAGCGGCGGCGGTGGTGCGTGGCGTGCGCCGGGGGCGACCAATCAGCAGCGCGGGGTTTCCGTTAGAGAGAGACAGAAAGAATTAGACGATTATATAGTAAATGGGAGCCCGATGCTATGGAGGTGTTTCAGTCCCCCTCCTGCCCCCTGCTCCCCCCTTCTCCTCCAGTCTCCAGTCCCCCTCCTGCCCCCCTGCTCCCTCACTTGGGCTTTCCTGTGACTGAGCCATGGTGCAGCAGGCTCTGGCCCCTAGGCCTGTCCGCCGCCCCCCGCGCGCATCGGGTACACTCACCGCTGACAGGCGGGCCCCTCCGTTCTCCCTGGCGCCATCTTCGCTCTTCTTCCTCTCCCGCTTGTCATTCGTCTTCCTAGGTTTGTCGGGCAGAGGCGCATTCTGCGGAGAGCCGGTAGAGCCAGGCGGCGCGAGGCACAGGCTGCCGCTGGCCGCCACTGAGGAGCTCCATGCCACCAGATTAGCATAGCCCGCAGCAGGTCGATGGCTTGCGCCCCTTTTGCCCTTGCCATTCGCACGCTTGGGCTTGGGAACCTTCTCCTCCGTCCGGATCCTCGTGGCAGGATGCAGGTCACGGCTGCTTGAGCTCAGCGGCCGGGGCTTCCACTCCATGCTGGCCTTCACTACAATCACCTCCCGGGGTTTGGGCAGCGCTTTGTGTTTGTCAGCTGGCGCAGCACGAACAACGCTCCACAGCTCCGCCATTTTCCGCGACCGAGCTGCCAGGGAGTAGTGGGCGGAGCCATCTGCGGCTAATTCTGTCTGTTCTCTGTAATGGAAGTCCCGCGTCGCTGATTGACCAATCAGCAACGCAGGATTTCCGTTACAGAGAGACACACGATGAGACAATTACGGTATATAGTAGATGTTCCAGAAGAAGTAAAATTGCAAATTCTGGTGTTTTTTTATTTTTATTTGTTGCTCTTTTTTCAGTTGACATTATTCTTCTCTCGCTTTGTATTCTCAGTGGTTTGTGGTTGGTTTATACTAGAAAATATGTGACTAAACCTCGTCCCCATCACAAGAGGCTTTTTGTGTTCAGTTCGCCGGGGAGGACTCTCTTCATACTTTGTTTCTAACGATAAGAGGGATATAAGTGGTTTTAACTCAAGAGATGGTAAACTTTAGGTCAACGGAAGGAATGCTTTTGCCTCTTTAGTTATTTATACAATTTGTGCTATAATTGGAGAAATGGGCCGGTGGAAGAGGATGTCTGCTTTGGCACAGCGCCAGCTGGAATACCAAATTAACCATTTCCTAACTTCTCATAAATTAGATCTTTGAAAGTAAGACATTTTTCTACTGATAAAATACGTTGGGTAGAGAACAATCAATGACGGCATGGCATTCACAGAGCGTTTGTGTTCCGCTCTTTGGCCATACATACATTTTTGAAGACCCTTGCTCTTGTTAACTGTGATATTGGACTCCCACGTAACTGACCTTTTCTACTAGCCTGGTTGTTGGGTTGTAAAAGTTGATAAGAGATTCTCGTGGAGTAAAACTTTCAAGAATTTTCCTAGATTGCAGAATTCAGGGTTTGTTCAAACACAGACAATATATAGGTAGTTGGTCACCCCTCCTGAATAGATCTACCACCACCATGATGCCACGTCTTATACTTTCTGATGGTCATAATAGGAACTGTGGTATCCAATATGTATCACCTTTGACTTCTTGCATTGCCGGCTTTGGGGCGGGCCATCATTTCTGTTTAATCTCTTTAAGTGGCCATAACAAAACAAAATAAGGGCAGCAAAGCATGCCAACTTTGAGGGTACAGTTACACGTCGCGATATCTCAATGCAACATCGACAAAAAGTCACGTGGTATGGGGGCTGCAGTGGATATCGTTTATGCGTTGTGTCGTGTAAATGGGCAATGCGACTCGAAAAAATCGTATGTACGATATTGCAAGAAGATTGTGCAAGCACCTCAACCGTATGATATTGCATATGCGATGTGGCATGATCGTGCTGTGTGACGGTGCAACTACGATCTGGTTTGCAACTTCCCCTATTCACTACAATGTTAATGGTCGGTCCCTGGGTTGCTCATACCCAGCGCACAAAAGTTGAGGACAACATCGTAGTTGCGTTGCCTGCCGATATCGCCCTGTGTGACAACTATTATGCAATCTTGGACAAGTGCCAAAAACGTTCGCGCTCCCGTGAAATCGTATGCGATATCGGAACGATATCGCGATGTGTAACGGTACCCTGACAGGTTAGGCCAACTCTTCCCCTCTGACAGATGATGTGACAGTGTGTCGGGAGGATTGGTCTATACTTGGTGAGGTCATATTTTCCTGTTACTGAGCAAGATGACAAATTGGTGCTTTTAAAATCCTATGGAGGTGGAAGGAGGAGCTAGAGGTACATCATAAACATTAGGCTGCAAGTTCTCCTAAAACACGTTGGTGCTCACAAAGTTCTATGAAGAAGTGTACTGTGTTTTAGGAGAACTTGAAGCAGTAACCAGGGCTGTGGAGTCGGAGTCTGTGTCTATTTTGGGTGGAGTCTGAGTTTGATTCGGGGAAATTAAGGACTTGAATGTTTGACTTACTGACTTCACAGCCTCGGTTCCGGTTATGGAGTCGATGTTGGTGTCCATATTGGTGCAGTCGGATTCAGGGAAATTGAAGAGCCAGATGTTTTACTTACCAATTATTATCTCCTAGGTTCGAAATGGGAAAATCTGTATTCACTCGAGACACATTTTACCCGTGACTTTAGAATTTTGAGACTGAAACGTCCATCTGGGAGGAGATATTATCTAATATGATATATTACAAGTTTCCTTGACGTGTACTAGTTATCTATGAAACAAAATAAATTAAGGTTACTCTTTAATTGTACAGTTGTTAAATTAGGTTGGATTTCTATCCAGGACTGTGGAGTCGGTAAGCCAAACCTCCGACTCCTTAATTTCCCTGATCCGACTCCATGACTCCGATTCCCTCATACATGGCTCATGTTTAAGTGATAAATTTAGTACAATATGAATACCAGGATTTAATCATTATTATGACACAATAATAAAGATTTTAGATAGAACATAATATTCAGCTCATACTCCATTGAACTACTGTACCCAATTTATTATATATTGTTGGAGTTGGTCCACTTTATACCGACTC
Source organism: Allobates femoralis (assembly GCA_033576535.1). Taxonomy (NCBI): domain Eukaryota; kingdom Metazoa; phylum Chordata; class Amphibia; order Anura; family Aromobatidae; genus Allobates; species Allobates femoralis. The sequence goes on from JARQOC010000011.1 coordinate 29,044,709, forward strand.
CATCAAAATGGACTCTGACTCCACAGCTCTGGTTCCATGAAGATTCCTGACATTTTGATATCAAGAATAGCGCAGCTTTCAGTTTCTTCCATGCCAACAAACCACTGAAAACCTAATTGACCCAACTAATAAGTTAAGGAGGTCTGTTGTGTGCTGTATGGCACCAGGAGCAGTGGAAAAAGCCAGCGATGCAGTAATGGAAGACCTCTCCAATGGTGAATTTACATCATTCAATGTTAATGATGTTGCAGTGTAGTGATCTCAGCACGACTAATCAATATACGTTTGATAGATATTAGTTTTTAAACAGACCTTGTGTTTATGTGGCCATGAACATAATAGTCCAAAATTTGTGATAACCATGAACTTTGTTGCCCTTCACGTCAGTTCTTGTGTTGGAGCTATTGCCATCTCACACATTTGATAGGAAGAAGGATAGAGGCTAGCTCGACTGCTTGGATAGGTGCTCAAGGGAAAAAATCTCATGAATAGTGTAATATATCCCTGGCACACTAAAAAAGGGAACTTGAAGAGTTGATTCTTTTATGATGAGTTTATTAATTCGTAGTGTACTTGAAAAACATAACGTTTCGGCTCTACATGAGCCTTCATCAAATGATTCTGTATAGAACACAAACCAATAAAAAAAGATCATATAATGCAATACAGAAAAAAGCATTCAGGTGTATCACGCCGAGTGATGAGGGTCTTGAAAGTGCAGTGATGGTGAACATGTGAGATGGTGTGAGTGCAAATGTTGGGGATGATATGGGGTGAGATGAGAAAGTGGAGTGAGTAAGTGTTACGTGAATGTGAGGGTTGTCTAGCTAGAAAGAAAATTGAAAAAAGAACAGAACAAGGAAAGATATAATATTTAGAAGAGGGGAAAATAGATAGTGGAAAATACTAAAAGTAGAAAATGTGCAATGGTATATACCTTGTCAGAAAGAGATGGGGGGACTTGGGAGATACTCATGTATCGTAGTCAGGTAGCATCAAGGAGATGACCCTATAGTGGTGAGGCACAGATATCAATGAATGCAGTATCCATAGGAGAACTAGGTAGAAGATGGTCACAGATAAAAAATAGCCAAGGATGCTAAATTGTGACTATGTGGTGCTGTATTCATATCACACCATCTCACATGTTCACCATCACTGCACTTTCAAGACCCTCATCACTCGGCGTGATACACCTGAATGCTTTTTTCTGTATTGCATTATATGATCTTTTTTTATTGGTTTGTGTTCTATACAGAATCATTTGATGAAGGCTCATGTAGAGCCGAAACGTTATGTTTTTCAAGTACACTACGAATTAATAAACTCCTCATAAAAGAATCAACTCTTCAAGTTCCCTTTTTTAGTGTGCCAGGGATATATTACACTACACATTTGATAGGAGACATGTGGTTCCTCTGTGCTGCCGTGAATAACTGGATAAAATGAGTCCAAAAGTCTTGGGATAAAAACATTTTATTTCCACGCGTTTCAGGGCACTCCAGCTTCTTGATCAGGTTAAAACTATGGATTTATCCTTACAGAGGCTGGAGAGCCTGGAAATGCATAGAAAAAAAAATGATCCCAAGAAAATTGGACTCGGGATAAAATGAGTCCAAATGTCTTTGAATAAATCTAGTCTTTTTATCTGGATAAAACCATGGAATTATCCTGAGGAAGGCCTTGAAATGTGTGGAAACAAACTATACATTTATCCCAAGACGTTTAGACTCATTTTATCCTTAGTCCAATTTTCTTGGGATGAATGTATGGTTTATTGTTGATTCAAGGCCTTCCAGCCTCTTCATAGGGATAAAAAAATGGCTTTATCTTGATGAAGAGACTTTGAAAAGCGTAGAAACAACCCATATATTTAGCACAAGACATTTGTACACCTTTTATCACAGCAGTGCAGAGGAACCGCTTCTCTCTCCTGTCACCTCTACCTCTGAGTTGATCACCGTGGATCTGGAGCAGCCTGTTTCGTGCACTTCAGTGGTTGTGTCACACTCTTACCACCCCAGGTGAGGAGACGCCCCCATCCTTTTTACCTAGATTATCTAGTTTAAGCCCTATTGTGCTTTGCTTTTTTTTTTTTCCTGCCTTAGTTCTCTACCATCTTGTTCATTTATGACAAAAGCAAAGAACATGGACAGTACGAGCCATAAATTCATACCAGAATTTGGTCTCGCCAATGGGATGGGACACCACATCTGTCCTGAGAATGGGACTGAACACACTCTGCTTTTGGTGGCCGAGTGGCCATAATAATAATATTATTTATTCATTTATATAGCGCTATTAATTCCATAGCACTTTACAAACATCAGTAATACTGTCCCCCATCAGGGCTCACAATCTGAACATCCTATCAGTATGTCTTTGCGTGGGTTTCCTCCGGACACTATGGTTTCCACCCATATTTCAAACATGGGGAGAACATACAAACTCTGGCACGGTGGCTCAGTAGTTAGCACTGCAGCACTGAGGTCCTGCTTTCAATTCCCACCAAGGACAACATCTGCAAAGAGTTTGTACATTATCCCCATGTTTGCGTTGATTTCCTCCCACATTGCAAAGACATACTGATAGGATGTTTAGCTTGTGAGCCTCAAGAAGGGACAGCATTACTGATGTATGTAAAGTGCTATGGAATTAATAGCGCTATATAAATGAATAAATTATTATTATTATTAACTCTTTGCAGATGTTGTCCTTGGTGGGATTTGAACCCAGGACCACTGCGCTGCAAGGCTGCAGTGCTAACCATTGAGCCACCGTGCTGCGGCCATGAATAATTCCCATGGAAATGCATCAGAGATAAATGTTGGGATCTGTTTCTACTATAAAATGTTTGTATATCCTATGGATATGCCATTGTTGCATGAAATATGCCATAGAATACAGTGTAACCAGTGAAATTTGCGAAGTGGGAATGCCTCTTTAAAATGTGAGAATGCCTTTTGAGACGGTATTTCCCTTCTGTAATGATTACACCGCTCTTTATTTTCGGTTTCAGATGCCTCGTCGGGAGGTCCCCTCAAGCAGAGACTCTCTGACTCTACCCATCCCAACCACTTCCTCATCCGATCTGACCCAGAACCTGTGACCATGTATTCCCCGGAGCAGACGTCCCTTCATGAAAGTGAGGGTCTGTTCTGGGTCACTTTTTTTTTGTATTCTTTCAGATAAGTCATGGCTTGTTTTGGGTTGACTTTGCAGCCTAACTTTTACTACTTTGATTTTTAGGATCTTTAGGAAACTCCAGAAGCTCCACACAGATGAACTCGTACTCGGACAGCGGTTACCAGGAAGCCGGCACTTTTCACAACCACAATGTGGGTAAACCCGAACTGCGCCAACAACACTCATTCTCAGGATCTACCAGTAACCACTTGGTGAGGTCCACAAGGGCTGAGGGCCAAGCCTTAGTCCAGGTATATATATACGTTTTCTCTCCTTTTCTATTATGTTCCCTTAGTATCATTGTTTGCCTGTTGTCTCGCTTTCATTGTGATTAGATATCGGATGTTTCTGTAATGTGAAAAATTCAGCAGTGTTATATTGTTATCCTCTTTTTATGTTTTTTTGCTCATAACATTGTTCTAAAGATATGATTTATCCTCCCGCTGTAACCGCTTTGGCGAAGACAGCGGTGTTCTTATTATATTTTCATCTTGTTATTGTACATGTCTGGATCTATTTCCATTCTGTAATTTTAATTGTGTTCAGCTCAGAGGAAACGGCTCATAAAGACGACTTTCCGACTTTATCAGTGTTTGCGTTGGATATGTAGCCTTTACCTGATCTTATAGAGACCCTGCCATGTTCAAAGTTCAGTCCATTGTGAAAGCACCGTGTGTTTTAGAAAAGCCAGATTAGCAGATTATGCGATGGTTATACAGGCTGTCAATCACTGGTTAGGACCGCCCACTGGACTACAAAGGCCAGAATGAGTAGAGCTGTGAATGACTGAAGTACAAGTTATACTAAATCATTTCTCACATAACTATTAATAATCTGTTCTGCTCCTCCTTCTCTATTCCCGCATGGTTCCTTTTTTCCTAATTGCTTTTTTCGAATGTTCTTTTTAAAGGGATTGTGCCACGAACAATTAAACATTTTAATTGCTAGATCACAGACTAAAATAAGCTACACAATTGGATGTGTTAAAAAAAAAAAATGCCCTGAGATAGTCTTATAAATGTGCCCACTGTAATGTATGTGTCCAACCATGCAGGAACAGGTGGGATATACCACAGCTCCTGGGCATGGGGGAGTAAGAGTATACAGACATTACAGCCAGGGATCACAGAATATAAGAGGATACAGACATCACAGCCGGGATCACAGAATATAAGGGTATACAGACATTACAGCTGGGGATCACTGAATATGAGTATACAGACATTACAGCCGGGGATCACAGAATATAAGAGTATACAGACATTACAGCTGGGGATCACAGAGTAGAAGAGTATACAGACTTTACAGCCGGGGATCACAGAATATAAGAGTATACAGACTTTACAGCCGGGGATCACAGAATATAAGAGTATACAGACATTACAGCCGGGATCACAGAATATAAGAGTATACAGACATTACAGCCGGGGATCACAGAATATAAGAGTATACAGACATTACAGCCGGGGATCACAGAATATAAGAGTATACAGACATTACAGCCGGGGATCACAGAATATAAGAGTATACAGACATTACAGCTGGGGATCACAGAATATAAGAGTATACAGACATTACAGCTGGGGATCACAGAATATAAGATTATACAGACATTACAGCTGGGGATCACAGAATATAAGAGTATACAGACATTACAGCTGGGGATCACAGAATATAAGAGTATACAGACATTACAGCTGGGGATCACAGAATAGAAGATTATACAGACATTGCAGCTGGGGATCACAGAATATAAGAGTATACAGACATTACAGCCGGGGATCACAAAATATGAGACTATACAGACGTTACAACTGGGGATCACAGAATAATGTTAGAGGAAATCCAAGTATTTGAAAAGACGTATGACCTCCAAGCTGATATCCTCTAGTGCTGGTGCCCTAGGTGGGTAATGCACTTATTGTTCTTGTGTAGCCCAGGAATGCGTCCCTACATCTATTAATTATGAAACTTGAGAGTGTCATGTTCTCTGCTCTTTTCTTCTCATGAACATGTTTTATTTGCTTTTTCATGATCCATGACGTTTGAGAATTTGATCATTAAAGGGAATCTGTCTCCAGGTTATTGCCAACTAATCCGAGAGCAGCATACTGTAGAGACAGAGACCCTGATTACAATGATGTGTCATTTGCTATCATTTTGATAAAATAATTGTAGTAAACCTACTGCCATGTAGTCCATCCCCATTCCTACAAATGATTGGCAGCTTTCTGCCTATGCGCAGTGCTTATCAGTGGTAAGTGTGGGGTTATACACAGCGCAGCATTCATAGAACTGGTAGATGTGCAACAGATAAAACAATGATTATATCAAAATGGCAGCAAACAGCCTAGTAAGCGACACATCGCTGGAGTGTCTTGAAATGATTTAGTCTTGGGTAAGGGTTTTAATCTCCCGTTTATATCACTTTGTGAACCATATGGCTAACCAGAGACATTCCTTTCCAATTAACCACCATGTTTATGCTTTATGACCAGGCAGTAACATTCGGATCGAAAAATTGTGAAATGAAAAGCTGAATGTTGATGTTCTCAATCAAATGAAAAGCTGAATAATGAATTATGTTGGCATAATCTATCTTATTAAGGCGCACACATATCATTTCTAAGTCATGGTTTTCTTCACAATTCTTTATTGACTGGGATTGTTTTTTCTTCACTTGCAGCCTACGAACGCCATGGCAGCTAACCGGGCAGTTAGACGCGTCAGCTCCGTTCCCTCGAGATCTCAGTCCCCTTCTTACGTCATTGGATCTGGAGTGTCTCCATCTAGAGGGTCCTTGAGAACTTCACTCGGCAGTGGCTACGGTTCCCCATCTATTACAGATTCACGACCGCTTCCAGCCTCCACCACATACTCCTCAACAACGTTGCCTTCTCAGAGAGCAGCTTCTCCTTACACAATCCGGAGATCCAACTCTCCAACCGGTGTTCGAAGGATTGGTTCACTCACTTCTCGGCAAAACTCTAACCCTAATGGCATGACCTCAAATTACCAAACCTTAGGTACTTCAGTTAGAGTGGGCTCCCCACTTACTTTATCTGAAACGCAAAATCGAGTTGGAACATCATCCCAAGCTCCAATAGTATCCGCCTCCTCTCCGAAACGAGCAGGGATGACTGCAGTTCCACAGCACATGGGAACGTTACAGAGGAACTTGCATGACATTGACCAATATGGTCAGCAGCCGTATGACATTTATGAAAGAATGGTTCCATCACGACCGGACAGCCTCACAGGTTGGTAAAGGAAAAACTTCCTAAGTACACTAGTGTTTTATAGTTTCCAAATTGGTAGACTTGATGGCGAAACCACAACAATATAAAGTCGAGTTTTACTTGGTTGAAAGTAAAAAAATATGTGACTCAAGTGTCCTACAGATAAATACTCATTCATTTTATATACAGCAAATAAGATCACAAAGAGAATAACTTTGTAGGTCTTATAGTTCCAGAGATAATTTCAACGTTTTTGGATGTGTGTGGATTTTTGCTCAGAATGATGAAAGCAAGTTAGGCCCAAAAGATTGCTCGTATCTCTGGGTAGAATTGGGGCAGAACTAATATTTTTGTGCCTTTTGCTCTCAGTTCATCAAGCCAGGAGCATTTTCTCTACTGGCTGTAGTGATAGATCATTGCCATAGATCTGCTGCCCAATCACAGTGATTTCGCAGTATCTGTTATAGCCTGTGTTTAATGCCTCCTGCTTGTGATCGGTTTCTCCCTATTGGTAGAAAGAGCAGTGTGAAACTTAATTTCATGGGATACGGTGCAAACAGTATGTACAGTCAGTTTGAGACTGAGGTGGTTTATATATGCTGTTAAGGCAGGTAGTCAGATCGGATCATGTGCTGGATCAGTAGTCACACCAGAGCATGTGCTGGACTGGTAGTCACACCAGAGCATGTGCTGGACTGGTAGTCACACCAGAGCATGTGCTGGACTGGTAGTCACACCAGAGCATCTGCTGGACTGGTAGTCACACCAGAGCATGTGCTGGACTGGTAGTCACACCAGAGCATGTGCTGGACTGGTAGTCACACCAGAGCATGTGCTGGACAGGATCAGTGGTGGAGACTTTCAGTGCTGCAGACAGGATCAGTGGCGGAGACTTTCAGTGCTGCAGACAGGATCAGTGGCGGAGGCTCTCAGTGCTGCAGACAGGATCAGTGATGGAGACTCTCAGTGCTGCAGACAGGATCAGTGATGGAGACTCTCAGTGCTGCAGACAGGATCAGTGATGGAGACTCTCAGTGCTGCAGACAGGATCAGTGGTGGAGACACTCAGTGCTGGAGACAGGATCAGTGGTGGAGACTCAGTACTGCAGACAGGATCAGTGATGGAGACTCTCAGTGATGGAGACTCTCAGTGCTGCAGACTGGATCAGTGATGGAGACTCTCAGTGCTGCAGACAGGATCAGTGGTGGAGACTCTCAGTGCTGGAGACAGCATCAGCGGTGGGGACTTAGTGCTGCAGACAGGATCAGTGGTGGAGACTCTCAGTGATGGAGACTCTCAGTGCTGGAGACAGCATCAGTGGCGGAGACTCTCAGTGCTGCAGACAGGATCAGTGATGGAGACACTTAGTGCTGGAGACAGGATCAGTGGTGGAGACTTTCAGTGCTGCAGACAGGATCAGTGGTGGGGACTTAGTGCTGCAGACAGGATCAGTGATGGAGACTCTCAGTGCTGCAGACTGGATCAGTGATGGAGACTCTCAGTGCTGCAGACTGGATCAGTGATGGAGACTCTCAGTGCTGGAGACAGGATCAGTGGCGGAGACTCTCTTTCTGCAGACAGGATCAGTGATGGAGACACTTAGTGCTGGAGACAGGATCAGTGGTGGAGACTTTCAGTGCTGCAGACAGGATCAGTGATGGAGACTCTTAGTGCTGCAGACTGGATCAGTGATGGAGACTCTCAGTGCTGCAGACAGGATCAGTGGTGGAGACTCTCAGTGCTGGAGACAGCATCAGCGGTGGGGACTTAGTGCTGCAGACAGGATCAGTGGTGGAGACTCTCGGTGCTGGAGACAGGATCAGCGGTGGGGACTTAGTGCTGCAGACAGGATCAGTGATGGAGACTCTCAGTGCTGGAGACAGGATCAGCGGTGGGGACTTAGTGCTGCAGACAGGATCAGTGATGGAGACGCTCAGTGCTGGAGACAGGATCAGTGGTGGAGACTCAGTGCTGCAGACAGGATCAGTGATGGAGACTCTCAGTGCTGCAGACAAGATCAGTGATGGAGACACTCAGTGCTGGAGACAGGATCAGCGGTGGGGACTTAGTGCTGCAGACAGGATCAATGGTGGAGACTCTCGGTGCTGGAGACAGGATCAGTGGTGGAGACTCTCAGTGCTGGAGACAGGATCAGCGGTGGGGACTTAGTGCTGCAGACCGGATCAGTGATGGAGACGCTCAGTGCTGGAGACAGGATCAGTGGTGGAGACTCTCAGTGCTGCAGACAGGATCAGTGGTGTAGACTCAGTGCTGCAGACAGGATCAGTGATGGAGACTCTCAGTGCTGCAGACAGGATCAGTGATGGAGACACTCAGTGCTGCAGACAGGATCAGTGATGGAGACGCTCAGTGCTGGAGACAGGATCAGTGATGGAGGCTCTCAGTGCTGCAGACAGGAGACTTCTCAGTGCTGCAGACAGGATCATTGGCAGAGACTCTCAGTGCTGCAGACAGGATCAGTGACAGACTCTCAGTGGTGGGGACTCTCCGTGCTGCAGACGGGATCAGCGGTGGGGACTTAGTGCTGCAGACAGGATCAGTGGTGGGGACTTAGTGCTGCAGACAGGATCAGTGATGGAGACTCTCAGTGCTGCAGACAGGATCAGTGATGGAGACTCTCAGTGCTGGAGACAGGATCAGCGGTGGGGACTCAGTGCTGCAGACAGGATCAGTGATGGAGACTCTCAGTGCTGCAGACAAGATCAGTGATGGAGACACTCAGTGCTGGAGACAGGATCAGCGGTGGGGACTTAGTGCTGCAGACAGGATCAATGGTGGAGACTCTCGGTGCTGGAGACAGGATCAGTGGTGGAGACTCTCAGTGCTGGAGACAGGATCAGCGGTGGGGACTTAGTGCTGCAGACCGGATCAGTGATGGAGACGCTCAGTGCTGGAGACAGGATCAGTGGTGGAGACTCTCAGTGCTGCAGACAGGATCAGTGGTGTAGACTCAGTGCTGCAGACAGGATCAGTGATGGAGACTCTCAGTGCTGCAGACAGGATCAGTGATGGAGACACTCAGTGCTGCAGACAGGATCAGTGATGGAGACGCTCAGTGCTGGAGACAGGATCAGTGATGGAGGCTCTCAGTGCTGCAGACAGGATCAGTGGCAGAGACTCTCAGTGCTGCAGACAGGATCATTGGCAGAGACTCTCAGTGCTGCAGACAGGATCAGTGACAGACTCTCAGTGGTGGGGACTCTCCGTGCTGCAGACGGGATCAGCGGCAGAGACTCAGTGCTGCAGACAGGATCAGTGATGGACACTTAGTGCTGGAGACAAGATCAGTGGTGGGGACTCTCAGTGCTGCAGACAGGATCAGCGGCAGAGACTCTCAGTGCTGCAGACAGGGTCAGCGGCAGAGACCCTCGATGCTGGACCTGGGGAGAGTAAGTAAAGCTATTTTTTGTTATTTCCAAAACAAACTACAAGGGTTTTTTTTTCCCGAAATGGTAGCACACCTTTAAGGAAGCTCAGTGATTAGGAGTCTGCGCTTTCCTTCTTAACCATCATTCTGCATTCTGTGAGACCTTCTTCCTCTTTTGTGCCTGGGGCAAAAATGTACAGTATTTCCAAATCATAGAGCGCTTTTCAGATGAAACAATTATCTAGAAATTCAGATCAGAAAAATCATGCCAGGTGGGAATGGCAATTATCAATAACAAATTGCCCAATCTCAATTTGCTATTTTTCCACATAATTGCTTTTAGATGAATAGTATTCTCAGCTGAGGAGATGATTTGGCGTATGTGCCGTAGTCAGAATAGGCGATGAAATGCGGAAACCATCGTCACACAGACACATGGCAGACAGGAGGACAGATGACACACATTCATAGTCTTAATGCCATGTTTAGAATAGAATAAGCGCTTATAATTACGTTTTGTCACCGCACATTCACCGGCTTCTCGTCTCCCAGCTCTAATATTGCTCAGTGCTGGGGATGATTGACGACGCCATTGACACAAGCTTGTGTGTTCTGCCGACACTTTGTGTTTCCACGTGACTTTGGATTCATCTTAGGAGACGTTCTGCTATTTAATATTCTGTATAGGCACCGTCCTGTAATTAGGTGTAACACACTTGGCGATCGGCAGATGCACATTGACCCTCATGCATATTCAGATGACAAATTCTCCAGCTGTCACGTGTCTTGTACATGGTATATTCTGCCCATATTGTTGTTAGTAGCTCACAATTGACTTACACGCTGGGGTAAAACATCTCTTGACGTGTGCGCCAAACTTTGATTCCCCTTATGTGGTTCCAAATATCATCCATAGGCTCCCGTGCAGGACGGGTGCCTCGAAAGATTCCTCTGTATTAAAAAGTGTAGTCAGATACAAGCTGCTGATGCACCAGTATATACTGTACCAATTCAATGTCAGGGCAAAGCATTTTTTTTTTTTTTGGATTTGGCAATGAAAGAGCCTAGAGGTATCTTGCATTCTGGTCATTTGCGGGAATAACCAGTAGATAATTTGAAAGTGCGCCCTAGTAAAGCGGCACAGCCGGCCCTCCAGGACAAGGCCAATTAGATAGGAAAACCTTAGGGTATGTGCACACAGAGCTTTTTTAGGAGTCTTTTGTATCGGGTTTGCTACCAAAAACACCTGTAAAAATCTTTTTAAAAAAAACTCGTTTTTGCAGTGAAAACACGCGCGTAAAAAATAGCACAAATACGCAGCATGTGAATGGATTTTGGCAAAACGAATAGGTTTTGCTGAACTGCGTATCCTGAATTGCGTTTCAAAAAAACGCAGGAAAAAGCGTGATTATGCACCAAAATACGCAGATTGTGAACGTAGCCTGATTCTTTTTACACCCTCGCTTTTTCCCATAAAAGGACTGCGTATATTTACACAGCTTCTGAACGGCAAAAGTGAATTTGCGGCAGACGCACATGCACTTGCGCTTTTTTGAAAAGCGTGCTCTAAAAAGTGCAGTGTGTGAACGTAGCCTTTCTCTTTTTTTCTCTGTCTCCCTCTTACTTCCTGTCTTTCTCTCGCTCACTTTCTTTCTCTCGCTCATTTTTTTTCTCGCTTACTCTTGCTCTTTCTCTCGCTTACTCTTGCTCTCTTTCTCTTGCTTACTCTTGCTCTCTTTCTCTTGCTTACTCTTGCTCTCTTTCTCTCGCTTACTCTTGCTCTCTTTCTCTCGCTTACTCTTGCTCTCTTTCTCTCGCTTACTCTTGCTCTCTTTCTCTCGCTTACTCTTGCTCTCTTTCTCTCGCTTACTCTTGCTCTCTTTCTTTCGCTTACTCTTGCTCTCTTTCGCTTTCTCTAGCTCTTTCTCTCGCTTACTCTTGCTCTTACTCTTGCTTACTCTTGCTCTCTTTCTCTAGCTTACTCTTGCTCTCTTTCTCTTGCTTACTCTTGCTCTCTTTCTCTTGCTTACTCTTGCTCTCTTTCTCTTGCTTACTCTTGCTCTCTTTCTCTTGCTTACTCTTGCTCTCTTTCTCTCGCTTACTCTTGCTCTCTTTCTCTCGCTTACTCTTGCTCTCTTTCTCTCGCTTACTCTTGCTCTCTTTCTCTCGCTTACTCTTGCTCTTTCTCTCGCTTACTCTTGCTCTCTTTGGCTGCGTTCACACATTGCGTATTTTGCCGCGCTTTTTTATGCGCGCTTTTCAAAATACACAATGTGTTTTGTGTCTGCCAGCAAAGTGAATGGGAAATTCACTTTGCCGTGCAGACAGTGCGTAAAAATGCTCAGTGCGTTTATGGGAGAAAACGCAGTTGCGTAACGAATTGAGATGTCAATTCTTTATGCAGCTTCTGCAGCGTTTTCTCCCTGATGTCACAGAGGGGAGGAAGAATCCTGCTTCCTCCTCCCCTCTGTGACAGCCCCATTAGATTTCGCAGTGTATTACTATACACTACGAAATCTAAATTAAATATAGCCAAATGTATGAAAAATAAAAAAGAATCAAATACTTTACCTCTCCGACGCCTTTTCCTGGTGTCCGGTAATGAGGCCAGGCGAGGTGTCTTCTGCCAGGACCTGCCGTGATGTCAGAGGGGCGTTCCCGGCGCTGATTGGGCGCTCGTGGTCATGTGATACATATCTGACATCACGGCAGGATCTTGCAGGACACAGATCTCCTGGCCTCGACACGGGGAAAAGCCGTCGGAGAGGTAAAGTATTTCATTCTTTTATATTTTTCATACATTTGCCTTTGTTTAATTTAGATTTCGCAGTGTATATTAATACACTGCGAAATCTAATGGGCGGTCACAGGTGTCACACAGGGGAGGAGGAAGCAGGATTCTTCCTCCCCTCTGTGACATCACTGTGCTTTCTGGGGTAAAGAAAGCGCAGTGTGTGAAAGCCCCTGTGTATTTTGTTGCGCTTTTTTTGGCCGCTGAAAAACGCAGCAAAAAGCGCTACAAAATACGCAAATGTGTGAATGCAGCCTTTCTCTTGCTTACTCTTGCTCTCTTTCTCTTGCTTACTCTTGCTCTCTTTCTCTTTCTCTTGCTTACTCTTGCTCTCTTTCTCTTGCTTACTCTTGCTCTCTGTCTCTTGCTTACTCTTGCTCTCTTTCTCTTGCTTACTCTTGCTCTCTTTCTCTTGCTTACTCTTGCTCTCTTGCTTACTCTTGCTCTCTTGCTTACTCTTGCTCTCTTGCTTACTCTTGCTCTCTTGCTTACTCTTGCTCTCTTGCTTACTCTTGCTCTTTCTCTTGCTTACTCTTGCTCTTTCTCTTGCTTACTCTTGCTCTCTTGCTTACTCTTGCTCTCTTGCTTACTCTTGCTCTCTTGCTTACTCTTGCTTACTCTTGCTTACTCTTGCTTGCTCTTGCTTACTCTTGCTCACTCTTGCTCACTCTTGCTCACTCTTGCTCACTCTTGCTCACTCTTGCTTACTCTTGCTTACTCTTGCTTACTCTTGCTTACTCTTGCTCTCTTGCTTACTCTTGCTCTCTTGCTTACTCTTGCTCTCTTGCTTACTCTTGCTCTCTTGCTTACTCTTGCTCTCTTGCTTACTCTTGCTCTCTTGCTTACTCTTGCTCTCTTGCTTACTCTTGCTCTCTTGCTTACTCTTGCTCTCTTGCTTACTCTTGCTCTCTTGCTTACTCTTGCTCTCTTGCTTACTCTTGCTCTCTTTCTCTTGCTTACTCTTGCTCTTTTCTCTTGCTTGCTCTTGCTCTCTTTCTCTTGCTTGCTCTTGCTCTCTTTCTCTCGCTTGCTCCTCGCTCTCTTTCTCTCGCTTGCTCTCGCTCGCTCTCGCTCTCTTTCTCTCGCTCGCTCTCGCTCTCTTTCTCTCGCTTGCTCTCGCTCTCTTTCTCTCGCTTGCTCTCGCTCTCTTTCTCTCGCTTGCTCTCGCTCTCTTTCTCTCGCTTGCTCTCGCTCTCTTTCTCTCGCTTGCTCATTCTCTTTTTAAACTGCGTGCACATAGTCTTAGGGGCGGGGTGAGCACTGTAATTCTAGGCAAACGCTGAGACTTCAGCTGCATGGAGATTCATTTAATTCTATTAAATCACATTAATAAGGAAAGGACCCATTTCTTTCCCCACTGTTCAACATGTCTCGCCTCATTAACAAGGTTGACACTCACCCCTCCTACAGCCCTCATAGTGGGTGGGAGAGGAGGCTGGCAGATGAAACATATTGCAGGGAGTATAGCAAATTACACTACAAAGCCACTGACTATGTCTGTATAATTTTGATATGCCATTTGCCGAGACACATGTTTATGTATGTACTTGTTTTTCCTTTTGTTATCTTTCTTGTTGGACTCTAATCTTATTTTATTAAATAAAATGTAATATAAACATAAGGAAAGGACCAGGGTTGACAATTAAAGAATATTAGGCCACATTTTATTTTTTTGCTTATAGTAAAAAAGAAAAAAGTAGGCTGCTACAATGATATGGAACGGGAGGCTTTTACAGATGGAAATGGATAATGGGCTTGAAAAGATCATATTGATCCAATGACGGTCTAACCGCTGTATCTAATATCATGTCCACTCTATGAAACTCAATCTTTCCAAAACTGAACTTCTTCTGGTCCCGCCCCCCACTAACCTCCTTAAATCTGACATCTGTCTCTGTGTGCGGCACCACAATAACACCTAGTCAGCAGGCTCGCTGTCTGGGTGTTATGTTTGACTTTTCCTTTACCCCATATATACAATCTCTCTCTTGCTCTCTTGCTTACTCTTGCTTACTCTTGCTTACTCTTGCTTACTCTTGCTTACTCTTGCTTACTCTTGCTTACTCTTGCTTACTCTTGCTCTCTTGCTTACTCTTGCTCTCTTGCTTACTCTTGCTCTCTTGCTTACTCTTGCTCTCTTGCTTACTCTTGCTCTCTTGCTTACTCTTGCTCTCTTGCTTACTCTTGCTCTCTTTCTCTTGCTTACTCTTGCTCTTTTCTCTTGCTTGCTCTTGCTCTCTTTCCCTTGCTTGCTCTTGCTCTCTTTCTCTTGCTTGCTCTTGCTCTCTTTCTCTCGCTTGCTCTCGCTCTCTTTCTCTCGCTTGCTCTCGCTCGCTCTCGCTCTCTTTCTCTCGCTTGCTCTCGCTCTCTTTCTCTCGCTTGCTCTCGCTCTTTCTCTCGCTTGCTCTCGCTCTCTTTCTCTCGCTTGCTCTCGCTCTCTTTCTCTCGCTTGCTCTCGCTCTCTTTCTCTCGCTTGCTCATTCTCTTTTTAAACTGCGTGCACATAGTCTTAGGGGCGGGGTGAGCACTGTAATTCTAGGCAAACGCTGAGACTTCAGCTGCATGGAGATTCATTTAATTCTATTAAATCACATTAATAAGGAAAGGACCCATTTCTTTCCCCACTGTTCAACATGTCTCGCCTCATTAACATGGTTGACACTCACCCCTCCTACAGCCCTCATAGTGGGTGGGAGAGGAGGCTGGCAGATGAAACATATTGCAGGGAGTATAGCAAATTACACTACAAAGCCACTGACTATGTCTGTATAATTTTGATATGCCATTTGCCGAGACACATGTTTATGTATGTACTTGTTTTTCCTTTTGTTATCTTTCTTGTTGGACTCTAATCTTATTTTATTAAATAAAATGTAATATAAACATAAGGAAAGGACCAGGGTTGACAATTAAAGAATATTAGGCCACATTTTATTTTTTTGCTTATAGTAAAAAAGAAAAAAGTAGGCTGCTACAATGATATGGAACGGGAGGCTTTTACAGATGGAAATGGATAATGGGCTTGAAAAGATCATATTGATCCAATGACGGTCTAACCGCTGTATCCAATATCATGTCCACTCTATGAAACTCAATCTTTCCAAAACTGAACTTCTTCTGGTCCCGCCCCCCACTAACCTCTTTAAATCTGACATCTGTCTCTGTGTGCGGCACCACAATAACACCTAGTCAGCAGGCTCGCTGTCTGGGTGTTATGTTTGACTCTGATCTTTCCTTTACCCCATATATACAATCTCTCGCCTGCTCTTGCCGCTTGCACCTGAAGAACATCTCTAGAATTCACACCTTTCTCACCTTAGCAACCACAAAAACACTCACTGTGACCCCGATTCACTCCCGCCTTGACTATTGTAATTCTCTTTTATTCGGCCTCCCCCGCACTAGACTCCCCGCATCCTTAATGCAGCAGCCAGGATCACCTATCTGGCTAACTGTTACTCGGACACTTCCACTCTGTTCTAATCATTGCACTGGCTGTCCATATACTATGGGATCCAATTCAAACTTCTTGTTCTCACCCACAAAGCTCTTCACAGTGCAGCACCCCCCTACCTCTCCTCCCTCATCTCTTTCTATCACCCCACCCGTTCTCTTCACTCTGGAAGCAACTTAAGACTCACTTCTGCATTAATCCGAACCTCCCACTCCCGGCTCCAAGACTTCTCCCGAGCTGCACCAATTCTCTGGAATGCTCTACCCCAAGAAATTAGGTGTATCCACAACTTACATAGTGTCAGGCGATCCCTAAAAGCACATCTTTTTAGGGCGGCCTATCATGATCCCTAGTCTGTCAATTATACATGGCCTATCCGCTCCACCAGTTTCAAAAATAATGGTTGGTGGCCACTTATACTGCTCCTATCTGTTCCCCATTTCCTCAAGTTGACAATACCATCATTGTAAATAAGCCCCTGTACTTTGTGTCACCCCTCCTCATTGTTAGATTGTAAGCTCTTATGAGCAGGGCTGTCATTATTTTGCTTTAATTATTGTATTTTCTGATAAGTGTTTCTTATGATTGTTTGAATATAAACCTCTGAATTGTGAGGCGCTGCGGAATATGTTGGCGCCATATAAATAAAGATAATTATTATTGTCTACCCTTGATGGTAGACTGCAACATCTCCCACTACATAGGTATACATTGAGATACATCACACATAAGGTATTTTCATTGAGAAAAACAAAAACACAGCAGAAAATACATATTTACTCTATGCCTTTGTTTGGTGGCATAGTTTTCTTCCTAGGGGCCATCCTTCAGAGCCCTCTAACCCATCTGATCGCACAAGACATTACCTTTTTTTTCCAGAAATGTACCATAAAGCCATGGTCTATGTATTGTTCTTGAATGTAAATGTGACAGGTCCATGTATAGATATTAATCTGATTGTGATAAAGTGATTTCTGTGGAGTTTTCCATCCTGGGCCTTGAGAATGACCATCGCGGAGCAGAGAGCATGTTGTGGCGCTACATCATTAATCACTGCGCGACTCCAGGGACCTGCCGCTGCACATAGTCAGATGATCTAGAGCGGAGGGACACCTGATGGATTTCTACATCTCTCTGACTCTAAGACATTTTATATGCTATTTAATAAAGAATCTACAGGTATCTGGCCATCTTGAATTGTGATCGAGTATATTTATTAGGTTAAATAAAGCGGCGTGATGGATTCTGGATAGAGTTTGTCATTGGGACCATGTGGCGGACGCAAACTGAAAAGGGCCCCTGTGCACGAACCGTATATGGGCCCTTTTCAGTCCAATAGGAAGAAAGATAAGAAAGGCACAATGAGAAGTCTAGTGGGCAGGGCCGTAACTACAAGGGCAGGAGTTGCAATTGCACCCAGGCCCTAGAGCAGAGGTCCCCAACTCCAGGCCTCAAGGGCCGCCAACAGTACAGGTTTTCAGGATTTCCTTAGTATTGCACAGGGCTTGGAATAAATTACCTGTGCAGATGATCACATTAGCACCTGTGCAGTACTAAGGAAATCCTGAAAACCTGCACTGTTGGCAGCCCTTGAGGCCTGGAGTTGGGGACCTCTGCCCTAGAGCATAGGGGGCCCCAAAAGTCCCTTTAGCCTATAGGAAAACACTACTGCTATTAAAGATTTGCAATAATTGGGGGCTCCGTTGGAGCTTTTGCATTTTGGCCCATGAGCCTTAAGTTACACCACTGCTAGTAGAATATGGAGAAGTGTAAGGGGAGTAGCCTCTCACCTTCTCAGGTTGTGCACCCCTGCACAACCCCAGTGTTTGGTTCGTCAGTGGAGGCACTGGCGTTCCCGCTGCCATGCAGGTCTTCCTGGTTCCGTTCACGTGATCCTCAATCCGATCATGGGACCTTCCCGCCTGGAAACATATCACTGCAGGCCCACAACGTTAGATGAGCGGGTGGTTCCCAGCCCCAGAGCAGCTCTTTTCGCGTACCCTTGTAGTAGGGACGTGGTAATTGGGGAAAAAAATATAAGTGGTGTAAATGGGAGCGCTAGGGCATAGGGACCACAATGAAGCAGATTGGGTGACAAACCTTTTATTTCGCCACAACGCGTTTCAGTAGTGGCCTGCTACCTTCCTCGTGTGGTATAACGGAGTCCTAACTTTTCAGTCTAATAACTTATAAAAATGTACAATTGTTCCTGCTTTGTAGGTAGAAATGGGCCCCCTCACCTCTTGGGGCCCCTGTGTGGATGCACCATTGATATGTCCGCCCCTGATTGGGGTGTCTTTTAAAGCCATCGTTCATCTTCCATTGGTTTTTGTGTACCAGTAAGGATGTTTTTGCAGATATTCCCTTAAAATGCCTTTGGCTTGCAGATTCGCCTGTGTATGGAGACCTTATGGGGTTTCTGTGCAGTCAGACAGCATGTGCTTGGTCGCTCTGTCCTCTCTGTTGCTCTGATTGTGATGAGCGCTGAAGTACCAGCTATTCTCATTAAACGTGTGAATATTATCTCTCCATATTTGTTATCATGGCCGCCTTTTATCCCAAAACACAACATAAAAATAACTGGGCCTTGTCTGGAAAAAAAACTGTTTTTATTGCCCCAGCAACCAATCAGAACTCGGCTTTCATTTTTAAAATGGCTCTGGTGAGATGAAAGCTGCGCTGTGATTGGTTGTTATAGGCTGCTAGGAGAAGGCACACGGAAATGTAGCTAAAACATAGACATAATATAGACATAATAAACAGAATTATTACTCAGGGCGGTGGGGATAGAAAAAACTGACATTTATTGATATAAATATTATTGCCCTTGTTGCTAATAGCGAAACACAGAGTAGTTGGAGCAGATAATGGTGGCTCTGCATAGCAGGGGGCCTGGAGAAGAGCAGGGGTTTGTGGGAAGTGTAGTTCAACATAGGCATATGGTCAGCCCTACTGAGCAAAGAGATGCTATTATGGAGACTGGGCTACAAAGAGGAGTAAGAAGGTTGCCAGTGAGTATCCGAGGTCCTGGCTGAGATACATTAACCACTTAGTGACCATCAGTACTACTTAAAGGGGTTTTCCCACAGAGTAAGTTGATTTTAATCAACAGATCTTAGAAGAATAATAATTTCCACAATCGGATGTGTTTAATAAAAATGTTCCCATGCTGAGATAATCTCATATATGTGTACCTGCTATATACTGTGTAATGGAGGCAGGGGAGCAGTGCCCTGTACATAGCGGCGGCTTCCTGCCTGATTGCCGTCGCCTGCCTCCACAACAAGAAGGCATGTGCACACACCGGGCTGCTAGCACCCCCCACCAACCACCAGAACACCCTCCCCGCCGGACCGCTAGCACCTCAACGCCCCCCCGCTCTGCAATCCCGCTGGTGGACTGCCAGCAACCCCCATCCCCCCCCACTCTTCAATCCCGCCGCCGGACTGCTAGCAACCCGCCACGCCCCCACAACCCTCTTCTTCCCCCCGCTGTTCGCCTCAGGCGGCATGGAGGTTTAGCTCACCCCTGGTCTTGACTGTACAGGGACATGGTCTGACATCTCCTGTGCTGAGATAGTCTTATATATGTGACCCTGCTATGTACTGTGTAATAGATGTGTCTGACCGTACAGGGACATGATCTGATCATACCACATCTCCTGTGCTGAGATAATCTTATATATGTGTCCCTGCTATGTACTGTGTAATGGATGTGTCTGACCATACAGGGACATGGTCTGATCATACCACATCTCCTAATAATAATTATTCCAAGACCTATTGATTAAAATGAACTTTTTGATGGAAAGCCCCTTTAAAACTGACCTGAGATATACTGTATGTGAAAATGCCCCTTAAACCGCTCCAGGAAACTTGTGTAGATTTCATTCATGTAATCTCGCTGAATTCCATAAGCTCGAATAAATTTAGAAAAATTAGAACTTTTTTGGGACCATTTCTGATTTCTATTCATTTTATCACCTTCAGGGTTAAGAAGTTCTTATGCGAGTCAGCACAGCCAGCTCGGCCAGGAGCTGCGCTCTGCTGTGTCCCCCGACCTGCAGATCACCCCTATATACGAGGGAAGGACGTACTACAGTCCGGTGTATCGCAACGCCAACCACGGAACCATCGAGCTGCGCCAGGGCTCACAGACGGCCGTGTACCGCACCGGCTCAGGTGGGTGTATGGGGTTTTAGTTTTTGTTTCTTATGGATTTTTTTATTTTTTATTTTTTTTATTGTATAATTTAAAGCTGAGAATTGTAGGTACGTGAGTAAAGGTGGATTTTTGTCCCTGGAAATACTGGCTTTTAGTCTACTAAATCCTATATACTTACTTTGCAGTTAATTTATTGCTTGAGCAATTCCCGAAAGTAGAAATGCTGACAAATTTGCAAGCCATGTAAAAGTAATGCAAGTGGTGAGATAGGTAAGGTAATCGGGGTGGAAAATGTAGCGGGCAGTCAACGAGCGAGAGGGCGGCTTCAATTAAGGCCAGGGTCAAGCGGCCACAGTCTGTATACAGAGCGCAATTCATGGGTCTCACCCCCTGAACATAGTCTCATAGGCATTTATTCGGCTATTAGTTTTGGTCAGGAGACCCACGGTCAGTCGATGCGTTGCGCTCCCCGCATTGACCGTGAATTACAGCAGTTTGAACCTTGCAGGAGTTCAGCATTATTTCACTTTTCTGTATTTGTACTTTAGCCAGGACTTCATTTTCATTAGCTCCAAATCCATTGCAAAGATAAAAATTTGGTTGGCCATGGTCCACCACTACGGGGAGATTACTGCATTATTATTAATTAATGGCCTTCAGCTCGACCTTGAGCCATGGCTACCTGATGGATGAACGCTCTGTAGGAAGATCAATTTTGTGCAGCCTAGATAGGTCCACCAGGGTCTTCTCCACCAGTATCTTGATAATATCCAGCCATCGGGTATCGGTCTTCTTCTTTGCCTTGTTCCTTCTATTCGTCCGACCATGATGTCCTTCTCTCTTTGCTTTGAGTGACAAGTCTGGCTACAAGCTGAAAACAAGGAAACAAAAGCGCAATAGGGTCTTATCCGTGAAAAATATTATAAGTTTACTAAAGTTACTGCTCACCTGGTGTGGTTTTGTGACCAACAACCAGTATATTCACGAAACACAGTTGCCACAGGATCCACACTCCTCCATGTTATCTCAGTGGTGGGTAAATAAATCCAAAGGGATGGTGCTACTCGATCCGCGTAAACAGTATATAGAATCAATTACAGGATCATGGTGCCTTTATTCAACGCGTTTCAGAGGTTTTCTTCACTGCTTTATCAGTAAAGTAACCATTTTGCTTTCTTGATGGAGCAAGGAAAAGCTCTGAAACATGTTGACCAAAGGCACCATGATCTGATACTGTCTACGCGGATCGAGTAGCGCTGTCTATTTGGATTTATAGGTCTGGCTACAACGCCTTCATTAAACTAAATAATACAGCTAGAGATTAATGCAATGTTCACATTATTATTTATTCATAGCCAGGGGTGTGCAGTCAATAAGGCAAAACTCCGACTCCTCAGTCTCCCTAAATTCTTCTCTGACTCCACCAAAATGGCCACCAACTCCACAGCCCTGATTATAGCGCCATTTACTACAGCGATATAATGGACGGAGGATCAATGCAGGTTGTAGGCTTGTCGGAAGAGGTGGGACAGGTTTATTTGAAGGTTTCCACGGTAGGCGAGAGTCTGTAATTTTGGGTAGAGCGTTCCAGAGTATGGGGGAAGCACTGGAGAAATTGTGTCTGCGACTGTAGGAAGAAGAGATTAGAGGGGAATAGAGAATATCTTGAGAAGATCTCAGGTTGCGTGCAGTTGAGTAACGGGAGACCATGTCACAGATATATGGAGGGGACAGGTTGTGTATAGCTTTGTATGTCATGGTTAGGGTTTTGAACTGGAGTCTCTGGGCAATGGGAAGCCAGTGAAGAGATTGTTAGAGAGGAAAATCAGGAGTACAGGTGGATTAGTCAGGAAGCAGAGTTTAGGATAGATTAGAGGTGTGCATGAGTATTACAAGGGAGGCCAGACAGCAGGAGTTTGCTGTAGTCAAGGCGGGAGATGATGAGGGCATGCACTAGTGTTTTTGCTAATTTTTGGTTAAGGAATGTACAAATCCGGGAAATATTTTTGTGTTGCAGTCAGAATGAGGTGGAGAGGGCTTGGTTATGTGGTTTCCAGGAGAGGGCAGTGAAAAGTTTTGCTGTTAGGAAGCGAGCATTTGGGACCTCACATAGTGTTTACCGCTATGTACAGTGGCTCTGTCGGAGCTTACGTTCAAACCCATACAGATTGTATTGTGGGCGTATGTGCACATTGGGCAGATGGAGTTGCTATGTGCTCTGCCTTTGATCCTTTTTGGCCTTGTGTACGCCTATCAGAGGTGGGCAGCACAACGCGGGTGTCTGTGATGCTGACCATATTAGACTCTTTAGTGCCACAACTCCAGCTGTTAACCCCCATTCATCATTTACACATGCATTTTTACAGGGGGTAATTAAGGAATAGCATAGAGTTATTGTTTTTGGGGAATTTTTGCCATTATATTTTACGTGAAGGCAAGTAATTACGAGAATGGACAAGTCAGGAGAGCTGACAGCTCCTGATAAACACAATATGGTAACAAAGTATCCAAGTATAAAAATAATCAAAAGGAAGAATCTGCTCTTATAAAGTTTTGTTCCCGCGGCCAGGGATTACGTGCGCAGTGATGCAGGGGCAGATTAATCAATGCTCGGCAGGTTTGTTTTGGGCTCTATAAAACTCTGTGTCTGTATCACATGGCAGTGATGGAGGCCGCCGGATGATGAATGTGCTATATACATGAGATGTGGCCATGTTACTCCGCACAAAAGTCATTTGTACTGGACCTTTTGTATCAAACAATTACCATCGGGCCAGTAAATCAGCCGGCTCTGATTAAACGAGCGCCCCACAGTAAATGATTTAAACTAATGGTTTGATGGACGCGCATACAATACAGTGTTGACAAGCCTCCCCGGTATAAAGAAGACTCTTGGAGAATTGGCCAACTAATGAAACTCTCCGAGGGCTTGGAATTTTCCACTTTGGTATTGCTGGAGTCAGGGAATCCACCTCATTACTGCGGTAATTAAAGTCTGGACGCCAATTAGTTACACTCAGGATATTGATGATTTAGACCTGGAATGCACTTACAGGGGCCCCGCTGCAAAAATAGTAAAGCTAAATACAGTAAAGTGAGAGTCTGGATGCAGGCGGCAGAGTGCACTTTTCCTACCCCTGCCATAAATTAACCATCTACATTTCCATCTATCACACTCTCCTTTTCGGTACTTATGGCTTTACAGAAGGGCAGAGGGAAGGTGTACCCAATGGCTTGGCCGTGCCAAGGATGCGCTGAGCTCCTATGCTTGGTTTGAACAGTCATTTTACTTGTGACTCACTAGAGCCTAATTGAGGTGACCATAGACGTCTTGTGGGGTGTTCCTAGATAGTACCAGCTAGAAGTGTTCCAGCTGATCCAATCATATAGATGATCATATCCGGTAAGCCTGGAAAAATGTAACCGGTACACAAAATTTGGGTTCATTAAAAGGGTTTCAAATCCAGTGACAGATTCTTTGTTTTTGCATCATATTTGCAGTTGGGTTTCACTAAAAATGTTGCATCGTGTGGCTTTTACAAACTTAGCGTAGTTTCCCAGCACATGGTAAATCAGCTGCAAGGAGCATAGCCTCCCATGAGAATGCGCTCACTGATGGGTTCTCAGTAACCTCATTCTACAGCCAGCAATTGACCGTGCAACACAGAGGCTATGGAAGGTAAACCGTGCAAAACATTTTTATGAAACCCAAATGCCAAAATTATTTTGGCCCCAAATATATGCATTTAAGAAGAAAAATTAGTAAAAAAAAGAAGACATACATACCCTTCATGATCTGCATTTAAGATGTTGGTGCCTGATTCCTCGGACACCTTCAGAGCATAAAAGAACGATGAGGACTATTTTGTTTCATCCGGGATTTTGACGCAGTCTCCTCTTACCTATTGGACCTTCAGATTGTAACAGAACGATGAGGAACAGTCTTCACTGCTCTGTTGGTGAACGCAAAGTAAGAGAGAAGTCCAAGGAACCCACTTGAAGAAAGTCCAATAGGTGAGAAGAGACTACATCCAACTCCCGGGTGAATTAAATGGTCCAAAAGTTTTTTCTGCCATATTAAAAGGTAACAATGTTTCCACCTATCAAAAAGGGTCTTCATCAAGTACAATAGTACAAAGTAGCTGATGAAGACCTTGTTTGATACATCGAAACGTTGTTACCTTTTTATATAGCAGAATAAAGTTTTGGAGTTTTGGATTTTGACGCAGTCTCCTCTTACCTATTGAACCTTCAGATTGTAACGTCACAAAGTGATTTGATGCCCCTAATCTCCGTGACCTTGTGGGCGCAGTGCGCCATTACCTGCAGGGATGTGAAATATTGCAGGCCGTAGATGAGATTGCCTTTCCTGTGTATAGCGGGAGCCCGGCTTAATATAATATCATCATTCCGCTTTGATATATTTATGGCCTTTCCTCTCACGCTCTTTGGCTATGACCCAAACTCTGGTTCTAGGGTCTCCTCTACGTCCCCCTCCTTACTTCTATATATTCACAGCCCTGCAGTTTATAATAAGAGAAAAGCCGATTGTAGTTTTTACTGCATAATAAAAAAAAGAGAAAAAAAAATGGAGAAATAAAATCTCCTCCGCTGAACAGCTCCACTTTAATAATGCGTGGAGTTATAGTGACGGAGCTCAGATCTGACACCACCATTAAAAGAATAAAGGCTCGTCTTCTCCTGTGCGTGCTGATCCCTGACCGCTCCCCGCGCCCGGACTCTATAAACGGCTCCTTCTGGCAACCCAGTCTATTTCATACCTTGTCAGAGACGGCTCTCCCATTAGCCTCAATGACCTCATGCAAATAACCTTCCCTATTAAACATCCATTAGGTGTGATGGTGTTGCGCTCCTGTCGACGCGAGCGGGGAGCTGGATCATAATATCATGTTCTACTACAGTCTACAGGCTGTAATATATGGCTGTCATGCCGCCATTACAAGTGTCTCCTGGGGATAATATGGCCTATTACTGCGCTGATGCACGGCCCTTAATTATTAGAAACTGCAGGGGAATTATCATTCTCCAGGTGAGAACCAGCAAACAGGACCCCACCGGCATCCAAGCCCAGTGGAAGAACGAGCACAAGGTGATAATTGGGGCTAGAAACCACTGCAGCCAATCAGGACACAGCTTCATTGTCCCTTAGAAATAAAAGTAATATTCTGATTGGTTGCTTCTGGCCATTCCTGCAGTTCTAAGAAATAAGGTGTTTATAAATTAAAGGGAATCTGCCACCTAATCTAACAGTAGCATAATGTAGGGCCAGAGATCCTGATTCCAGCAATGAATCACTTACTGGGCTGCCCAGTGTAGTTTTGATAAAATCACTGTTTAATCAGCTGTAGAGGACTACTTGGCCTGCTGCAAGGTATTCCAGAATATTCATGAACCGCTAAATCTGCAGCAGAGAAAATAGTATTTTTATCAAAGTGACAGCAAGCAGCTCAGTAAGTGACACATCACTGGAATCAGGGTCTCTGTCTCTACATTATGCTGCTCTCAGATGGGAGGGCAGCAAAGAACAGGTGACAGATTCCCTTTAAGTGCAATTTGAGACGAGCGAATGATCTTGTTTTATGGGTTTTTTTTTATAACTTTATATATATATGTTTTTATTTTGTCGAGGACGAGGTTGTATTTTCACATGGCATTTGCAGGGCAGTAGTGCATTGGGTTGCCAACAACTGTATGTGGTTTACTGCTATTTAGCATTTTTGGAAAGTATTGTTGTATAATGTTGAGGTTTCTAGAGTCAGGGCCAGATGAAGCCACCATAGTTAGTCCACAACGTTGACCAAAACTGGTAGCTGGCGGTTTTTGGTCTTTGGTCACCTGATTTTGCAGCTGAAGAGTTGTTTGACTCCAATACTGTGCAGCTGTTCATGAAACACTTGTATTTCTGCTATGCTGGGTTGGTCTCTTAAACATGACTCCATTCATTGGCTATGGGACTGCTGGAAAAAGTCAGCCTCATATGGAATGACTGGAGTGGAAATCATGCCCACAGATTGGCTATCACTGGCATATACTGTAACTGGCCCAAGGGACCAGTCAATAATAATAAAAAAAGAAAATTTAATTACTGTACTGTCTTATGCCCCTATGACAACTCTTCCTGCTTTTGCGTTCGGGTATCTATTATACAGGCACTAGATCTCCTATCTCTCCTACTCCAGCTTTCTTAAACATGAAAAAGTTTAGTTTTTGTGTCTAAAGTCTTAAGACAAAGCCTTCTCTCTTGGATGTGGGAGCAGCGAGGGCCCTACTTGAGGTGTATAGACACCGAAGACAGAGGTAACATCAGCTCCGCCGGTCACCGTGTGAATAACATGGGTCTAACACCTCATCCTACACTGTAATAACCAGGATTGGTTTTTGTTATGTGTCCATGTGCATGATGGAAGTCACTTGTTACATTGCTTTAATATTTCATTGTACTGTATTGTTATAAGGTGTCAGACAGATGCCAGCGTCACGAGCCACAGGGTGCACTTACTTATGTCACAAACAGCCTGGAGATGTTTAAACCCTTGAAATTACTCCACAAATGGGCCAGCCGAGCGGATTTTCCAATTTCCTGTAAAATCCACTTTTTTATATTGGAGTGTAACTTTTATTCTTTGCACTTTATCTTTACTCATCTTTGTGCAGATCGAGAGACCAAAGTCTTTTTTTTTTAATTTTTATTAATTTTTTAATTATCTTCTTCTTGCATTGCTGCAGGGCTTGTTGCAATAGACTTAAAGGCAATCTATCCTCAGGTTTTGGCCTCCTGATTTGAGAGTAGCATGATGTTAGAGATAGGGTTCCTGATCCCAGTGATGTCACTTACTGAGCTGCTCACTTACTGGGCTGTTTTATCAGCAGTAGATTATCATCAGAGGACTACTTAGCCTGCTGCCAGGTAGCCCAGCATATTCATGACTCATGAGCTCTGTATAACCCAGCCCCACCACTGATTGGCAGCTTTCTGTGTACACTGTATATATGGGCAAAAAGCTGCCTATCAGTGGCATGGGCGGAGTTATATAAAGCTTAGTATTCGCATAACTGTTGGATCTGCAACAGAGAAAACAATGATTTTATAAAAATTACAGAAAGAAGACCCTTAAATAACCCATCACTGGAATCAGGGTCTCTTTCTTTGCATTATGCTGCCGTCAGATGGGATAGCAAAAACCTGCTGACAGTTTCCTTTTAAAAGAGGTATTCTTATCTCATAAAGTGATTGCATATCATTAGGGAAGTTATGATCAGTTGGGTTCCTCATCCATCACAAGGTTAAAGCGTTTTCCAGTGCAGCGGCAGCCTGGGCACCCGCTAGCCAAAATTGGGCATCCATGGGGGATTGTGAACAGTGCTCTGCAGGGGAAGGCCTGATTGAACCGCATCCCTGACCCCTTCATCCTCAAGATCATGAATTATGTTGTCACTCTGAGATGAGAACACCCTTTAACATGCCAGATGAACACAATAAACACCCCTTTAACATGCCAGATGAGCTCCAAGTAAATGTAAACATGCCGGTTTCTATTCACTGACAGTAAGCAGAGGTAGGTACACAAGGTTGCACATCTGCATGTTTGCAGGACAGCAATCTTTAGTTGGCAGTTCCTGGAAGTAATACAGATCATCTCTTCCCTAGGAGGAAGCCACCCTGTAAGGAGAAGGCATTCTTGTGTAGACTATCCTCAGGAATGTGGCGGGGTCACACATTGACTCGTAGGGTTAGCTTATTCCAGTAGGTGGCACTAGAGAGACCACTTTTTGCAGGAGAGCTCATTTGCATACTTTTTCCCACAGTGCATTGCCTGTTCTCCATAATCCACCTTGGGTGGTCTCCTCAAGGATAGAGGATTTGCTCTGTTTAGCGCACATCATCCATAGTAACCATGCTTCCTATAGATGATGTATATCAATGCTGGACCAAGCACCTGTCTGACACCACAACAGCAGATTCGTCATACCTTGTTTATCCCCCAAATGTGGCCCCCAAGCTGTACAGCTGCATGTTGAGAATCCCTGGGTATACAGGTCTCCCATGTGTTCCCCCATCACCTGTGTCCTAACTCTGTACTGTGTGTTGTTGGTGGCGGGGGGCATAGATTGGAGGTGGCTGTGTGATATTGGAGGTTCGGCGTGAACTTATTGTTTTATTTTGCTAGGGTCGGGTAATCCACACAGGACATTGAGCCAACGTAACACACTTGCATACCAAAGAAATAATTATGCTCTCAACACCGCAGCTACCTATGCAGAGCCATTCAGATCAATGCCGTACCGGGTATCGGAAGGCAGCTATAACCGGATGCCACACGCCGCCCCTGCCGACGATGGGACCACAAGATCGCCATCCATTGACAGCATACAGAAGGATCCCAGGCAAGTAGACGTTGGATTTTATGTAATTATGAAGATAGGACATCACTTTATGATCGGTGAGGATCTGACCACCAATCCTGAAAGTTAAGTGTTGATTTAGGGTGATCGGTATAGTGGGCATCTGCCCGTACTATGCAGGGGAACCGTGCCACCGTCCCATTGATGGGCAGCCCCTATATCCCCCACCCATCCTTTATTCTCAAACTTTATGGTGGTCCCATTGATCACTCCCCACACTAATTATAAAGTGATAGTATATACTTATGATAAACCGCCAACATTTCCCAGACTTCTCCATAGTTAATGGGGTCTTCCCAGCTTTTTTTGGCACTTTAAAACTAACCCCCCTGTTATATATTCATCTTCTGATGGCTTCACCTTTTACCAACACTGCTCCTCCATCTTGTGCCTGTAACTTCTAACTGGCTGGAAGTCAGAAGTTACGTCGAGCTAAATGCAACTCTATGAGAGCCAGAACCAGGCCCTCATAGATTTATATTGATGTGTGACCTCTAATGTGCTCAATGAAACATTGGAGCTGCCGGGTGGATCACAGAAGACTGACTGGAGCAACATCGAAAATGATGAATCTATCAGAGAGCAATTATATGACAGTGAATAAAGCATTGAAAAGATTTACTCTTTCATTGGCATTCTGCCAGCTCTATAGGTGCAGGAACTTACTTTCCTCTTGCATTTATCCAGCCATCATCCAATGCTTGCTAGAGCCAGCTATTCTATTTACCAGAATCCTGTACAATACTTTCTCAGGTATTTACAACTAATACCGCCCAGCATCTCTTCACACCACATATCCAATCAGGCAGGAGATTGGAATTGGAAGAACAAGTTTTTTAATTAAGTTTTTGTTTTAACCCTAAAAATAGGTGAATCAAGTCTTATTTTCTACTCTATAAACTATGGATGGAAATGATTTATAACATGCATTGTTGGTAGATAACTACATGTCCCTGCACCGTGCTCAGCTGAGACATAGCGAGAGGACAGCGCCACCTGTTGGTTTCATTAGAAGACATAATTTACTTGCATTATTACAGTTCCTGTTATCGCTGTGATGAAGTAAAAAAAAAAAAGGCCAGAGATGGGAAATGTATATGAAGCTGCAGTCTACAGGGCTAAAATATAAAGTTTCAATGTAAAAAAAAAATGTTTTTGCATTCTGATAAATGTGCTCAACTGCTTTTGAGGATGACTTTTTGCATGATTGGTCCCAGGACGATGATCGTAGTGCCTGAGATCTCCAACAATCGGTTGTAATGTGCATGGTCCTCTTTGTCCAGTATCCCTGCAGCGCCCCCTCAGGAGACATGTGGCATTGCATGGTTTCCACTTGATTGGTGGATACTTTATATCACATAGGAATGCTGATGCCTCCGAGCACCTGTTTGTGCCTGCTCTCAATACTATTAAGTGAGCATTCCCATCCTAGTAAGTGGTGAAGATACACCGGCACCTCCTGATCGCTGAGAGGTGACCCTCATAAGGGTCCACGGTCCTGCTTCACCACTATGTTTCACCTATGCCACCAGTCAGTGTTGTTGACTGAGTCTGATTGCATCTCCCTGCACAACAGTATAGGGGAGAGCACTGCTGTGCAGGACTAAATGCAGCACTGCTTGCTGCCCATTCAGCAATGCTTTAACTCAGACTTCCCCAGGTAAGCCCTTTAAATATTTAGTCAGTTCAGTAGAGAAATAATAGCACCCTGCAGATTTAATTTCAGTTTAGAGGACTACCACTACGTTGCCATAAACCATCCCTCCTTTTTATCCGGGCGCGCGGTGTAATTAATCATGACACAGCAGCATTTATGTGCTCTACCTGTTGGATAAGTTGGGCTGGCACAGGCTGCGGGCACGTTGCTTTATTACATTCACGATATGCCAGGGGCCGTGGAGGGTTCTTATCAAGTTCCGACAAGGTGCCGGCGAAAGAGCAGGTAATGACTCCGGGTCCAGACTCCTCACCGGCGGAGGCACGTGCCCAGACGAGGGCTTCCATCTGGTGCACACCGGTAGCCTGTCCTGGGGCTTTACTGGCGGCTCTTTGCCTTGTTTTCTCAGTATTAGCCTGTCTTCATGCTCTTCAGACGTAATACAATTAGCAGTGAACAGACTCCTGATCTTCGCTGCTGTGAGACGTTTGCCGGCTCGGCTGATGGAAGTTCACATTGTGTGGACGGAGATAATTTATTACCACTGTTTAATATTAAGTGAGGCCAAAGGGGCCTCGTGGGTTAATTTGCATTACAAACCGCTCCAATCTACAGCGTCATTTGTGTCTATTCCAAGTGGCCTTGTCTGCGGATCGTCCGTCTGACTCGTATATAATGGAATTGTAATTTATAGCCAAAACTATTTAAAGGGCCAGCAATGGCATCACTTATTAATATACAGGAATCCGCGAAACTGCAAATTCAACATTGTAATGTATTGCTGCTTCTAATATGGCAGCCAGGGTGTCAGTCATTCAGCCTTCCCAGCCGCAGGAATGGCTGTCCTTCCTAGTCCCCCTGACTAGTCCCGAACTAGTCCTCTGCTTCTGTATAACTATAGGCTACACCCTACCGGGGCTGTATTAGCTGCCTTGTTGGTAGTCACATTGTGCGGACTAATTTTAATGAGACTTGATTCCTCTGGGTTGTACAGGGTTGCCCTGATGTATACAGAAGGGTCCTGAATGTTCCCAAGATCAGGCGCCATTCCTTCCTCCCCCAATCGGACTCCTCTAGGTTTAGGTTTATCTTTCGTGTTAAAAGAAAAAGGATCGGCATATTGGAATACAAAAGCCGGATCCTTCTCTTCACCCAATGGCAGGTTGGAGAAAAAGAATCGAGATCTCTAAATGCCTGATCATCTTTTCTTCAAGTCTATGAACACCTTTGACATGGAGAAAAAACTATTTTTGCATATATTAGACTGAAGTAGTGTTCAAAAGAAGGTAAGTATTATCAGCATAGTCCATCCGGATAAAATCTTCTTTATTGAAAATGATGCTTGAAAATAACATCAATTTTAGATGTAACGCGTTTCAGCCATGCTCTGCCCTTTCTCAAAGCTTTGGGTGTATTTATCTGTAAGTGTAACTGCAAGATGTGGTATATTGTAAAGTGTGTGCATATAGCAGAGCTGTATGTCTGTGCATGTAGCAGAGCTGTATGTGTTGTGTGACTATGTGCATGTAGCAGAGCCATGTGTGTGTCTGTATGTGTATGTAGCAGAGTTACATTTGTATCTGTGTATGTAGCAGAGCTGTATGCGTGTCTATATGTGCATGTAGGAGAGCTGTATCTGTATCTGAGTATGTAGCAAAGCTGTATGCGTGTCTATATGTACATGTAGTGGAGATGTATATATCTATATGTGCATGTAGCAGAGCTGTATGCGTGTTTATATGTGTATGTAGTAAAGATGTATATGTCTATATGTGCATGTAGCAGAGCTGTGTGTGTCTATGTTCATGTAGAATAGCTGTGTGTTTCTGTGTGTCTGTCTATATGTGCATGTAGTTTGCAGAACTGTGTGCGTATAATACACAGTGGAAAGGCACACTAATAATAGATTTATTATCTCCCTATTTTGCCCTAATACATTACGTTTTAATCAATAGGAAAATATTTTTTCCTATTTTCTGCTGTCTAACCCTGGGGGGCGGCTTATGGTAAGGGCCTCTTGTAGTCCGACAAAATGCAATATCT
Source organism: Allobates femoralis (assembly GCA_033576535.1). Taxonomy (NCBI): domain Eukaryota; kingdom Metazoa; phylum Chordata; class Amphibia; order Anura; family Aromobatidae; genus Allobates; species Allobates femoralis. The sequence continues at coordinate 29,077,055 of JARQOC010000011.1, forward strand.
TTATCATTTAGGTTTCGGATCACATTTGCCACGTTCAGGGTGGCAGCGTGTTTTTCTGCCTTTATCCATTCAGTGAATGGCTGCCGATTGTCATCCATGCTGTTGGCTTATTACGGCTCCATGTTGGGGTTGTATTTTTGGAGAACATAAATGTTTATTTTCTTCCCCCTCTGCTAGTTCTCCCTGGCAGTCGGTCATAGGGAATCTTTCCCTCCTATATATTACACTGTACCAGCGATGTCATATTGCTTATATCAAATGTTTAGCATTGTTCCAAATGTGACCCATTTTCTTGTTTCAGGGAGTTTGCTTGGCGCGATCCCGAACTTCCCGAGGTCATTCATATGCTCCAACATCACTTCCCTTCAGTGCAAGCAAATGCCGCTGCTTACCTGCAACATCTCTGCTTTGGGGACCATAAAATCAAAATTGAGGTAAGAGATTACACCAAACCCCTTCCCATAAAGTCAAGACATGACATGAGTATCGCTCCGATCCATTACTGACAGAAAAACTAATCTTGTTTTCAACATGACAGTTCCCACCAAGCACAAGCATTGAAATTTTATGGGTTTCTATCAGCGCAAAATGACTGTTCAAACCAAGCACAGCATCTTGGTCCACACTTTACTGGGCCAAACATTTCAGTACCTGTAATTGGTATGAACTGTTGGCACAAAATAACTGTTCAAACCAAGCACAACCACTTGATGCACACTTACCTTGGCCAAAGATTTCAGTTCCTGTGCTTGGCGTGAACTGTCAGCATAAAATGATTGTTGAAACCAAGCATTGCCACGCTTGGTGCACCCTTTCTGTGGCCAAACATTTCAGTGCTTGGTGGGAACCATCAATGCAAAATGGCTGTTCAAACCAAGCACAAGCACTTGGTCCACACTTGACATGGACAAACCTTTCAGCACCTGTGCTTAGTGTGAACTGTTAGCACAAAATAAACTGTTCAAACCAAGCACAACCACTTGGTCCATAGATGACTTGCAAAACAGTTTAGCGCCAGTGGTTTGAACAGCACAATCACTAAATTGTTTTGGCCATGGCAAGGGTGCATCAAGTGATTGTGTTTGGTTTGAACAGTCATTTTATCCTGCTTCCCTCCATTTAATCTTATGTATATGTAGCCTGGAAGCAATATAGAAAACGGTTGCTTCTTTGAAACCATCAGGAAGCAGGCTAGATGTGCCAGATGACATCGCTTCTTGTTAAAGAGCCGTAGATTTTTCTCAAAGATGGGAGTTTTTATTTTAATACAACGTCCAATACAACCGTGAACTCAGGCTATTAATATTGATATCATTGGGCTGAGCGATGGTCATAGGTTTCTGGACATCCGATGCTGCTATGTAGAAAAAGTGCATGATCTGATGATCTCAGGCTACAAGTCGCTTGATGGCGTGCTGCAAATGATCTTTTTTTCCTATAGTTTGGCTGCGTCCAGGGGCTTTGTTTCCAGATCAGCGAACTGACTGCTGCTAAGAGTGACCGATCCTTATAAGAAACACGGCTTTTATGTGACAACAGAAAAAAGAAAAAAAACTCTGCAAAATCCATCAGAAATCGCCCGCATCAATAAATAACAAAGCGTTTTCCCTATAGCAATAATTGTGTTTTAAACTCCGGCGAAATTATAGCAATCTTTTCTCTGTCACAGAATACAATCCACATTCAGGCGGCAGGAATGAGACGCTGTTATTGAGGCAGCACCGTCTCCTCTATCACTTCACATGAATGCAGGATTTACACCATCATCTAAAGTGGTGGGATAATAACCGGCGTTCTCCGGGTACTCGGCTCCGGAGGGCACCGTGCCTGTCTTACAAAGATGTTTGCTTTTTCATTACCTGTATTATTAAAAGGAGGTATTGTGATTACCCGTATATACTCGAGTATAAGCCGACCCGAGTATGAGCCGAGGCCCCTAATTTTACCCTCCAAAACTAGGGAAATGTATTGACTCGAGTATAAGCCTAGGGTGAGAAGTGCAGCAGACCCCCATCCTGTTATATAGCCCCCCCATCCTGGTATATAGCGCCCCCAGCAGTAGTATACAGGCCCCCTCCTTGGTAGTATGCAGGCCCCCCTCCTTGGTAGTATGCAGGCCCCCTCTTTGGTAGTATACAGGCCCCCTCCTTGGTAGTATACAGGCCCCCCCCTCCTTGGTAGTAAACAGGCCCCCCCCTCCTTGGTAGTAAACAGGCCCCCCCCCCTCCTTGGTAGTAAACAGGCCCCCCCCCTCCTTGGTAGTAAACAGGCCCCCCCCCTCCTTGGTAGTAAACAGGCCCCCCCCCTCCTTGGTAGTATACAGGCCCCCTCCTTGGTAGTATACAGGCCCCCTCCTTGGTAGTATACAGGCCCCCTCCTTGGTAGTATACAGGCCCCCTCCTTGGTAGTATACAGGCTCCCTCCTTGGTAGTATACAGGCTCCCCTCCTTCGTAGTATACAGGCCCCCCTCCTTGGTAGTATACAGGCTCCCCTCCTTGGTAGTATACAGGCCCCCCTCCTTGGTAGTATACAGGCCCCCCTCCTTGGTAGTATACAGGCCCCCCTTTTTAGTTTTCTGGCCCCCATCGGTGATCTACATCCCCCCCTCCTTAGTATCTGTCCCCCAGGCTGCGGCACACATTCAAAAAGCAAACTTTTTATATATCACCTTTCCGGCGACTCCTTGCTGGCAGTGCCGCATCCTCCGGTCTCCCGACTTCTTCCTGCTTGTTTTGGCTTCTATTTCTGTGGCCGACGGAGCAGTGATGACGTCATCGCTGCTGCGCCGGTCACATGACACTGGCACAAGCAGGAAGAAGCCGGGAGACCGGAGGACGCGGCACTGCCAGCAAGGAGTCGCCGGAAAGGTGATGTATAAAAGTTTGCTTTAATGTGTGCCGCAGCCTGGGGGACAGATACTAAGGAGGGGGGGCTGTAGATCACTGATGGGGGGCCAGTGTAGTGCAATATGCACTGCTCCCCCCACCGCTGATGGACAGGGGGGATGCAGTGCATATTCATTACACTAATGGGCGGCCCCACGTGACTGCCCGTGGTCACTGTGGCCCCCTCCTGCCTCCTCCAGCCCCCGGTCACAGCCATTCCCCCAAGCAAATACAGAGTGACTCGAGTATAAGTGGAGGGGGGCACTTTTCAGCACAAAAATTGTGCTGACAAACTCGGCTTATACTCGAGTTTCTAACGGTAATCTGGCATTTCTGGGTACATTTATGGGTTTATAGTGGGACTGTGTTATGGGATTGCAATGCTTGGAGCCCTTATATTAGAGGAGGGTTGTATGTAAAAAGTAGAGAATAGCTATTAAATCCATCATGAGGGACGTATTGCTTCACGTTAAAGGGTTATTCCCATCTTCATCAATATCTATTATCACATAGTGCTGCTGAATACAAGTTCTTTTTTAATTTACTGCTTATTAAACTTTTCATCTGTTCTTGAGATATTAACGTTTATTTTCTTTGTTGCCTTAGAGCGCAACCACCACTGCTAGACTTCACAACACGCGCAGTGCTTACAGCTCATTCTCTATAAGGATATGTGCACACTGGGCTTACGTTTTTTGTGCTGCGTTTGTGCACATAGAAACGCAGCATAAATAAGGGGACAGACACACACAGAGACAGACAGACCATTTCTCACCCTTCGCGGCGAGCCCATGGTGATCCCCAGGCGATCTCGGTGATCCCCATTGATTCTTCCTCCTTGCAGCGTCTTGAGATGTGTTTATCGATCTTCCAGAACCTGTGCAGCATGTAACAGGCTGAGTCACATGGTGCAAAGGTCCTGGAAGATCGATAAACACAGCTGCTACCGGTAAACTGAGCAAGAATCGCCATGGGATCACCGGGGAGGGTGAGTATTGGAGCGTTTTTATTTTGGTAAGTGCAGGAAAAAAGCATCACAAACAGACTGTGGGAATGCCAGTCAGTTTGTGGTGCTTTTTTGGGGGGGTTACAATGGAAAAAAAATGCAGGCAATTTCTGCAACAAAAATGCACATGTGTGCACAGCTTATGGAAAATAACATTGACTTTAATGTTCAAGCTGTGGGTGCTGTGTTCTTTGTGCAGAAACGCAGCACAAACACAAATTGGGTACATAGCCTTAAGCTTGTAAGCGCTGTCCAAGGTTACCAGAGCACCCGGGTACCTCTTGCTCTCGTTCAGCTTCAGTGCTGCACTGTGAAGCTAGAGAGCTGCAGTGATCGGTCTCCTAGGTACCAAGCTGTAAACAAAAGAGAAGGGCTAAAGGGTTTGTCCACCACTAGGACATCTCCTTTTGATACTTGTTATCCCCAGTTAAAATAAAACAGCCTGTACTCACTTTTCGTGGTGCTGCCATTTCAGCGCTGTCTATAATCGCGGTTAGGGCTCATGTGACATTGTGATGCCGTGCATCCAATCATCGCCGACTTCTCTCACCGCCTCATTCGACCAAATGAGCAATTGAGAAGTGAGCCGCAGCGTCACTTCATGTTCGTCTGAAGGCGGGGAGACCGAAGCTGGCGGTGATTGGATGCACGGCAGCACAACGTCACGTGAGCCCCAACCACGATTATAGACAGCCCTGAAATGCTCAATGTACGGAAAGTATGAAAACTTCATTCTGCAAGGGATCTATCTAAAGGTACCGTTACACGCTACAATGTTTTAACAATCTCGGGGGAGCGCGGTCGTTGGGCCATCGTTGATGAGATGTCGCACGTCTAGATATCGTGGATGACGCACCAACGATGTAGCAAGCAGCTATCGTTCGCACAACCCAGGAAAGATACTTATTCATTGATGTGAGTGGGCGAAGTCATGAATGACACTGCTATCGCGGTGTCACACTGACCAATGCAGCAGGTTGGCTGATCGAGGATCGTCTGATTTGAGAACACTGTTCTCAAATCTGTGATTAGCGATCCAACGATTTATCGTAGTCGTATCTCGGTGTTACACAAAACGACGTCCTAACGATGTTGTTTCAACGACTCCAAACTCGTGACGTTTCTGCGATATCCTTCACGATCTCATACCGTGTAACAATACCTTTACAAATACTACCTACGTGAGTTGGCCAATGCACAAGTCCATGTCTAGTTCTTTACCGCCAGGGCTGACGGAGTGTGACGCCCTTGTGATGGCTTTTTGCAATCTTCTAGTGAGCTAATTTGCATACATTTCTCCCACGGAGCATTGTCTGTATGACCCCATACTCTGCTGCTTCCCCCACGTTGCCTGAAGGTCGTCTCACTCAGCCGGCTAGTGTCTTCTCTACGCTGATGAGGACGAAAACGCTTCAAAACCTCTGTCTGCGGATACATTTCTGCCTTGGCATTTATCCCTGGTCATGGTGCAAGGTTCGATAAAGAGTCAGACATTGAGTTTTATGGTCACAGCCTCTTTCATATTGTGAGAAAGCTGACTTGTATTTCCGTAGATCCCCCCCCACCTCTCCAGAAGACCAACAAGACCATCACAGTGGTGGAGTACTTACCAGGAGTTGGGATGTTAACGCAAATATTTTCCCACTATTTATTCCTTCTCATAAACCCAAAACATCCATTGTGAATAAAGTGGGGAAGGAGGGGATGAAGCTGCAGCATCTGGAGGGAGGGAAGGGGTCGATATCTGGTTAGTTCTGGGCTCAAAATAATTTGCTTATGTCTTGGAAGGAAGAATATAAAGAAATGAAAATACCCCAAACTGACGGCGTACGCTCAAGATTTCTGCATTAGTACATGGCTGACTAAGGAGGGAACGTGATATATTATTTATATATAGGGCATATTCCTCCCATCAGGGTAAGGGCTGAATTTGACCCTATAGATCGAGGATGGGGTCAGTAGGGCTTTAAGATTGTTCTTTGTTTCACTAAAAGTTGAGATTGACTGGCGACACCTGTGTGTAAAGGTGCTAGCTGGAATAAAACCATTATAAAATAAGGTGCACCGCTGCACACTGAAAACTAAGAATAAACATGATTTAGCATAATGGCAAACAAGTGAACGGCAAGGCAAATATGTAAAGCTAGTACAAATGTGTATTGGGAGAAATGGACATAGCAGAAACTGCTTCAGACTACAGAAAACATTGAGACACTTAGCTGATGCATTGGCCAAGTCATGAGAGCCTGATAACCAACGTCAAGGTGTTCTCATCTTATCAGGTCCCTATCATTGTGTCTCTGCATGTATGAGTATATATATGCCTCTGAGTGCAATTAAAACCTGCATGTGTGAGTATAATCAGAAACCTGGCTACAGGTATGGTTAACTTAACATGTCTAAGGGGCGGGGGAAGGGTGTACAGTCAGAAAACTATAGTAATACTTAAAGTTGAGATCAACTGGCGACACCTGTGTGTAAAGGTGCTAGCTGGAAAAAACATTATAAAATAAGGTAAACTGCTGCACACTGAACACTAAGAATAAACATGATCTGGCATAATGGCTGACAAAATTATACCCACACATGTAGGTTTTAATTGCACTCAGAAGCATATATACACCCATACAAGCAGTTTTTTACCACAAGCAGAGACACAAGGTAGGGACCCGATAAGATGAGAACACCTTGACGTTGGTTATCGGGCTCTCATGACTTGGCCAATGCATCAGCTAAGTTTCTCAGTTTGTTCTGTATTCTGAAGCAGTTTCTGCTATGTCCATTTTTCCCCGTGCACATTTGTATTCGCTTTATATATTTGCATTGCCGTTGATTTGTCAGCCATTATGCCAGATCATGTGTGTTCTTAGTGTTCAGTGTGCAGACATTTACCTTATTTTATACTGTTCTTTGTAACAGTCTTCCCCTCCCCCTTTTTTTTTCTCTTAATTTCAGCAATTTTTCACTCTTTACTTCATTAGGTATGTCGACTCGGAGGAATAAAGCATCTGGTTGATCTTATGGATCACAAAGTTTTGGAAGTTCAAAAAAATGCGTGCGGCGCCTTAAGAAATCTAGTATATGGCAAATCTACTGATGAAAACAAGATTGCGGTGAAGAACGCCGGCGGGATCCCTGCACTCCTGAGACTACTGAGAAAAACCAATGACCAGGAAATAAGAGAACTGGTGACCGGTGAGTGGCGCACACAGGTGACAATCACTGGAACTATCTATTGATAATGAAATAGTTGAACTGGAGACATAATGTAGGTGTTATGTGAACAGGGGCAACTTAGATTGCAGAAAGAGAAGTCTGATGAAATGCAATTACTGTGACCTCCAATCCTAAATTTCTGTATGGAAAGGTTGTGAGGAAACTTAATTGTTGCATTTAAAGTCATGTTCAAAGGTAGTCCTGAAAATCAGGGGGAAAAGTCACAGGACAATCTGCACCCCCAAATAGTGTGGATTATAGTATTGATTCTTCTGATGAATTCCCAACAGAAAGCAGAATAATGTGTAATAATGTGCAATTGCTGCTTCCTTGGGTGCCTGCCAGTCTCTGTAATCTGACACTTCTTCCTTTGATGCCTGCTGGTGTCTGTAATCTGATGTTGCTTCCTTGGGTGCCTGCCGAGCTCGGTAATCTCGCGCTTCTTCCTTTGGTGCCTGCTGGTGTCTGTAATCTGATGTTGCTTCCTTGGGTGCCTGCCGAGCTCGGTAATCTCGCGCTTCTTCCTTGGGTGCCTGCCGGTCTCTGTATTCTGACACTGCTTCCTTGGGTGCCTGCTGGTGTCTGTAATCTAATACAACTTCCTTGGATGCTTTCTGGTCTCTGTAATTTGACGCTTCTCCCGTATGCACCTGTTGGTCTCTGTAATCTGTCGCTGCTTCCTTGGGCGCCTGTCGGTCTTTGTAATCTCATGCTGTTTGCTTGGGTGCCTGTTGGTCTCTGTTATCTAACGCAACTTCCTTAGGTGCCTGCCGATCTCTGTATTCTGCTGCTGCTTTCTTAGGTCCCTGCCGGTCTCTGTATTCTGCTGCTGCTTTCTTGGGTGCCTGGCGGTCTTTGTATTCTGACGCTGCTTCCTTGGGTGTCTGCCAGTCTCTGTATTCTGACACTGCTTCCTTGGGTGCCTGCCGGTCTCTGTATTCTGACACTGCTTCCTTGGGTGCCTGCCGGTCTCTGTATTCTGACGCTGCTTGCCGGTCTCTGTAATCTGATGCTGCTTCCTTGGGTGTATGCCGGTGTCTGTATTCTGACGCTGCTTCCTTGGGTGCCTGCCGGTCTCTGTATTCTGACGCTGCTTCCTTGGGTGCCTGCCAGTCTCTGTATTCTGATGCTGCTTCCTTGGGTGCCTGCCAGTCTCTGTATTCTGACGCTGCTTCCTTGGGTGCCTGCCAGTCTCTGTATTCTGACACTGCTTCCTTGGGTTAGATTGTGTTAAAAGGAATCTGTCAGCGCCAAATGACCAAACCAAGCACAGTGGCTTTTTAAACCCTTTGCATGGCCAGTTTATTGCCCCTGCCCAGCTATGTGTTCTGCGTCTATCTCCACCCTCCTCTACCTCTACTCTGGCTTTATAGGGGTCATAGAAGGGCAGAGATAGAAGGCGGGTGAGATGCACCGACCCTGCCCCGAGTAGCTGTGCTTGTTTTGAACAGTCATTTTGTTCTGCTAAATTTAAGCATTACAATTGCCGGCATGTAATTTGCACTAGTCCAGCATACATTTATTATAAATGTTTGAGCCGTGACTTATATAATACGTTATGAAAATAGAATCACAAGTGCTGCGGCCGCTAATTAAAATGTTTGTAATGTGGAGCGTCCTGTGATTGCAGAGCGCCGCTGCCTCCCGCTTTTGTTTGGGTAATTTGTTCCCTCTGCAATTTTCATTACTACTATTATTTATATAAAATCATCTCTGACGCCAAGTTTCCTGATTGTCTAATGCATTAACATTCAATCTCAAGCTGCTATGATATTGGCAAAAATAATTGAGTGCCGTTCGTGAATTTCCCAGACTAATGCTCATTTTTTTTAATTATTATTTTATTTTATTTTATTTTTTTTAATTCCCAACATAATTCATAAATGAAAAATGCAGCGTTTGTACACACATTCTCCAGCTAATGACTTAGTTCCCTCCAGTTGAATGTCTTTGACCCGGAGCCGTCCCCTCCCGTGTTTTTCACTCTGTTCGTGTCACGCCGCGCAGTACACGAGCTAATTACTATTTTAATATGGATGTAATTATCAACATGAAGTTGCATACATAGGATTGCCAGGCAGGTTTTCAGGCCGTGATGGCAGCCAAGCCGGTAGTTAACGTGAATATGATATTAGTTGTGGAGCCGCACCCTTGTAGAGCAACGGTTATGTGGCACATTATGCCAGTGAGACGCTTCGCAAGAATGTTACATACATTTGCCGTTGCACAGTTATTACGTGGTGCAATTATTTACAGATCCAAAAATTGGGGTTTTTACATTGTTATGCCACCTAGGCCCCTCCTATTGCCTGCCATCATAACTCCACATTACACTAAGTTGACACGCACAGTGCCCTCTGACAGCAACACTTGCCGCAATGCACACTTGCAATTATTAATTCAGATCTAGTTGGAAAAACTTCATACACCTGTTTTTGTTTTTTTTTTAAACATTTTTGTGCTAGCTACACCCTCCAGAGTTCCCTGCCCCATGCTTCAACTGTTGTCTGCTGTCAAAGCCCCACCTTCCAGTAAGTTGCCACCCATAGTGGCATTTTCCGCGTTGCCCGGTGACGGCGACACTTTCCGCTGTGCCCCCTGGCAATTATTTTTCAGATCTATCGCATCTTTGTGCCCAATTTCAAAGTTGCAAAATATTTAAACACCTGCTTTTTTTTTTTTACATTTTTCTGCTAGCTATGCCCTTCAGATTCCCTGCCCCTCCCCCTAATATTGTCTGCAATCAAAGGCCCACCGACCAGTAAGTTGCCACCCACAGTGCCCTCTGACGCCGACTCTTGCCGCCGTGCCCTCTGACGCCGACTCTTGCCGCCGTGCCCTCTGACGCCGACTCTTGCCGCCGTGCCCTCTGACGCCGACTCTTGCCACCGTGCCCTCTGACGCCGACTCTTGGCGCCGTGCCCCCTGACGCCGACTCTTGCCGCCGTGCCCCCAGACGCCGACTCTTGCCGCCGTGCCCCCTGACGCCGACTCTTGCCGCCGTGCCCTCTGACGCCGACTCTTGCCGCCGTGCCCTCTGACGCCGACTCTTGCCGCCGTACTAAAAGTGCTTTCCCTGCTTATTCGGTGACTTGTCTCTTGACTTTGTGACCTACACAGTGTGGTAAGGAGATCCATGAAAAATCCATCCTTTCCCGAGTGCACAAGATTACATTGTGGGAACCGAATTGAGCTACTAGATATGTCTGTGTTGCCTATTAACAAAAAAAGAAAAATAATGCAGAATTATGAATGCAGCTCTGGGAAATACCGTAATGTCTCCAAATTGGTACAAGATAAGTAATGTCATATACAGTTACTGTATTTGCAAAGTCAACTAAAAGCATCATACAACTAGAGGTCAGGCATATTTATGTACTAATGCTTTTATTTCATAGAGCTTCTACCACCAGAGCATAAATCTCCCAGAATCCTCTGCTGGTTCAGCATCTTGTCTCTGGGAAATATGGCCTTAATCTGTTCAAGTTAAAAATCCATCTTTACTTGAGATCACAAAATTGTATTATAGGAGCTGAGTTATTAGAGATGTAAAACAAAAAAAATATTAATAAAATGCAGAATTAAGAATACAGCTCTGGGCTATTTACTGATTCAGTACAAGATGATTAATGCAATGTTTACAAACTCCACTAAAAGCTTCATACACCCAATTGTCAGCGTTCTGCTTTTATTTCATACAGCTTTCCTATAAATCGGAGCATACAGTAAATCTCCCAGCGTTCCTTTTTCCCTGTCGTCTTGTGATTTTTATACACTGCTCAGGAATCTGATCAATGAAATAAAAATCAGGCTGCATTTTGTATAGGATGTGAGCTGAGTTATTACATATGGGTCTGTTGGGGGAAAAAAATGCAGAATTATGAGTGCAGCTCTGGGCTGTAACATTTCCAAATCCAACCGGTATTCTAACATCTCTGCTTCCTTGTTAGGGGGGGGGGGGGGGAAGTGTCTGTTGGCTGTTTCCAGCAGAAGTGTGAATGCAGCTCTGGGGTACGTAAGAAAGTAATATAAACACAAATTTAACTACATTTTTTTTATCTAGACCTGGAAATGCTACCTTGCTTTAATCTGTAGAGAACCGCAGGGTGTATTAACTGCATTTAAAGTCGGGGCGCTGCCTAGCGAGCTGTCAGAAAAACTGGCCGGCAAGAGCTTCCTACAGTGCGACGTCCATACATTACTGTCTGCAAATGTAATAATAATGAAAACATCCATTATTTCCTTTCTTCTCATCCGGAGCAGTGCTTTTAATGAAGTGCATAGCAATGTCCAGACTCTTACTTATCCTGACATTGGAGGATGGAGTGCGGCCATTTCACCTTTACTGCCAGTCTTTAAATCTTGACGGTGACTGCTTGGCCCGTTTGATATTCTCCATGCATCTTCTTCAGGGACTTGGTTCCTCTGCGTTCAACCTTCTCCTCCTCTCTCTCTTCTTCAACTACATTTACAGCTTCTTCTTTTTTTTTCTCTCCCGGTTTAGCAAAGAGAGTAAATTCTCATCGGTTTCCTATCAGTATCTAATGGAAACAAAACAAAGGCGGATGGTCGGATGTGTGCCGCCTTCTACCCCTGCCGAGGAAAAGAGGATCGCCTAACAATAAGAGCCGAGGAAAGGAAAATTGTTTAACGATAGGAGCGGTGCAGTCAGCCATGTTCTTGTGCACATTTATTTTACTTTTTTGCAGATGTCATGTTGCCTCCGCAGCCCCATTAGCCTCTTCGCACTCGCTGATCACGGATCGGTATCCTCATACGTTTGTTCAGTAACTTGCCTTGAAATCCTAAATTAGATTTCAAAGACTCGGAAGCTTGCAGCCAGAACCCGTCGTCGATGCTCATAATGAGCCGCCATCTCTGGTCATTAGGAAGGTTCCCTCGGCTGGACTGTCATCTGTCATATTCCCCTGCGACTCGGCGTAAGCAAACACAACGCGTCTGTTGGGTTTCTCCGCGGTTCATGACGACAATCGCGCTAATAATGTGCAACTTTTTGTATTTTCTCCAAGGCATCCATGCTCCTAATTATACCGTCGTAGGTTTAAACTGGTCACAGATCTCGCTAGTCTTATCCGGCGCTGTACGTGACTTAGACGGAGGAATTCTATCATTTCCATTGTAGAATTTTTTTTCTTCCAATTAGCTCAATGTGAATGCAGTGATATGAACTGATAGTGGAACAACAGGAAGACCTTTATCTTCATCTATCATCTGCAAAAACGCCATATTGAATATATAGTGTGTTCTTGGCTGATGAAAATTTATTCCGTAATAGTATTCAGAAGACAAGGACTTTGACTGCCAGGTACAACCAAGACATAGTTGAGGTGGACGGCAACGGACTGGAAGTTGTAAAGGAATTCAACCTTCTAGGATCAATGATCACTCAAGACAACCACTGAAGTCAATAGGAGTATAACTATGGGTTAATAAACAATGAAGTCAGTGGACAAGGTCTTCAAACCTAGGAACATTTCACTGGTGACGAAGACACGGCTCATACATAGTCTGGTCTATTCTGTAGTAACATATGAAAGTGAAACCTGGACAATAAAACAAGACAGAAGAAGAATCAACACCTTTAAAATATGGAGCCGGAGAAGGATATTATCAATACCATGGATGGCAAGAAGAACAAACACATCAATTCTGAAACAGATCAAGCCAGACATGTCACTCAAAGCACGGATCACCAAACTACTACTTGCCTACTTTGGACACTTCATACAGAAAGATCAATTACGGAAGAGGGATATCATGGTAGAAAGAATAGAAAGTGAAGAGAAACATCTGCAACCCATTGCTTGATACAATTAATATAACAACACAGAAGACCCTGGAGGACCTATCTAGGCTTGGAGAAGACGATGATGGACCTATCTAGGCTTGGAGAAGATCCTGGTGGACCTATCTAGGCTTGGAGAAGACTCTGGTGAACCTATCTAGGCTTGGAGAAGACGCTGGTGGACCCGTCAAGGCTTGGATAAGATGCTGGTGGACCTATCTAGGCTTGGAGAAGATGCTGGTGGACCCGTCAAGGCTTGGAGAAGATGCTGGTGGACCAATCTAGGCTTGGAGAAGACGCTGGTGGACCCGTCAAGGCTTGGAGAAGATGCTGGTGGACCAATCTAGGCTTGGAGAAGACGCTGGTGGACCCGTCAAGGCTTGGAGAAGATGCTGGTGGACCAATCTAGGCTTGGAGAAGACTCTGGTGAACCTATCTAGGCTTGGAGAAGATGCTGGTGGACCCGTCAAGGCTTGGAGAAGATGCTGGTGGACCTATCTAGGCTTGGAGAAGACGCTGGTGGACCCGTCAAGGCTTGGAGAAGATGCTGGTGGACCAATCTAGGCTTGGAGAAGACGCTGGTGGACCCGTCAAGGCTTGGAGAAGATGCTGGTGGACCAATCTAGGCTTGGAGAAGACTCTGGTGAACCTATCTAGGCTTGGAGAAGACGCTGGTGGACCCGTCAAGGCTTGGAGAAGATGCTGGTGGACCAATCTAGGCTTGGAGAAGACGCTGGTGGACCCGTCTAGGCTTGGAGAAGACGCTGGTGGACCCGTCAAGGCTTGGAGAAGATGCTGGTGGACCTATCTAGGCTTGGAGAAGATGCTGGTGGACCCGTCAAGGCTTGGAGAAGATGCTGGTGGACCAATCTAGGCTTGGAGAAGACGCTGGTGGACCCGTCAAGGCTTGGAGAAGATGCTGGTGGACCAATCTAGGCTTGGAGAAGACTCTGGTGAACCTATCTAGGCTTGGAGAAGACGCTGGTGGACCCGTCAAGGCTTGGAGAAGATGCTGGTGGACCAATCTAGGCTTGGAGAAGACGCTGGTGGACCTATCTAGGCTGAACAAGATTGATCTTCCTACAAAGCCTTCATCATGTCACCATGAATCGAGATCGAACTGAAGGCCTGTAAAAAGTTAATCATTGGTAGTAACTATAGTGTGTACAGTTGGAGACAAGGCACGCCTGAGGTCCCTTGTGATGTACCATACACTTGCATATACATGGGATGGGGGGGTGAGGGAAGAAACTCCTACCACAGTTGATAATGATGATTACACAGCTTGTGTCTCGGGCTGTAGAGGAGCAATTATCACAGTTTCCTGAGAAAACAGATTGTACTGGTTCTAGTTGGCCATGTAATGCTGTGCTGATGCATCAGGGATGGATAACAGAGCATAGAGGAGAAAGAAGCAGAGAGCAATCTGAAAATCAAGATGGAATCTGAAGAAAAGAAAACAGAAGGCTGAACTACACAGAAGGAAATACGCACTCTACACTTCTGAATATTAAGATTGCAACACCAAAGTCATGGAATTATTGAAATCACAAGATTGATACATATATTAATGATTTGCAAATGATGAAAGAATGGAAAAAAACACTCTATTTGGTGTCGAGCATGAGCCAAGCATATACTTACTGCCTTAGCTGCTTTCATTGAGGTTATTACTGGTTGAGGAATGTCCAGCCATGCTGAATGCACTTGCACACATCAAGATCCGCTGCTGGCAGCTTCCTTTGCAATTGTCAACCAATGACGTCCCAGATGTGCTCAATGGGAAATATGTCCAGAGACGTTGCAGGCCATGATGGCACGTTTAGGCTACTCGGGCAGCTCATAGTTGCACAAACACATGTCCTGGTGTGTTGAAAAATGGTTCCTGGGACACACTGGAGAAATGATTGAACCACTGGCTCCTTGACTGATCCATCCTGTATTGAAATTGTACGTCATTTAGCAATCTTATGTCATCAAACAGCTCTATGCAAACCATCAAAAGGCGTTTTCATGACATTGGTCTATGAGCCAGATATCCAGCTACAGGTATATATGGACTTCATGACACCGCTCTGAATGGATATCATGGTGCAGAGGAAAATGGAAAGATGAAGGCTGGACAGTGACGAGTCACACTTTTTTTTTTCTTGGATGCAATGCTAACCGCAGATTGGTTCAAAGAACACGTGGGTAGCACCATGAAAAGGCATTTACGAGGATTGTCCCAATGGTCCTACTCCCGAGATTAGGATGTGGTGTGGCATAGTGTACGGTAGCTGAATCCCTCCAGCCTTCATTCCAGGTGCCCTGACATCTCAGCGTTACCTTGATGTGGTTGTGTGAACCCGTAGCCTGCTTGGGATTAGCACACCCACTCTGTCTTGACTGATGTCCCACTTGGCATGGCAGTCAAGGTTGAGTTGACGTGGTAACATTTACAAGAAATTCCCCATTAATTTTCTGCATGGACGCTGTGATTAGTGGATACCACACCTGGTAGGATGGAGGTCAAGAAATTGTGGAAATATCTAAAATTCTAGGGTGCAACAATTTCTTCATTTTGCAGTGTCCAAGAATGGAGAATTAGAACAAAAATGATCCTATGATGAGGTTTGTGCAACGCTCATAACGTTCTATTAGCGGCTGATGTTGTCACATTTTATACAAGCAGAAAACCCTTTTAATGTATTTTCTACCGCTAGCTTCTACTTAAGGAGAGAAATTAGGACAGCAGTGAGAAAACTCCACTAAAGATCAGTAAAGATTCCTGCAGAGGGTCTTTGATGTTTCCCTAAAAGAAAATTAATCGCATTTAGAAGTTGTGATAATTAAAGCAGCGCGGAGACGCATACCCTGATGAGTTTCTTAGATAGTTGGGCTGGTGCGTGGGCTCTGGGATCTAACGACACAGCAAACCATATTTCTCCTTCGCCTCATTGGGGGACACAGGACCGTGGGTGTTATGCTGCTGTCCACTAGGAGGTGACACTAAGATACTTCTAAAAAACAAGAAAACAGTGTAGCTCCTCCCCTGCAGTATATACACCCTGGCTGGCTCCAGCCTCACCAGTTTTTGCTTAGTGTCTCATTAGGAGGTAGATGCGGTCCAAGGACCACAATACTAGTACATAGTTAGGTTTTTTTCCTTAGATTTTTAGATCCTTTTTCTTTTTACAAGGATACTAGAGGGCGACGGTATCTCTGCATACCGATCTCCCAAAACCAACAACAGACGGGAACGCGGAGTGTTACCTCCACGTACCCCCTTCTGCTTCGATGGACAGGAAGCAAGGCGACGGTTCCTCAGCGTTCCGATCTCCTTGTGTTCCGTTTTTTTCGCCGGCGTTATCCCTACTTCTTCCCTACCCCCTGCGGGACCCAGGGTGACAGGCACAGCAACCTCCCAGGATCTCTGGAGCAGATCCTGCCGGACAGGGACGCCAGGCTGACACTCTCCTCATACTCCTGGGATTATGAGTCGAGCATTCAAGATGCCCTCCCCATTCCCTGCCAGGGGTTTTGGGTTGAGGTGCCTCCATAAGGTAAGCAGGGCTCCTGAGGGACCCTGCGTGCATGTGTTGTCTCCCTGTGAGCTGCAGGTTGGGCTTCAGCTTTTAGCTCCCATAGCCCTGGCCTGCGGACCTTAGTATTGCCACCTGGAAGGCTGCAACTTTTACCTTGGCTCCCCTGCCCTGGGGGCCTGGGCTGGGTCCTCCACTGCAGGGATTCAGGGGGCCGAGGGCACTCGCGGCGTGTGCTTCCCGCACTTCCGCGCCGATGCGCGCCCGTTTTCGGCCTCAGAAGCCTAATCGAGCCCCCGGCTTGCGGCCTACTCCGAAGCCCGCCCCTGTTACCGCCCCTCGTCGCCGCCCCCGGGTGACGTCATGCGGCCGGGAATTAGAGATCCCGGCCGTGTTACTGGAGGCGGATCTCTTCTCCCTGGCGCGTCTCGCTCATCGCGAGACCTCCTGCGCGCCTTTTCTCTGGGAGAGGACGCCCTGGCCGCCATCTTCTGTGCCCAGCACCACGAGGGACGGCTTTTCTCAGGGGGACACCGGACCTGGCCTGCAGTCCACTGGAAGCGGTAGGGTATGTGCACACTGGGCTGTTTTTTCGGCGGTTTACCTGTGTAAACCGCCGTTTTGCCTACATTAGTTTTATGTTAATTTATGTTAATCCAAACCAGCGTTTGGATTAACATTAAAACTAATGTAAACAGCCCAAGGCTGTGCACATACCGGCGGTTCCCCAGCGTCATCCGTTGCTAACCCGCAGGTTTCCCAGCGGGTTAGCAAAGAATGAACATGCTGTAAAAACCGGCGGTTCTGCAGCGGCTGCAAGCAGAAACATGTGCTGCTTCCAGCCGCTGCAGAATCGCCGCCGAGAACCCGCTGGGCAGCCGCCGGATACCGCCCGGCTCCCGCTGCACATACCCGCACGGAAGCCGGTGCACGGCGCCGGAGCTTCCTAGCGGGTTCCGCCCACCCGCCGCCCAGAAACCCGCCGGTAAGTGTGAACTTACCCGTAAGGGGCACAGCATCGCTGGTGCCCTCAGTCTGCTTGCATTTTAGCTGTGCACTCCTCCCTTCAGTGTACTGCACATGCTGCTTCTTTTCCCAGCAGCATACATAGTGTCTCTTAGGCTGCAGCTCTCCATAACAATATGCAGAACTCCAAGAGCAACAAAAAGGGCTCTAAGATGGCTACATTCTTTGCCTCTTGCACAACCTGCAAGAACCATCTGCCCAGCGGTCAGACGACCCCTTTCTGCCAGGCCTGTGACCCATCTAATACAGAGCCGGTCAGTACAGCTGCCCCTGCTCCTGAGGTTTCCTCGGAGCCCAGCGCCTCTGCCGCCACTGATAGTCCCCGCGCTACCCCTGATTGGGTGGTCTTCTTGTCTCAGTCCTTAACTCAATCCATGTCTCAATCCATGGACAGACTGACTTCGACTCTGATACAGGCTATGCATGCCCAGCCCACGGCGGACACCCCTGAGCCCGAACAGGATACCGCTCAGAGACACGATTCTGACCCCAGGGAGCAGAGACAGGAATCTTCCTCCCACCGGCCCTCTCTTAAGAGAAGGGACCCCCCTCCCTCTCCTTCAGGGAGCTCCCAGGGTTCTCCGTCCCATGACCGGGGACCAGGGTCCCCTTCGTCTCAAGGTCCATACGATTCTGACCCGGAGCACGAAATGTCGCTTGACTTGGACAACCCTGACACTCAGTCTATGATTCAGGACCTGATTACGGCCGTCAATCAGACCTGTAAAGTTGATAGCCCCACTTTAGAAGCTCCAGGGTCCGCAATATCATTTAAACGAACAAAGCGGCCACACAAGTTTTTCACGGACCACCATGAGTTCCAGGAACTCATGACCAAGTACAGAAATCACCCGGATAAACGTTTTGGTAACCGAAAAGCCATGGAATCTCGCTATCCTTTTCCCCCTACTGTAAGCCAGAATTGGGCTGAGTCCCCACAGGTTGACCCGCCAGTCTCCCGTCTGGCCACACGTACACTCCTCTCCCTTCCAGACGGATCATCTATCAAGGATCCTACCGACCGTCAGGTTGAGCAATTGGCTCGGTCTATTTTTGAGGCTTCGGGCTCGGCATTGTCCCCTATTTTTGCCTCAGTCTGGGTAGCCAAGGCGGTTACCACCTGGGCATCCTCTCTCCGTGATAATTCTCAATCTCTGGAAGACTCAGAGATGGCTGCTCAGATCTCCGTCGCGGCTGAATATATCCTTCAGGCTTCCCTGGATGCTGCTGCCTGTTCAGCTATTGCAGCAGCTAACGCTATCACCATCCGCAGGGCGCTCTGGCTGCGTGAATGGAAGGCAGACTCAGCCTCCAAGAAATCCCTAACCAGCCTGCCGTATCTCAGCGGACGACTGTTTGGGGAAAAGCTTGACAAGCTGATTTCGGATGCCACCGGAGGGAAGAGCACTTCCCTCCCGCAACAAAAGCCGAAACGTCCCCTTTTCAGACGTCAACAGACTCGGTTTAGGTCCTTTCGCAACTCATTTGGATGGTCGACCTCCCGCCCCTCACAGGCTAATACCAGATTCCCACGGAGAGATAGAGTCTCGCAGGCTCCGCAGAGAACCTCGACTTCCTGGCAGGCACGCTCCAGACAGTCAAAGTCCAAGGGATCACGGTCCCAACCATTCTCTTCTTCCTGACTCCCTTCCCCTCCCGGACGATCCCTCCCGAGTAGGCGGCCGCCTCTCTTTTTTTCGGGACATCTGGCTCGCAGTCATAGACGACAAGTGGGTCAGGGAGGTGATTTCGTCCGGATATTCCATAGAATTTCACACCCGCCCGACCAAACGTTTCTTCCTGTCTTCCCCCCCGAGGCCTCCAAAGAAGGCTCGCGCTTTCTTCAAGGCAGTCGACTCTCTTCGGCAGGCAGGAGTCATTGTGCCAGTACCTCCAAACGAAAGGTACACAGGGTTCTACTCGAACCTCTTTGTGGTGCCCAAAAAAGACGGGTCGGTGAGGCCGATTCTCGACCTCAAGTTTCTCAACAAATTTATCAGACTGCGTCACTTCCGCATGGAGTCGTTGCGATCCATCATCACTTCAATGGACGAAGGGGAATTTCTCGCGTCGATAGACATCAGGGATGCGTATCTCCACATACCAATTTCTCATGCCCATCAGCGATTCCTACGCTTCGCAGTGGGTCAGGACCATTTCCAGTTCGTAGCCTTGCCGTTCGGCCTCGCCACTGCCCCAAGGGTTTTCACGAAGGTCATGGCCACGGTCATGAAGCTTCTTCATTCCAGGGGAATCATGGTCTTGCCCTATCTGGACGACCTTCTTATCAAGGCCCCATCCTTCCCAGACTGCGACGAAAGTGTAAAGATCACCATGGACACACTCGTCCGTCTAGGCTGGTTGTTAAACCTTTCCAAGTCCTCTCCAATCCCGAGCCAGACCATCACTTTTTTGGGAATGGACTTCGACACTCATCGAGGGCTCGTTCTGCTTCCGCGCGAGAAGGCAGTCGCCTTGCGGCAAGGAGTTCGTACTCTTCTACTGCCAAGACCTCATTCCCTTCGCTCAGGAATGAGAGTCCTGGGAAAGATGGTAGCGGCTATGGAAGCGGTGCCGTTCGCTCAGTTGCATCTCAGGCCACTCCAACTCGCTCTCCTGTCTCGCTGGAACAGGAATCCGGCTACTCTAGACAGGACCCTGCGACTGACCGCAGCAGTGAAACAGTCTCTTCTTTGGTGGCTCCGTCCTGCCTCTCTCCAGGTGGGCAAGTCCTTCCTGCCGGCACATTGGAACGTTCTGACCACCGATGCCAGCCTAACGGGCTGGGGAGCGGTTCTCAGTCACCACACGGCTCAGGGCAGGTGGTCCCGTCAAGAGACCACTCTTCCCATCAACTTACTGGAGATTCGGGCCATCTTCCTAGCCCTGCGGGACTTCCATCATCTGCTAGCAGGGCGTCACGTGCGAGTCCAGTCAGACAACGCCACGGCGGTGGCATATGTAAACCACCAGGGCGGCACGCGCAGTGCAACAGCAATGCGCGAGGTCCGCCCGATACTGGAATGGGCAGAATCCACGAGATCGGTGATTTCAGCCGTCCACATTCCCGGGGTGGACAATTGGGCGGCAGACTTCCTCAGTCGCCAGGGCATCGCCTCGGGAGAATGGAGCCTGCACCCCGATGTCTTTCATCAAATATGCATCAAGTGGGGGACTCCGGACGTGGACCTGATGGCTTCACGGCTGAACCGCAAGGTATCCAGGTTTATGGCCCGATGCCACGATCCTCAAGCTCTGGGAGCAGACGCTCTGGTCCAGCCCTGGACTCAATTTCGTCTTTGTTACATCTTCCCTCCGCTTCCCCTCATACCCAGGGTGGTGAAGAAGATCAAAGCGGAGGGTGTGCCAGTCATTCTCGTCGCTCCAGATTGGCCACGTCGCGCATGGTACGCCGATCTGGTCCGTCTTCTCGGCGACTCCCCCTGGCGTCTCCCAGATCGGCCAGATCTACTCTCACAGGGTCCTCTCCTCCACCAGAAATCCTCGGCCCTGAGTTTGACGGCGTGGCCGTTGAGACCTGGGTGTTAACCCAGGCAGGTTTGTCTCCGGATGTCATCACAACCATGCTTAATGCAAGGAAGCCTTCTTCGGCTCGCATTTACCATCGCACTTGGAAGGCCTTCTTTCCTGGTGTAAACTCTCAAAACCGGCCGCCCATGCAATTCTCATTGCCAGCCATTTTAGGGTTTCTTCAGTCTGGTCTTGACTCCGGTCTTTCCCTAGGCTCTTTGAAGGGACAAGTTTCTGCCTTGTCCGTTCTTTTTCAGCGCAAATTGGCTAACAGATCACAGGTCAGGACCTTTTTACAGGGGGTCTCCCGCCTGGTTCCACCCTACAAGAGGCCTTTGGAAACATGGGATCTGAATCTAGTTCTGGACGCTTTACAGAGGCCTCCTTTTGAACCCCTCAGAGAGGTCCCTCTTCGCATTTTGTCTCAAAAAGTAGTTTTTCTTGTGGCAATTACATCTATTCGGCGCGTGTCGGAACTGGCAGCTCTTTCCTGCAAGTCTCCTTTTCTCTCTTTCCATCAGGACAGGGTTGTGTTACGCCCTGTTCCGTCTTTCTTCCCAAGGTGGTGTCCTCGTTTCATTTGAATCAGGACATCACTCTGCCGTCTTTCTGTCCAGCGCCGGTTCATCGTGTGGAGAGGGCCTTGCATTCGCTGGATTTGGTTCGGGCTCTTCGCCTCTACATTTCAAGGACGGCGGTTTTTCGGAAGTCTGATTCTCTGTTTATTCTTCCAGAAGGAGCCCGTAAAGGAATGCCTGCATCCAAGGCTACCCTGGCCAGGTGGATCAGGGCAACGATCTCAGACGCTTACCAACTCAAAGGTCAGCCCGTCCCACCGGGGCTGCGCGCGCACTCTACCCGTGCGGTAGGGGCCTCCTGGGCTATTCGACATCAGGCTTCTGCCGAACAATGTCGGT
>JARQOC010000011.1:32974230-32997452 GCA_033576535.1 Allobates femoralis
GAGTGAAGTGTGATTCATACTTGCTCAGACTGCTGTCACTCACAACCAGTGACATGCCTTGCTCAGTTTGTCCAAATCCGGTCTGCAGCCCAGAAGGGTGAAAGTTACACAATCACAATAAAGTTATTTACGAGCATCTTAGAGTAAGCTTACAGGTTCAGGGTAGGTAGAAGTATATTAGGAAACTGTGGATTAGGAGAATAGTTTTAATAGTTTTCCAATTTCAGCTGGCAGTCTCCAGAAGGATAATCATTACCTATCACAGCCAGTCATTTCTAAAGTAAGCGTGTGAGTATTTTACTAATGTTACCACATTCACACTTCCCGGATTTGTTTTGTTGAAGTCCAGAAAACCACTTCAGTAAAGAAATGTTTATACTTTCTGATCGTACACTTGTACAGATTGCACATTCTGAAGTCATGGAACACAGCGTATAATTTCCTGCCAAACTGAAACCATGACTAGTAACACAACAACAAAAATAGTAAGTTATCTACATACTGAGTCAACCTCTGAAAATACCGCTGTATCCAATGCTATAAAAAACAACCGTACCATTTGGTAAAGGTGGTGCTGATGCCTACGCCCCTACATTTATTCATAAGGGCTAGATGCTTAATGTTTGCTATAAAAATAGATCAATGTATAAAAAAGAAGCCATCAAGGACATCTCCGCACATAGCAAGATAGAAAGAGTAAAAGGACGTTACTTTTTTTGTAATGATGAACTACACATGTTGATTACTTTTTTATATCTGTAGTTTTTGTTCACCTATACGATGAACAATTTAAGGGTGCAATTAGAAATCAGGTGACATTGGTCCAATCATGGACCTCAGTAAGTGGATGGCTGGGAGTCTCCTGACTTGAGCATGACAGCCACATCTACTATATAATCTCCTAATCGTGTCTGTCTGATGCCGAAATCGTGCTCCAGGGCACTCATTGGTGGCTGCTGGGGGCGGCCACCAATGAGTGAGGAGTATGCAAAACTGCCGCGCACATTCAAAATTCGCGGCAATCTGAAACTCGGCAACAGCGGTGCATTGGCGCCGCTGTCACCGGGATACATGCGTCCGGCCATGGCCATCGTCAGGAGATCAGCGGGATCTCCCGACGGTGGCCGCAGCGCGCGCGAGCCAACCGGGAGATGACCGGCGTCAGCCGATCGTCTCGTGGCTGGCGAGCCGCTGACCTCTGTGCAGCAGTAGCTCAGCTGCAGCCACCTGCCGCACAGAGGTCGGCAGCGAGCCATCTGGGAGATGACCGGCGTCCAATCAGGATAGCAGCGTGCGCCATGGCGCCATATTTGAAATGCACTGAGCGCCTCACATTGTATTTCAAATATATTTTTTATTTGTTTATTTATTTTTCATTTTAGAATACCAGATGCATTAGAATCGGGCCACCATTTAGTACAACTATATGAAGCTGTTATGTTCCGGCCGGGGGACCCACGGCAAGCAAGCATTGAGGTCCTTGATTAGACCGATGTGCACAGACTTGTGAATGCATCCTAGGGGGTTTTCCAGTTTTGAAAACCCTTACTCAAGAACTACAGTTTGTCCAAAGAGAAAAAAAAACGCGTCTCCACCTCTTCTACCGGTGTCCTTAATTGTGTGCAGCAATGGAGATATGAGGGACTCCCAAATGGATTGGGTGCTCAAGTAGAGTTCAACTCCAAAATATAACAGAAACTTGGCACTCCAGAGGAATGTGGGACAAAATGATTTTTTTATATTATAATATTCTGTTATTGTCTGCAGCGTTGATTCATGTTGACAATACTGCAGACAATCAGTGAACTCAGTGTCTTGTGCCGTAAACTTGGACAGAACCGCTGAACTTGTTGATTGGATGCATTGTGATGTCAGAGCTGCAAACAACAGACACCGGTAGCAGCGGTTGGGACCTTGTGCTGGCTCTATGGAGGCAAGTAAAGAAGAGTTTAAAAAAAAAAGTGCAACTCCTAGACAGAGGTTTTCCAAAAGTGGAAAAGCCTTCTAAATCCCATTTACAATGGCTAATCTCTGCCCATAAAAAAGGCACGGACTGATTTCACACAAGTCAATTGGCACTCACTTAAAGCACCACTCCAGTGTTTTGAATTTTTTTTCAGCACTGGAGTGGAAATTTAAATGTAGGTCCCCTCTCCCCGGTATTATACTCAACTGCCATAGTCTTCATTCTTTTTCAATGCTGTTCCGATCCTGTGGAGCTTTCTTGTGCCTGTAACATCTCACTGGTTGGAAGTCTTAATTTACATCACAAGCTCACAATGCATCAATATGAGAGCAAAAATTAGGCTCTCATAGACTTGTATTCAGCTGTTCACCAATTGCCGGAGATGGCCGGAGCAGAGTATAAGTTAGGGGGCAAGGGACTTGTATTTAAAGGTCCACTCAAGTGCAGGAATAAAAACAAAAATGCTGAAGTGGTGTTTTAATGGTCCATATACACGGGCTGACAAACTAAATGGGAACAGTGATGCATAGAATGATATATACATACATTCTCCTTCTCGCTCATTGAAATAACCATGCAAGCTCAGACGCGCATGTTTATGGGTAAGTTGCAGATTGAAACTATGAAGCAACCGTACATATGGCCTTGAGTACAACACAGTTTTGTTCTTGCGGCTCGTAGGCACATGTATGTCTCCATGGTAGAAGACCACCTTCTACAGATAGAAAGAATATCGGTCCATTTCCCTTTTGGTAATTTTAAAAATGTAAAAGATGCATTTTTCACCTATAATACAAAGGAAATAGCCATCTTTAACTTTCTGCCTTTTAGAGATCATTTAATCTGCAACATGCCTAACTGTTCACAATTACATACAGTCATTTTATCCAGGGGTGGCCAAACCTTTACATGCCACTGTATGTTGAAGTATACATCTTGGGTTAAGCTTGGCTATGAGCACTAAGGCTGTGGTCACAGTACCATTTTTCACATGCGTTTTTGGAGACCTGCGTTTTCAAAAATGCATGTAAAAAACGCACCCATAGGCCCCCATGTTAAAAAACGCATGCCCTAATAGCCAAAAAGCATGTGTGACTGTCCCATGCGTTTTTGGAGCATATCCAAAAACGCATGCGTTTTTTAATAAGGGGCCTTATGGGAAACGCATGAAAAAAACGCATGTACAATTAGTGCCATTCAAAAACGCATGCGTTTCCCATAGGAGCCCATATTAAAAAAACGCATGCGTTTCCGGAAACGCATGCGTTTTTTTAACATGGGCTCCTATGGGAAACGCATGCGTTTTTGAATGGCACTAAAAGGTACTAATTGTACATGCGTTTTTGATACAAGCACTATTTTTAGGTGCAGATTCAAAAACGCACCCAAAAACGCAGGGAGCCATCACACACCTTAC
The DNA here is from genome assembly GCA_033576535.1 of Allobates femoralis. Lineage (NCBI taxonomy): Eukaryota > Metazoa > Chordata > Amphibia > Anura > Aromobatidae > Allobates > Allobates femoralis. The sequence continues at coordinate 32,977,614 of JARQOC010000011.1, forward strand.
AAAACTCATGCTGACATGAAAAAATGCATGAGTTTTGTAAAATCACTAAAAAAAGCGCATGGCAACTGTGACCACAGCCTAATTGCATATTTGCATCTGTCTATGAATTTTCCTGTGTTGGGAGGTGCAGAAATCACAAGCAAGACTTTGAAAAGCGGCAAAAATGGAACAATAGAAAGAGTAACCTGGAGATGCAATGCATGTGTGATCGCCAGCAGTCAAAATCAACTTGGCAGCACTTTACATTAATAATGGTGGCATCTAGTATAAGGTCTGTGAGAACGCTATCCCTACTCTCAGCCAACAGCGTGGGTTGGAATATGTGAATTTGCTTTAAATCTTAAATCTGTATCCAACAAGCGGCTGCCGGTAACACGCCACATCTTGGAGGGAAGCAGCATGTTTGGATTTTGTTTTGAGATATCCACACTTGCGAATAACAGATTGTCAACTAGGGACTGATGTTATTTCCTTGCAACGCCACATACACAATCAGTAAAGCATAAGGTACGGTTGGAGATGGCTGTGACTACAATCCCCCTATTTTATACAGCAGAAACTAACACAACATTATTTCTCCATATGGTGAAAGGCAAATGAGTCCATGCAAATTCCTAAACTGTCCAAGAATAATTACACAGGTGAATATGTCGCAAGTAGACTTTGACCATTCATTGAGTCTACATTACTTAGAATTGGTTAACGTCATGTTGGAGATGCTAGTACAAATTCTATCAAATTTCTTCTGATACAGAGATCCAAATCTCTAGCTATAACCCTATAGTTAAATATTAAAGTTTCAATATGTATTATGTAAATATAGCAAAATATGGGACATTTTAGCCCCTCCCCAGGAATGCCCGTGAACACTTCTCAATAGAGATGAGCGAACCTTTCAAAGTTCAGTTTAGGTCACTGAACTTCTCCGTGTTGAGAAAACTTGTTCGGGGTCAGGTGCTTTGCAACACAATAAAAAAAAGCAAACCATCCTCCCACCCCATGAAGTGTTTTTCTTATGGCTGGCTGTATGTTGGCAGAAAGCTGACGTGCCAATCAATGACCTCCGTTGACGTCCGGGTCAAGTTCGGGTTGCACAGCCCAAACCTGAATTTCAAAAGGTTCACTCATCTCTATTCCTCAAAACTCCACTTTTGTGGTTTGATTTTGCTAAGCCTCACCTCTTGCTTCCTGATTCAGATGAATGTCCGCGAAATATAAGACCTGTTGGCAAATATGAGCTGTGGGCATCTTAAACGCACCATTAGAAGGATCTCTCTGCAGACTGTTCATTAATGAGTTGTCATCATGATACAAGATAGAGGGGAGAGAAGGACGCAGTTTCACTGCTCCCAGAACCAGGTTTTCCCCGGAGGGGCATGACTAAGTGCCTACCCAGTTTTCACCACAGTCTCTGATGGTGAGGTTGGACTTGGCTGATGGTCAGAGATAAGCAAGCTGAACTTTAAAGTTCAGTGTTTGTAGTGAACGCAGACCTTACTAAAAGTTCCAATGCTCGGGTTCGTTGTTTGGGTGCTTTACGTATGCAAACCACTGGAGTGAGCATTGCTGTGCTCGGATACTCTTGGTACAGAGCCCAGTGTGAGCTGCTTTCAGTGTATGAATGGCTCGCACTGGGGATAAAATCAGCATTATCGGATCTAGTGTGTACAAAAAAGACAAAACAAAGCAAAAAATATATGACAAAACTCCTCCCTTCTTCCCCCGATCTTGTGTTGTATATGACTGGCTGTATGTGGACAGAAAGCAGAACTGCCTGGTCAGTGACTTCCAATGAAGTTTGGGTCAAGTTTGAGTCCAGAACAGAACTTTTTATAAAGTCCGGCTGACCATGCAGAACCTGAACTTCCACGAGTCTGCTCATCTCTACTGACAATAGGCACAACTCCAGGGCAGCTTTTGGTTGTCATGCTCCACCAAGGGACTGGTCAGTATAGGGTGAGACAGGGTGTGAAATGATAAACTTTCATTAGGGAAGAATAGAGAGGGACAACTCATTACACTTTCCCTGAGCAACTCTGAGCTCCCTGACATCCCTAGACAGGTTGTTACACCCTGTGCGGCGATCACATTCCTGTCCCTGTCTTTCAATGAACACAACCCTGACTAGTGCACAGGTTAGCAGGTTAGCAGGAATACTAGTCCCGCTCTAGGACAAAGATTTAAAGGGATTAAGACAGACAAGGGGAAAAGAAATAGCAATCATACAATACACACCAAACTGCAGGTAGGAGTAAAGGGAGAGGATTAGTGGGGCAAAGTAAAAAGGGAAGAAAGATAGGGAAGACACCATACAAACGCCCAAGCATCAAACTCCGGATTGGCTCCTTCACCAACTTCTTGGTCCACAGCTCAGACCACCACTCCAAGACCTAGGTAAAGCAAGCTATCACTGGCAACTAGTCAAACTGAGAAGTGAGTATTTATAGTAGAGGGGAGTAGGAAAATCAGAACGGCTGAGATTACTCAGGACGGAATGCCCAGTAGACCAAAAGCACTGCTGTAACCCTTGAAGTACCGAACCAAGAAAAATCTGCACAGCAGCTAACTGGAAAGCAGATCCAACCAGTGCAGCTATGCACTGAGATTTTCTGACACCTAAAGCAGAGGAGACCACTCTCTGTTGTGGTACCCCCATGACAAGATGTTGGCCATTACTTTTTTAATGATGGCCTATCGTTAGGATAAGACATCGATACCTGATCAGGAGGGGTGCAACATCTGGTACGCCTGCTAATAAATGTACTCCCAGTAAATGTACTTGTAGTCATGCATGCTACAGCAACATTCATATGAAGTGATATAGGGCCTCAGTTCTCGTCCCCCTGATCATACATTTATCACCTTTCCTTTTTATGAGTCATAAATGTTGAGAAAATCTCAGAAAAAAACAGGTGTTTCCAGTCTAAAAATGCAGAATAAAAGATATTTCTGCAATCACTCTTTTTGCCGACTAGATTCTTAGCTGATACTTTTAATGTACTAATGAGAGATGCGAATGAGAAGCTAGTCAGCACACGACTGCAAGTATGCAAATTGCATATATGTGGTCACATGACTGCCTACTCGCTCTGGAAATAAAAGAAAATCCTGACAGTATGAACATTGCGCACTGTCTTAATTCAGGATTCTGCAGTCACCGCAGAACTTTGACTTGAGCCCGGAAAACTCTTTTAAAGTAAATCTGTCACCAGGTTTCATAAAACAATATGTATACATTTTTTAAAATAGAACCTACCCCTGATGAGGCTGGTGTACGTATTGTGAAAATCCATGTAAAAATGGCTGTGCGATTCTAACATTAAAGGGGTGGTCCGAAGTCAAACTAAAGTTGATTCTAAATCCCTATCTATTTAGGGCCGTAATCTAAGCTATTTTACAATATTCTTGTCTTAAAAATTCCCTAACTAGACCATGGTATTCTCTTTTCTTTCCCATTTCCTGTGTGATGACTGTGTTTTAGAATAGAATCTCTGTACATGCCTGGATACTCAAAGTGTCATCAGAGCAGGGGCAGAGGCTGTGGTCAGTGTCACAGTCTCTGCCCCCTCTTTGAAATGAAGCATCATCAGTGAAACTCGATTCAGCGGCTGCTCTGTCCATGCTCTGTTCCTGCTCTGTCCCTCACTGCTCACAGATCTGCACACAGCGTCTGCTCTGTTCTCAGATCAGATCAGTAATAATCTGCCAGTAACAGAGTGGTGTCAATACTCGGCATTCAGCACACTAGCGCTCCCCCCACTACTGACATCACTGGTCTCTTGCATTGATATTTACACTGTTCTGTTAGTGGCAGATTATTACTGATCTGAATTGACAACAGAGTGGACACTGCCACTGTGTAAATCACATGGTGTACAGCGAGCTGGGAGGGACATAGCAGGGAAGAGCACAGCCCCTGAAACAATCATCACTGATGACACTACATTTTAGGGAGGAGCAGAGGCTGTGACAGTGATTGCAGCCTCTGCCCCCTGCTCTTATGACGCTACATTTTAGGGAGGAGCAGAGGCTGTGACAGTGATTGCAGCCTCTGCCCCTGCTCTTATGACGCTACATTTTAGGGAGGAGCAGAGGCTGTGACAGTGATTGCAGCCTCTGCCCCCTGCTCTTATGACACTACATTTTAGGGAGGAGCAGAGGCTATGACAGTGATTGCAGCCTCCGCCCCTTTTCTTATGATGCTACATTTTAGGGAGGAGCAGAGGCTGTGACAGTGATTGCAGCCTCTGCCCCCTTCTCTTATGACGCTACATTTTAGGGAGGAGCAGAGGCTGTGACAGTGATTGCAGCCTCTGCCCCCTGCTCTTATGATGCTACATTTTAGGGAGGAGCAGAGGCTGTGACAGTGATTGCAGCCTCCGCCCCTTCTCTTATGATGCTACATTTTAGGGAGGAGCAGCGGCTGTGACAGTGATTGCAGCCTCTGCCCCCTGCTCTTATGGTGCTACATTTTAGTATCCCAGCATGCACTGAGATTCTCAAATGAAAAGTCATCAGACAGAAAATAGGAAAAAAGGATAGAATAATCATAGAATAATCATTAGTGTAGTTATGGAACAGTATGCAGTTGAAATATGAAATCTGATGATGGATGTTTTGTTTTAAGAAATGTAGTTGTAGTTTCTAAAATATCTATTATTTATTGTTAAAAGGTGAAGGATTCCTTTTAAAATGACCCTTTTACATAACTATCTAGTAATCCAGTTCTAACACCTATTGGAATAGTCACAGATCAGATTAAAGGAACTTCACTTATAAATCACTTCCAAGTCTCCGCACGATTGTGTTCAGCCCATAGAAATGCTATTTTGATGCTAACAGAATAATCTGTCGGACTGAACATGAAATAACTTTGACTCTAGTTAACCACATTGATATATACCAAGTCATGTCTCTATTTACCAAGATCACTTCCCATATGGCACGACAAATTGACTCTGAACTCTATAATAAGAAAATAGCTATAGGTATGAATATCCTCCAGGAAAACCAGCGCTAGCTTCCTATGGATAGCTGGGATTAGATTTCTACCTGTAATAGTCTATTATTAAAGATATATCCAGCACTTGTCCCATTTACTTCTTGTACCCCCAGGCCATGAGTTCCTGGACCTCCTCTGCCAAGACCAACAATAATTTCATTTCTAGTAAGGAACATAACCACATACTGTATATATCTAGTGTGTATGACAAAGCATCTTTCCCTTGCATAACGAGTCAGACTCATTAAATATTAATTTAAATACTGGTGAGAAAAGTTTAAAAAAAAATACATATATAATTATACAGCCATGCTACGGCCTTATTCACAAGGAGCGTTTGTGCTCCATTTTTGCTGATCCGCTTTTGATGCAGTTTCTGTACCAAAAATGGATCCTCTTTATCATCGGTTTGTGCTACTTTTTTGCTCCGTATTTGGGGGACACAGACAGACACATAGACAGAGACACAAACTTTCGTACTTACCCTGGTGACAGCACGGTGAGCTGTGGTGAGGTCTTCCTTCCAGGCACCGGTAGGACCCATGGGCAGTCAGGTACAGTACTCCCAGATCCTGTGAGTAGTATGAGTACTTACATGACCTTGGCCATGTGACTATAAGCTTAAGTTACATGGGCAGGTCATGTCAGCACCCAACCTACAGGTACTGCCGCTGCTCGGAAGGAAGACATTGCCGGAACTCACTGTGGGATCGCTGGGGAGGGGTCATTCCAAATCAAGTGATCCAAATATCACTTTTTTTTTTACCTGACGTCTTTAGATTTTTATATTTTTTCTATATGAAATACAACTTTAGTTAATTACAAATTAAAAATGTTTCTGGTAGAAGAAAAGGAAAGGAAGAAAGCGCACCGATCTAAATGTAAATGTATAATCAGATCGTAGGTGGATGTAGATGGCACTCACCTTTTTTAGGTCTTGTTCACTTGCGTATCGGTCACTAGGGACCATTAAGTATCCAGGCGTAGGTTTCCTCAGTAGTCGGTATGCTGCAAATCCCTGGTAGCTAGTAAGTAGCTCAGACTGAATTACCATAGGAATATAGATCCAAAAGAGTTTTTTACCAGGCTATTTGCGCTCCCAGAGGTCTATGATCCAAAGCTTCTTATAATTTCATAAAGAGTTTTTTAATACTTCTTAAGAAAAGCACATACAACGCGTTTCGACAGTATAAAATGTCTTCCTCAGGTATATTGTATTGTAAAAAACTCTTTATGAAATTATAAGGATCATAGACCTCTGGGAGCGCAAATAGCCTGGTAAAAAACTCTTTTAAATTAAAAATGTGGAATTTTTTTCTTCATCAGTTAATTTTTTACAGACTTTTAAAAGAAGTTTTACAGAAGTTTTAAAAAAGCGTGAATTTTGGCCTGGTACGGCATTACATTTTTTTTATTATATCTCGGGCTAGAATTAAGATAAAGAGGTAAGAGGGGCATTCTTGTTCTCAGATCGGTACGGGCTTTCATTTGATATGTCACAAGACTATGTTTCTTTATATTTTGTTTCGGAGAAATCTAATTCAACAATTTGATGCACGAATGTGAAAAAAAACGTATGTTTTAAAATTGTGAAAAAATGCCTGTGTGTTACTTGTGTTCTTAGTTATATTTGTACAAAGATTCAACTTGGGACCTATAAAATGTATATATTTTTTTATTCTAGGTTTGTGCGAGTTTCTTCCTTTTTTCCTTTTCCAGTATCATGAACTGTTCACTTCTGCTGTGGGTGGAGTTAAATTTATCTTCAAGCTGCAGAATGATCTCTGAATCAGTGATTTTTTCCTTCACCTTCTACTGTTTCACCCTCCAGCTCAAGGGTCATTTTTTTGTACATTTTTCGCATTTTTTTGGGCAATAACCTGGATAATGGATTCTTTCTTTTTTTTTTTGCAATGGGCGATTCTTCAATATTACAAAGTGATTTATTCAAATACTCTATTGTTAAATCAGGATTTATAAAAATCCTCTGTGTTGGAAGTTACAGGTTCTTCAAAATGTTCTGCCTGCAGAGGATTTTTCTCTTTTGCAAGTTGCTTTCTTTGTCACAAATTTTCATGCCTGCATTGATTGATGGATTTATATCAAACATCCGATCTTGGACCGGCCTAAGATTTTTTCTTGTTATGTGTCCAGTTTTTTTCAAAAGGATTGCAACAGTATATATTATTAAATGCTGTTCCTTGAGAAACAGCAGCCATTGCTGTGTGAGAAAAATACAGTTAAAGGGAACCTGTCACCCAAAATCACCTTTCTAACCTGTTAATACCTGTCCCTGCAGCCTTAAAATACTTTCTAAGCCATTCCTATCTGACCTATGTTAGTAATCTATGAGTACAATAAAGTAGTTAGCAAACTTACAAAATTCATGACAGCGGGGCGTTCCTCGCTGCGTTTGTGATGGGTAGGCGGGACCCCTGTGCCGCGCTACCCCCACCTCGCCGATCTATTACGTCCTAATGGGCGTCATTACACACTGCAGAGCTCGGGCACAATTTAAATATCGCGCCCGCAACGTCACCGCTGCGACGCGGTCACGTGACGCCGGGATCGCGTCACTTCCGGTTGCCGCAAGTCTCACACAGGCAGACTTCGCGCATGCGCAGATTGCATGCTGAAGTCTGCCTGTGTGCGACCGGAAGTGACGCGATATATTTAGGTATATTTAGGTCTTTCTCCATCATACATAGAAATGACCGATTTGGTTAAGGTTTACAGTAACCAGAGATAAGTAACTCTTTGAAATTTAATATAGCTAGATTCTCCAAATGCTGCCACACATTATCTGTACAGTTAATTGTAGGTTTCCTAATTTCTCTTCCTATCTCCATGGATAACCTGTGAGTTGTGACTTTCTCTCACTATCCAGATTCACCCCAAAATGGCCGCTGCATTCTCAGTCTTTGCTTTTATACAGCCCGTGATAATTGCTCCTAAATGACTGTGCTTTAACAAGTGACCAGATAACTTCCCAATATTAAATTGCAGCTAAGAGAAAAAATTTGAATCCGGCTCAACATGAATTGATTTTCTTTTTTTCAATAAAATAGTGCATACAAAAGGAAAAATTACATGGTCGAAATGACCTATTCGACGCATTTCGACAGCATTAAGCAGTCTTACTCATGACTCATTACTCCTTAGTCATGAGTAAGATTGCTTAATGTAGTCGAAACGCGTCGACTAGGTCATGTCAACCACGTAATTTTTACTCTTGTATGCACTATTTTATTGAAAAAGAAATTCAATTCATGTTGAGTCGTATTTAAATTTTTTTCTATTAACCTTGATGGAAGTCCAAGGCGAGGCCAGTGTCTGAGCCTCAGGTGGATGAGCAAAGAGCAGCGGGTTGAGCTGGAACTCATCTCTGATATTTTATTATTGGGAAACACTGGTCACCAAAATTTAATGTTTTTTTTTGTTTTAAGCTAAGTTGACCACACGTATTTTGATTTGCTGATTTCAGAAATGTAATACGAATTTCTGTAGCACGTACCATTCTCAAGATAATTTCATTTTATGACTATAATGATAAGGACTGTACACACAGTATATTAATCTTTTTATTTCAGAAAATGCTTTTTTGGTAGAAATAATCAATGAAATGCGTAATATGGACTCTCTTTATTATAATATAAAACATTTACGCCCTGCCTAATCATGCATTGCATTAGTTGTGCCTATCAGACCTTCATATGAAGGAGACCTATGAGAAAATGCAGCTTCTGCTCAATCACATTCAATACTCACGGTACAAATGGAATATGTGTGGTGATTTCAAGGTAGTTGCAATGTTATTAGGTTTACAGCTGGGATATATTAAAGGGAACCAACCACCCCAAATGACCCCCCCGGACTGTTAATATGTGTCCCTACACCCAGCAGACACATTTGGGGCAATCGTTTTTGCTAAAAAAACAGTTTAGTAGAAGCTAAGATATAGCTTTATAAAGTTTAAAAAATGTTGCCGATTGGGTGTTACCTAGCTTGTCCTCCTGCAGTGTTCATGTGCCTGTCAGCCTCCTCTCCCCCCCTCCCTTCAGTAAAGCCCTGCCCTTTCAGCCTCTCAGGTTTCAGCCTTTCAGGTTTGCCTTCTGTTATCATAAACAATGAGACTCCGTGCAGCAGCCTGTGACGAGTTTGAAAGGGCAAGGCTTTACTGAAGGGAGGTAGGGAGAGGAGGCTGACAGGCACATGAACACTGCAGGAGGACAAGCTAGGTAACACCCAGTCGGCAACATTTTTTAAACTTTATATTGCTATATCTTCGCTTCTACTACACAGTTTTTTTTAGCAAAAACGATTGCCCCAAATGTGTGTGCTGGGTGTAGGGACACATTAACAGTCCAGGGGGGTCATTTGGGGTGGTTGGTTCCCTTTAAGTATTGTTGATCCTTTGCAAATGGGACAGTCGTGCAAGAGATTCACATTATATCGGGAAGGACTGGCCACTATGCAGTAAATTGATTCCAGGGCAGAAAAATGTTAAATATGAACCATTGGTAGATGAAAAGATGATATTCCTTCCGCTTTTGCACATCAAACTGGGATTAGCTAAGAATTTTGTCAAAGCAATGAACAAGCAAACTGACGCCTTTGCTTACTTGCGACAGATGTTTCCATGCATCACTGATGCCAAGATATGAGGTTATTTTAATTGCCCACAAATCCAAGAGCTAATAAATGATAGTAACTTTGATGGTCTTCTGCATGGTGCCCAACATGCCGCATGGTCGGCCTTCAAGAATATCGTTTTCAACTTTCTAGGCAACTACAGGGCGCCAGACTATGCTGAACAGGGTGAAAGTCTTCCTCAGGCTTACACGCCAATTAAGTGCAATATGTCACTTAAAGGGAACCAACCACCTAAAAATCCCTATCTAACCTATAAATATCTGTCCCTGGAGCCTAAAATTACTATTCTAACCATCACTGACTGACTAAATCTACCTAACTAGATGCACAATAAATCACTTTTTATACTTACCAAATCCTTGTCTGATGGGCGTTCCTCCAGGGTCTTTGACCGATAGGCAGGGTCTTCAGGCCGCGCTCGCACCTGCCTCGCTGCTGTCCATCTTCTTTCCAGGGTGGCATGTTCTTCGAGGAGGATTCAAATTACCCGCCCATCACGTCCTCGCAATGGGCGGGTCACGTGCTGCAGGCCCCGCGCCACTTCCGTCCGCCGTGTCAAATTTGCCGCTGCAGCAAATTCCTGAAAATATCTGGCAAAAATTTGATTGGTTGCATTAAAAAAAAAAATTGGACCAATCCCTGAAAGTTACGAGATATGATATCTTGCTTTTTTAGAAGCTTTTTGGACATTCAGGGAAAGTTAGCTGGCATGATTTTTATATATGCTTGTATCAGTAGCAACCCTGACACATACACTTACCATGTGCCACTTATAATACTGGTGTCCTCTTATGTAGCAGAGGAGCCTATGTGGTCCCTCAGGCACTAGGACCTCCTGCTGCTGCCTTCCCTGTATCCTCCATAGCGATGCCCTTGATACAAAGGCATTGAACAGCAAGGTATATGTAGTCCACATGTCTGACAATGATGCATGTTGGCATAAAGGAGCCCCTCCCTATGTGCTACCGGGGGATCTCACACATTCAGAACACAATGTAGTACAAGACAGCAGGCTCCATTGATAACTATGGACTACCACTGATTTTAATGATGGCCCTGCTAAGCTGAGTATTTCCAGCAGTGGAACTGCAATTTCCTGACATGTAACGGACAGCGGCACAAACTCCAATGACTGCAAACTGACACAGAGGACAGAACATTGCTTTATCTATTTCAACCATTCACCTAAAGTAAATCTTGCATTGGTAAAAGTATATTCTCCACCCGACGCATTTCAGGACTCCTTATATAAAGATGACTGAGCTCACAGTCAAATTGGAAGATAAAAAGAGCAATCCATCACGGAAAGCTTCTGTCTGTCTGGGACTTGTCAACAGATACTGGCAGGTGTACAGGGAGAATGTATAGTGTTTGCATTGCTAATGTGTTAGAACATGGCGAATGCTTACGTTGTGTAAATACGGGATTATATTACTTTGTGCGTGTTGTGTATTCATAGACTGAACATGGGAGAAAAGTTACAGGGTCACCACCAACATACTATCTATCTTTCTAGGCTGAAAATAATTAATATTAATATACTATATTATATTAATATAATATAAATATTAATATATTAATTATATTATTATTTTATATTGATATTAATGGTATCACTTAATATTGAGCACAATTAGGTATGCTCACATCCCACTATATACAGTATGAGCACCCCTATACACAGTATAAGCCCCCACAGTTTACCTATATACAGAAAAAGCACACACACAGCCCTCCTAAATACAATATGAGCACTCAGTCTCCTTATTCATAGTATAAGCCCCCAACACACAGTCCCTTTATATACAGTATAAGCCCTCAAATATTCTCCTTATACACTGTGTGACCATCACATAGCCCACCTAAATGAAGTATGGGACCCCAGATAGCTCTCAATATACATTATGAGCCCTCAAATAGCCTCCCACCAATGTACAGTATGAGCCCCCACAAAGTACCTCTATATAAAGTATGAGTCCCCACACAGTCCCCCTATATACAGTAAGAGCCATCACATAGCCTCTTTGTACAAAGTATGACCCCCCACATAGCTTCTTTACACACAGTATGAGCCCCTATATACAGTGAGTCCCCAAATAATTTAATTATATACAGTATAAGCCACCACATAGCCCCTTTATGTACAGTATGAGTCCCTATATAGCTTCCTTATTAACAGTATGAGCTCCCATAAACAGTATGATCCCCACCATTGTCTCCCTATACACAATATGAGCCTCCCTATGTGCCCTCAGATAGCCCTCCTATATACATTATGAGCCCCCACAAAGCCCTAATATGTACAGCTAGACATCTCACATAGATAGAAATAAAAACCCACATACTCACCTCCCTCCCGTTCCCCCAGTGCTGCGCTCTACTCTGGCCTCCAGTGTTCTGACACAGCAGAGATGATGCCATGATGCCATGACGTCTGCTGTCTCAATCGCACATGGTGATGGGCAAAAGATGGAGCTGATGGCTCCAACCTCCAACAAGGTATTCACAGCTATCTATATCTGGAGGAAGCAAAGAGTGGCCATATTGGGACACGTGCGGCGGATGGCACAGGCCAGTCCGTGAGCCACTGGTTTCTGCTCTTTGGCTGTCTCCGTCTGTGGGCAGAACTGGAGCAGCCAGAGGGCTGGGTGTGACCTGTGGGCAACACTTTGCCTATTCCTGATCTACAGTATCTATCATGAAAACATGGATTAGGTTTTTAGAGACTAGGCTAAATCACCGTTTATCTTTCCATAAATATTATTACGGTAAGTCCATTTTAACAATTCAAATTCAATATATCACAAAATGCTACTAAAACGCCCAACAGGCTGCAATTCACATCATCATCACTCAGTGACCACATATTGACACATAGTATAAACAACTCCTAACATAGTATCAGAAACATTTATTTTTAAACCCAGTCCTGTAGGAGCAGTCATGGTGGACGATGTTAAGCCAATGGGAAATGTTGGAAGAGAACATATCCAGCAAACAAATCTTCTAAAAACTTGTATTTATTTTAAATCCATAATAAAAATATGACAAAATATGATGCTTTTCAGATCCAGTCCTTAATAATTGACTTCACACAATAATTAAGGACTGGATCTGGATTCGTTTGCTGGATATCCACCTTCCTGAATTCCCTCTGACAACACTACCGGATTCTGATGTATCGGCTTTTCTATACCTGGGTGAGCGGACGTATTTTTTTTTGCTTTTTGTTTTTCTTAAAGGGAATTTGTCAGGTCAGAAATCCATATGTAACTGCTATCATTTTGTAATTCCTCTCTCTAAGCTCTCTCTATTGATGTATTTCTTTTATTTATATTTCCCTCCTATCCTCTGTAAACTTCAAATAAAGAGATTCATTCCATTTGTCACTCACAGTGAATGATCCACTTATTTCTCTGCTATCCACTCCCCATAGGATGAATATTCATGTCCACATATTCACACAACATCACTGCATAGGACATCAGTAGAAGGGGGCTGTATCCTCCTCTCTGCTCTCTGTGTTTGCAGCCAAGCAAGAGGTCAAATGAAACACAAAATCTCTCACAGCACAGCAGGATATTTGCTTAGATAAAGAAATGGAGTAGACGCCTTATCTAGATCAGGTAAGGCAGACCTGCAATAGCTTCTGCCTCATGTCCTCAACAAAAGCTCCTAAAACTGAAACCTACCATGAGATGCCTCAACAGAGAGAGCGTCGTAAAAACTGAAACCTGACACTGAGAGCAAAGGGAGGGGGAGGAGGAAGAGAGTGCATAATTAAATGAGACAGTGTAACACAGTCGGACTATTCCTCTGTCAATATAATGGAGAGGACTGATGCAGCAGCTCCCTGTAGGTGTGACGATGCTTAGCAAGAAAACTACAAATGGTTCAATGATGATTTTCCATGTTTTTAAAAGGTCTGCCCAGGCACTATTTAAGGGTAATATTAGTATCATACTGAAAAAGGACCTAACAGTGTCCCTTTAAATGAGAAATCTAAAACTCCTTTTCTGAACTTCCACCAATAAATAAAAAAGTCTCAATCTCAAATAATTCTAAACAAAAAGGAAAAACTGCCCAAATTGTCTATGACCATCAGTGTAAGGCAGCCCTTCTCTCCCCCCCTGAGTGCTGTAGGTAATATCAGGAATAATATGAATGATTAGCGGGTGTCTAGAACAGCGCTCCCAATACATTTTCCCTAATATCTCACGATACATGTAGTTACAAAACGCAAAATAAACCCCAAAACAATTAAATGAAAAGAAATAATTTAGCGCAACATAAACAATTAGCAAGTGAGTTAGATAAACAGGCATGGAAATGATTTTCCAAACTCTCATTTCATAATCACAATGAAAACACCGTTTGTCACAGTAGGACGCTGTAACTACTACAACACATCCAGATTTGCATAATTATGCTGCAAAATGCAATTACACCGCTTTCTTCCAAGAGCTTTCAGATACCGAACATTGGTAGTTTCCTTATGATAGATCAGAACTTGTCATTTCCAGTTTCCTTTTTTCTTTACAGCTGCTAAAAAAACCTCACAAAACATGAGCTTCTTCCAAGCATAATAGAGAAGCCCCGATGCAAAATTTGCACGTGTGCTGCACAGTGGGGACAGTGTTGCTGTCCCTTTTGGAGGGAAATTGGACATTTAATTTTATTTTAATGGCCTTCAGTTTGATCTGGAGCCATGGCAACTTGTTGGATAAATGCTCTAAGGAAGATTGATCTTTTGCAGCCTAGATAGGTCCACCATGTCGCGTTGGATCCGGATATAGATATGTCTTCTGGCTCATCTCCCTTCTCCGCAGCCGCCTTACGCAGACTCCGACGGCTATTGCATGATCACCAGCTTATTGACACTTGGAGGCTCCTACACCCATCAGATAGGGATTTCACTTACTTTTCACAGGTGCATGGCACATACTCCAGATTAGATTATTTCCTTATGGGACACAGGGATCTTCATCTTATCCAGAGGGCTTAAATAGACCCTATTGTTTTCTCAGACCACGCTCTTTGCGTGGTCTCAATCCTACTGCCGTCTCCCATCACACGGCAGTGGCAGTGGAGGCTGAACACCTCTCTTTTGGATGATCCTGTGACCCTCGGGGAAATAGGACAGACTCTAACAGACTTTTTTAGGATTAACAAGACATCTGACTCCTCTCCAGGCTCTATCTGGGAAGCTCACAAATGTGTGATCCGTGGGATCCTCATTAAACATGACACAAGATTGAAAAAAGGGAGAGACTTGGAAATGTCAACCCTATTGGTTCGTTTGAGAGCCCTGGAAACGACTCATAAAATACGACCTGATGATAGGACAGCGACAGACCTGATTAGGGTCAGAGAGGAACTGAAGGGCCTGCTGAATACAAAAGCCAAATGTTGGCTAGCTAAGTGCAGAAGGAATTTCTATGAGTATGGGAACAAATGTAGTAAATATTTAGCAAGAGCGTTGAGACAGCAGAGGACACGCTCATTTATATCGGGAATTGGGGAGGGGAGTCGCAAGGGGTCTATCCAACCTTCATCAGTCATAGCGGAGGCCTTTAAGCAATTTTATGCCTCCCTTTACAAGGTGGACGGCACAAACCCTCTCACGCAGTCGGAGTCCTTTCTTCAAAAAATTATAGAATATATTTCTTCTTCAGGTATCCCTAAGTTGAATCCGACAGATGTAGCCACCTTGGAGCGCCCCTTCACTGACACGGAAGTGATCATGGCCATCGCTGCGACTAAAAATGGTAAAGCCCCTGGCCCGGACGGATTCTCAGCAATGTACTACAAAAAACTCAAAGTCCAACTTGTGCCACATTTACTTTCCTTTTTTAATGACTTGAATAGATGTGGGCCTCCTCACGCTGACACACTGAGAGCCCACATCTCGGTTATACCTAAACCTGGTAAGGATGTGTCACAATGCGGCAGCTACCGCCCCATTTCTGTTCTTAATGAAGACATCAAGCTATTTGCCAGAATCCTCCAGGTTATCCCCTTTGCTTCCCAACATTATTCACCCGGACCAGGCAGGTTTTATGACAGGGAGAGAGGCCCGCGATAACACTACTAAAGCAATAAACCTGATTCACCAAGCAATCTCAGGCCCAGTCTCCTCCATGTTGTTATCCACAGATGCCGAAAAGGCATTTGACCGTGTCAACTGGAACTTCATGGGGGAGACTCTTCGATTCATAGGTCTCGGTGAGAATATGCTGCGCTGGATTTTAGCCCTCTATTCTGGACCAACTGCCAGGGTCCGGGTAAATGGAGTGCTCTCTGAACCATTCACTATACACAACGGCACGCGCCAGGGATGTCCTCTCTCCCCACTAATTTTTATCCTCACACTCGAGCCCTTTCTGAGACACGTAAGAGCCAATCCTAACATCACAGGGATCCCCATCCGGAAAACCTCCCATAAGGTAGCGGCATATGCAGATGACCTGTTGTTTTTTATATCGAATCCTGTCATCTCATTACCGAATCTAATGAGAGAGTTCCAGATTTATGCTACCCTTTCTAATTTTAAAATTAATTTAGACAAATCGGAAGCACTTAATATCAACCTGCCACCCCAATCTTTCGACAACCTACGATCCTCCTTTAGTTTCAAATGGTCGCATCAACATCTATCTTATTTGGGGATTAAATTATCGGCTAATCTGAAAGATTTATACCGGATCAATTTTCCCCCACTCCTGCAAACAATTGAGTCCGACTGCATGAGATGGTCCAGATCATCTTTTTCATGGTTTGGCAGATGCCAGATTTTGAAAATGAATATCCTCCCTAGGGTCCTGTACTTGTTGCAGACTCTTCCAGTTAGAATTCCTCGGGACTTCTTCCGGAGGATTTTTTCCATTCAACGCCAATTTATTTGGAACGGCAGATCAGCCAGAATAGGAAGGGCCATTCTTACCAGACCAAAAGCGAGTGGGGGCATAGGCCTCCCCGATCTTAAACATTATCACACTGCTACCCATCTGACCAGATTGGTAGACTGGTGCTGGAACAATAAGCATAAGGCCTGGGTGCAAATTGAACAAAGTTTCTGCCCATTCCCGCTGAATTGACTCCCATGGGCGATTGCGTCGGCCCTTCCCCGGCTGCTTACTCATCCAACTATAGGCACCACATTGCGTGTCTGCAACACATTGCCTCTGCGAGCCTCATTTATCCCGCCCTGCTCACCACTTACACCAATTATAAGTCACCCCGATTTTATTGCTGCCAGATCCGATAAGACTTTTGCATTGTGGATAGAGGCTGGGAGAGATAGAGCGGAGGCTATGGGTGGAGGAGATGATTGGCCGACCCTGGAAGCGTTGTCATCTTGGGAAGAACCGACCAAATTAGGTTGGTGGAGATGCTTTCAGCTACGACACTATCTGCACTCATTGCCTCCGAGGACTTGTTTTAATCGGTCCAGGACGCAATTTAAATCATTATGCACCGGCCAGGGACCAATCAGACACGCCTTGTCCCTGCTCTATTCTATGCTGAGCTCCCTTGAAGACCAGACTCCGCCCGCCTTTATCTCACAGTGGGAAACTGAATTGAATATTAATTTTACAGATGACGAGATTGCGAGAATATTCCAACTTACTCACAGTACCTCCATTAGTTCAAAGTTCCAAGAGGCCAATTACAAATTGCTCTCAAGGTGGTACAGAACACCGGTCAAGCTCAATGCAATGTTCCCGGGGACGGGTATAGAATGCTGGAGATGCGGGAAGGAACGAGGCTCATTCACGCATATCTTTTGGGATTGTGAAGTTATACGACCTTTCTGGTCTGCAGTGGAGAATGTGATACAACTGGTTTCTGATATTAAACTACCCTTATCACCGGCTTTGATACTCTTGCATCACTGTGAGATCCCTGTGAAGATATATAGGAACTCTCTGTTCAAATTTCTAATAATAGCTGCCAGATCTTGTATCCCAGTCTTGTGGGGGAAAAACAACCCTCCCACCATCTCCCACTGGATGAGACGGGTCAATGAACTGATGTATATGGAGGATCTGACATCTTCTCTACGAGATTCCCAGACTAATTTTGGTTCTACTTGGTTGGTCTGGATGGAATTCCAACAAACTGAGCGGTATCGCTCCCTGCTTGGTGGTGGGTTGCCCTCGGATCATCTTCCAATTTGAGTGGGTTGCCTGTCGTGGCGGGTCTGGGGTGGGATGCCCTACCCTGGATTACCCCTCCCCCCCTCCTACTCCCATCCTTCCCTCACTTTCCTCACTCTCCCAAGTCGATTGGTCTCCACCTTCCCCCCTCGCCTTTTCTTTCTACTCCTCCCTTGGCACAAGGCCATTGTTGCTGGACTGCTAAGGACCTATTTCTCAATTTCTTATTTCTCCATATTATGATGGTGCTGTACTGTTCTTATGAGCCCGACATACTTGTATCACTACATGAAACTGGTGATTTTTGAGAGCTTGCTCTGATTTTTTCTGTTTATACTCATATTTTCTCAAAATAAAGAATTATAAAAAAAAAAAAAATATATAGGTCCACCAGGGTCTTCTCCAAGCCTAGATAAGACCATCAGGGTCTTCTCCAAGCCTAGATAGGTCCGCCAAGGTCTTCTCAAGTCTAGATAGCTCCATCACAGTCTTCTCCACCATTATCTTGACAGCATCAAGACATTGAGTTATGGCCACTTTACACGTCCTAACATCGTTTCGATATTGTATACAACGGCACGGGAGCGCGCACATTTTTGGCTGAAATCCAAGATCGCATAGGAGCTGTCACACAGGGAGATATTGGCATGCAACACAACTGCCATGTCTACACCCCCTTGTACGTGCGAACCAGGGAACGACCATTTAACATGGAAGTGAATAGGGGAAGTTGCTTTCCAAGTCAGTGTTGGGTTGTCACACAGAACGATCCTGCCACATCGTCTATCCAATATCGGGCAGTTGGAGAGCCTGCACAATTCTTCCCCGATATCATCATGGCATCGTTTTTGCATTGAATTGGACATTTACATCATACAACACACGAACAATATCGTGACTTTTTCTTGAAGTTGAACGACGATATCAGGACGTGTAAAGTGGCCATTACTAGTCTTCCTCTTCACTTTGTTCCTTCTATTATTCTGACCATGATGTCCTTCTCCAGTGATTTCTCTCTTCGTATGATGCGTAGACAAGTCGTGGCTTGGTTATTCTTGCTTCCAGTGACATGTCTGGCTTGATTTGTTCCAGTGTTGATTTGTCCATTCATTTTCCCATCCATGGTATTGATAACATCCTTCTCCAGCATCGCATTTCGAAGGCATTGACTCTTTTTCTGTCTTGTTTCTTTATCGTATTTATTGGTGCCGGGAATCTTTTTATATCCCCCCTCCCCAGGAGAATCAAACACTTACGGCCACATTCTCCTAATCATTACCAATGATTGTTGGCGGTCCAAATAGTGGGTAACCTTTATGATAGACAGAAGATCCTTTTAACAAAAAGGGATTGTCCAAATGGCATAACACTGTAAAAAAAAGACAAGATAGTGCCTTTGGGGTCACAGTTTTCTCAGGGGTAATGGGCCACTTAGTTTTCCATAGATCTTCCTTCTTGGTCATTAGCATTGACAATTCCCAGCATTATCGAGAGGGATCACAGTTAGAGATGAAGAAAAAGGTTCACAATAATCTGGAACAGCATCCAACTCAGTACTCCAGAAAAGTGCAAACTTCCTCAACCTATTCTTGACTGCCAGCATCCTGGGAGCCTTTTGCCCTTTCCAAGACCCTCAACATCATAACATCTTATGTGACCTCAGGCAACATCATCACATCATTCCACAATGTCATGATGTTAAGGGGGCTTACAGATTGCGAGATATATCCAGGATGCCGGCATTTCCTTTAAAAGAAAATCTCTGTCAGGAGATGTTTATACTCTAGGTGTCTAAATAAAGCCACTTAATAGATGTGATATGCAATGCAAGGCTGTTCATGCCATTAAACCACAATGTAATTGTAAGCAGCCGATTAGTCAATGGTCCATGGTAAAATGAAAAGCCATTGCTCGGAGTTGTGCGATGGGCGAATTTTCCATATAACATAGCTCAGTTGGTTATATTTAGGATCACAAAAATGATTTCCCAATGTTGTAACATAGTCAGGTATCCATTTCTATAAT
>JARQOC010000011.1:32997552-33102552 GCA_033576535.1 Allobates femoralis
CCCATTTGGGTTTAATATTTAGGATTACAAAAATATTTCCCAATTTTTAAATTTAAGTCGGGGAACCCCATTTTCTATAAGGGCCTTGAAAGAAGCAGAACAAGCTACAAAGTTCAAAATTGACCAAACCCAAAAATCATTACCCATCCCAACCTTTTAATGAAATTCATTCCTAATGCTTTAGCCCGGGGACTGGCCCCCTCGTGGTTTAACAGTCTTGTTTTTAAAATTGTTAAGTTTTTTTCAGAATAAATCGAAACACTCAATACGGGGAAACCCCTGTAATGGATGGAAAAATGAAATAAGTAAGCTCTTGGGTTTTCTGTAAGAAATGTCTAAGTGGTTAATTTACAGTTACTGGAGACAATAAAGTTAGATGGGGGCCAAAATTTTGAAGGGCATAATATTTAAAAGGAATGTCTATTTTGGGAATATTTTTTCCCAACTCCTGTCTTTAAATATCTCCAAGAGAAATTTACTGTTAAAAACGTTTTTACAGTTCACCCCTTGCCCACGGGGAATTTGTTAAACCCTCCAAACCACCATTAATATCCAATCAGAATTTTTATTAACCATTTACAATCAGTTAAAGGGAACCAACTAGCAGGATTTAGGGCTATAAAGTGAAGCCAGAGCCTTACAAGCACTGGGATACTGAATGCAATCATACCTTTACTTGAATGATTCCATGTTTGATTGCAGAGATAAAGGTTAAAAACTTCTGGAAGACAAGTCAGCAGATGATTGATGTGTGCAGCACTGCATCACTATTTGGGGTTGTTTTTTTCCTTTTGCTTTCGGCAACTCCCCCCCCTTATCTCTTTTAGTTTCTAGCTCCTACTCAATGTCACTATACTCCAGCCACTGGGTGCCTGACTAAACTCAGGGGTTTGACTTACAGCCGAAAGCCTTGCCCACAGAGGAGAAAAAAAACAACCTCAATAGTGGCGCAGTGCTGCACACAAGAATCATCTGCTGCCCTGTTTTCCAAGAGTTTTACAACACTTTTCCCTGCAATCAAACATGGAATCATTCAAGCAAAGGTATGATTGCATTCAGTACCACAGTGCTTGTAACATACAGGCTTCACTCTGGTGCCCTAAATCCTGCTGGCTGGTTCCCTTTAACCAACACCCATATACCCTTTTTCTTACTTAGGGCATATGCACAAAGAGTTTTCTTTTTTGAGGAGCCTTTCGAAACCGCATCTCTGACAAGCCCCTTAAAAGTGCTCAAAAGACCCCTTTTCACCCATTTACTTTTTTTCTCCTCTATCTGAAAATTGACTGCAAAATCACTTTAAAAAATGCTCGAAAGGCTCTTCTCTTCCTATCCACGTCTATTGTAACACCACTTTGGTTATGTGCACAAAGAGCTTCTTTTAGGAGTTTTTGGATCACAAACTGAGAGCAATGTCTCCAATTCTTTCTCCAAATCTCAAAAGTCCTCAAACACTTTGGGGTTGTTTTGCAGAAACTCTCGTGTGCACATAGCCTTGCTGTTCACATGTTCAGTTTTTGCAGAATTTTTTGTTTGCTTCAAGTTTTGAAAAACGTCTGGTGGGAGAAAAGAAAGTTCATGTCACTTTTATAATAAGGTTACTGACTGAAAAAACTCCAAACTGTGAACCGTCCGGTGAAAAGGCTGCAAAAAAAGACTTTCAAAAAACAAAAAACCTCTGCTTCAGTAAATAAAAAAGTTCAGTACAGGAGAGTCTCCTGATGTGGTTTCCACTCATGGTTTTGGAATAACTCCAAAAAAACTCTTATGTGCACATACTCTTATGGCCGCTTTACACATCCCGATATCGTCGTCCAACTCCGATAAAAAGTCACATGGTTCGTGCGTTGGCCCCGATATCATTCGTGCGTTGTGTGGTGTAAATGTCCAATTCGATGCAAGAACGATGCCAAAACGATATCAGGAGAGAAATGAGCAGGCTCTCCAACTGCCCGATATTGGATGGACGATCTGGCAGGATCGTGCTGTGTGACAGCCCAACAACGACTTGGAGAACAACTTCCCCTATTCTCTCCCATGTTAAATGGTCGTTCCCTGGTTCGCGTGTGTAAGGGGGCGTAGACATCGCAGTTGTGTTACCTACCGATATCTCCCTGTGTGACAGCTCCTATTAAATGACACCCGGCTGAAATCTGATTAGAGTGTTATCAGGCCGATTCTCTCACACGAGAGAACATACGCTCGTGTGACCCTGGCCTTACACTGATATTGTGCAAGCAAAGTGTCACAGGGTATCACAACAGAGAATGGTCTCCTCTATTTCAGATGTTACAAGATCACAGCGCATAGCTATATGCACACTTGCACTGGTTGGATGTGCTTTAATTTTCAGTTTGCTGTGCAGATTTTCCGTGGTACAGTGCTACAAGGGTTAAGCAGTCCTTTTAGTCTCCAAAAGTTTTCCATTCTGGGTTATCTCAGTTGTTCTGATTTTTCCACTCCCCTCTGCTACCTATGGTAGATGTCAGTGATAGCTTGCTATACCTCGGCCTTTGTGTAGAGGGGTGAGCTGTGGGAAAAAAAAAGTAGTTTAAGGAGTTGTATCCAGAGATAGTTACTTGGAAGTTTATTTGGTGCCTTCTCATCCTTTTTTTAACTTTTTGGTTTGCCTCCCATACTCTTTCCCTTTACTCCTGCCTGTAGTCTGGTGTGCACTGTATGATTACTGTTTTTTTTACCCTTGTCTGTCTTTTCCCCTTTGCATCTTTATCCTAGCGAGGGACTAGTGTTGACATGGATAGGAACGTGATCACCGTATAGGGTGAAAGTATCTGTATAGGGACGTCAGGAAGCTCACGGTAAGAGTCAGGAGATACCCTTCCAAATTCTTCCTTAGTGGCAGTTCATCCCTTTCTCCCATCTCGCCTTGTACCAACCAGCTCTTTGGTAGTGCGCGACAACCTGGAGCTGCCTTGGAATGGTACCTAGTTTTTATCGTCACGCAAGTCTAAACTCACGATCAGAAGCTATTGTAAATATTACACTTGAAAGGAGAAGACGGCACTCACCGGTGAAGTATTTCGTGCTTTATTGCAGATTCATATCACTTGGTGCAGGGAGGGGGACAGTGCTGAGGAGACGACGGCACCGTTTCGCGCTACATGCGCTTCCACGGGTCACGACCCGTGGAAGCGCATGTAGCGCGAAACGGTGCCGTCGTCTCCTCAGCATTGTCCCCCTCCCTGCACCAAGTGATATGAATCTGCAATAAAGCACGAAATACTTCACCGGTGAGTGCCGTCTTCTCCTTTCAAGTGTATACTATTGTTATTGCTGGACTGGCACCCCGGTTGGCTGGATCCTTGCCTCCGCATACCCCTGTGTCCAGGATCTGGACTGCACCGGTGCCCCATTCATTCTGTGGTCTGTTCTATTGTAAATATTACTAGACGCGCCTTTAAAGCCTGGTTCTGGAAGCAGTGGCTCTACCTCCCTGTCTCCCCTTCATCTTTTAAAGTAACTTCTAAGACTTAGAATGAATATTGGAATTCTTAGGGATGATCTTCTCAAATAACATGGGTAGCGTACATAATAATATATGGTGAAACTGAAAATTTGTCACAGAAGATATGGGCAAGGTCTTATCAAAGAGATGGTCATTTTTTAAAATTTGGATAATAACTTCTGGTTCGATTTGGGGTGGTACTTAAATAAGTAAATAAATTCTTTATATAGAATTTTACTATTCAGAGGATGGTCATGGCCTCTGCAACTTTTCTGACAGTTACATTTGTAAACATCATATTATCGATGTCTCTATTTGCTTGAAGATACTGTACATCTGATAGAAGGGAGTTGTTTCCTGTAAAGAATGATAGTATCCGAAGCATTTCATGTAACAGTTGTTCCTAACATGAGAGCTGGGCCAAGGAAACATAGTTTGTAGAAGTTATTTTAAACCCTAAACTTTATAACTAGTAATCAAAGGGATAATACCATGATGTTAGAGCACGGTAGCTAAGTGGTTAGATGGACATATTTTAACCATTTTATCATAATATTGCTTCCCGTGGTTACATAGTCCATTACCTTATCCTGGACCCCTACAAATTAGTATCATAATATAACTGGTGTTCAGTTTCAGGGTTAGGCAAGGCATCATGTCTAGCAGAACCTCTTCAGCAATATTAAAGGGACTTTGGTGCTCCATCAGGTGCCACAGACCTTTTTTTCTGCGGATCTGAAACATTTCATACGGGAACTGTGGCCTTTAGAAGCAAAGCTACGGTATATTTCATGGATTTTTTCTAATTTTTCTGAGCACTGGGGGGAAATTGCTGAAACAGCCCCATCTGGTAAGACTGCCAACTGTGTTTTACACTTGGAAAGAATATTTGTCATCGTAGAATGATGGACTTTTAGTTGTTTGGAAATGACCTTATAACCCTTCCCAGATTGTTGGGTGCCGATAATTGCTTGCCAAAGATCATGTCAGGACTCTGGACCTTCCTATGATGTTTTGTACATTTTGCTCTTCTCAAAGATGGCATCCTCAGCCTCATTCCTCTCCATGTGGTTTTGTCTCCCTACCTTATTAAAGTCCAGATCCTCTTCCTGTCGTTGCTTGAGTATTTTGCCAAGATCTCTTACTTCATTGTGTATCTCAAATGTGTTCTCCCTTACCAAGTGTTCTAGTACAGCTCTTCTCAGCTACTCTACTGTTTGAACTTCCTGATAATCTCCACCAGTGTCCTGTTGGACTTGCTGCCTCAAGCTTCTCTGTCTGGAGTGTTGTTCTTGCTTCTGATTCTACCTATGTGCCCCACTCACGAAAGCCTGTTTGTTCTGAAGGTTCTGTTACAGGAATTTCAGTCAAGTTTATTGAAGTGCAGTTGCAGAGTTCGGGACTGTTCGGGATTTGTGTTTGTTGCTCTGCACTCCATCCAGCTCTGAACTGTTTCCTGCATATGAACTTTACAGGCCACTATCAGTGTGTATTATTACCTACAGACTTTCTTTGTTGACCACTGCCAGTGCAAACCTTTAATCTAGATTCTTTTCTGCTACGTTTTGCTATTTGAACATTTTTTGTGCTGCATTTAGACTTTGCTCCTGTTTTGTTTCACGTGTGCTTAATACGGACTTTCACATTAAATCCAGCCTTAGTTATGTCATTGTCTCACGCAAAATGATTACTGAGTCATCCATTATACCGTAGTTAATATCACAGATCGTTGCTGATATCTTTCCTCTTTGACATTGTTTTACCACATGCTTGAATGATCCAGGCCAACAAACTGCCAAAACATGTGTTTATTTACAGTTCACAATAGCTGAAGAACAAGTAATCAAGGACATTTAATTAGCCTCTCCTAGTTCCTTCTTACCCTCTTAATCCTTATGGAAGTGGTAAGGTTAGGGTCACACAATTGTATTCTCTCCATATCCGAAAAAAAAGTCAAATTATGCTGATCAGGCTCTGTTCAGAGTTTGATCAGACTTAGTAGGATCAATTTTTCTTGGATATGGAGAAGAGACAACATGAGTCCATGAAAATCGTAAGGCTAGGATCACACAATCGTATTTTCGCCATCTGAGAAAAACTGTATGGTTATGCTAGTCAGATTCTGATCAGAGTTTTATCAATGTAGGATCTGTTTTTCTCAGATATGAAGAAAAAACATTTCTCCATTCTGTTTGTCCGTGAAAAATCGGACTGCACTCGGAAGTCATCCAAGTGCTATCCGATTTTTTCATGGATCCATAGACTTGAATGGCTGAGTGCTATCTGATTTTGTGTCAAATCTTGCATGCTGCAATTATTTTTTTCCTCGCACTATTCAGTCCAGGGACAAAAATTGGACATTTTCACTGTCCCACTGAATAACATTGGTGTGGGTGAGATCCGGTGTTTTTTTGGATTGAGCTTGGACCAAAAATCTGGTTGTCGGCGGATGTATTAAATTTTTCACGCACGACTTCTGAAAAAAGCCTAGTTTTTGTTAAATACTCAACGACAAGGCGTAATTTGTCATGTGTTGCTGTTCATTCAAGGTTGTAGTTACCTAATTTCAAGATCTTGTAGGGACCATATTTTTATTTTAATTCTATCCCAATAAAAAAAAAGAGTTCAAAATGGCTTCCTTAGATTTTACCATGAAGAAATATACTTCTCAAATTGTAATAGGCAGATGATTCACTTGTATCATTGACAAACAATTGGACCAGCCATATATTATGTTGCATGGAGGTCAAATGAATGGCCACCATGAATTACATAGATGGACCAAATCTGATGCAGAAGGAGCCACCGATGCTTAGCTGCTTTCCTTGTTGTCTTATATTGGTGATTCCTAATTCCTATGAAACCCATATGCTCTAAATAGGCAGCTGGAAAAGATTTTGTTATTTCCATAGCTATAAGTCATATATTGTGTTCAATGGAGGTCAAATGAATGGCCACCATGTATTACACGGATCCACCAGATCTGATGCAGAAGGAGGCACTGATGCTTAGACAATTTCCTTTCTGGCTTATATAGGTGATTCCTAATTACAATGAAATCCATATGCTCTAAAAAGGCATCTGGATAGGATCTCTTCTTTCCATAGCCATAAGCAAGAAATTGTGTTGCATGGAGGTCAAATGAATGGCCACCATGTATTATATGGATGGACCAGATCTGATGCAGAAGGAGGCACTGATGCTTAGACACTTTCCTTTCTGGCTTATATTGGTGATTCCTAATTCGTATGACATCCATATGCTCTAAATAGACATCTGGAAAGGATTTTGTTCTTTCCATAACCATAAGCTATATATTGTGTTGCATGGAGCTCAAATGAATGGCCACCATGTATTACACGGATCGACCAGATCTGATGCAGAAGGAGGCACCGATTTTTAGACGCTTTCCATTCTGGCTTATATAGGTAATTCCTATGATATCCATATGCTCTAAAAAGGCATCTGGAAAGGATTTGTGTTAGCAAACCATAGAATAATATATCTCTGCTTCCAAAGTTGACCCTATTACAGTAATACATGCTTACCACGAATTCTCCAGATCTGAATATTGTAGACATACTTACTTTAAGCAGATTATATCCCAGCCAGTGAAACATATTTTCATAGAAATAAAATTAATCTAACATACATTTACCCTCTGAAAAGAAATAGATTACTTCTTCCGAAAGAGAAGTGAATAGCGGTAGAGGACTGCTCAGAAGTCGCCGGTCACCTTACGTGAACCCGGCAGGCGCTCCATGATCTAATATTTTTTCCCTGTCAGATCTTCCTTTCCAGCTTCCAATTTATAATTTCTGTCACGTTGAAAATGAAATGTTGCTAATTTCTGCTCACTTGAATTTACAGCAATGAAGGAGAATTTAAGCATTTAGCATTATTATATCTGAAAAGGTCAATAAGGCTTCATTAACGCTAAATCAATACTTGGATTCGGTACAAATTTAGAAAGATCGCGTTCAGTACATAAGAAAGTAAATAATTAGATCAAGATTTTGGAGCGGGGAAAATAAATTAACCATGTAACTAGAATTGGGATGGAAATGTAATGAGCAATAACGGATATGGGTACCATGCCCCCTAGATTCAGGTAATATGATTAAAATATAAAATCTATTCTTATGGTCACTTGTAGTTTACAGCCTTATCTCATCTTCATCAGACACTGTTGTCATAGTTGTCATAGTCATCTCTGACGCGTTTTGGACAGTACAGGTCCTTATTCATAGAGTTGAAGTAGAAAAGCATAACACACAAATGGCATGTTACTTTGCCAATGCCGAGGACACCGGCCCCGCAGATCCATGCGCCCGCACAGTTTGGATCCTGACTCATTTTTTGCTATTGGTGAGCTGAGGTTATTTTTACTTTCTTAGGCTAGAGACGCACTGAGCGAGACGCATGCAAAATACTCACACGAGTCTCGCACGACTCACACGGAACGACCCGCCAGCTCTCTGGACAAGAGCGCGTCAGCTGTTTTTGTTGCTATGCAGCTGACGCAGGGGCGTAACTACAATAGGTGCAGGGGTTGCGATCGCACCCAGGCCCTGCAGCCTAGGGGGGCCCCAAACGTCCCTTTGGCCCATAGAAAAAGACTAATACTACTAAAGATTTGCAATAATTGGGGGCCCCGTTGGAGCTTTCGCATCGGGGCCCCGAGGCCTGAAGTTACGCCACTGAGCTGACGCGCTCCTTTCTGGAGAGGGGGAGGCTGTTCCGGGTGAGTCTCGCGAGGCTCTTGCATGTATTTTACATGCATCTTGCATAGTGTGTCTCTGGCCTTAGTCTTGGATTGTGTCTTCTGTAACATCTGACATTCATGAAAGCACATTTTAATTAATAACTATATAAAGAACAAATGAATGGACCTCAAATTATATCTAAGAGTAGTTGAAAAAGTTCTCAAAAAATATACAAAAAAAAAGGTTTCTTCTTCTCCCAATATGAAAAGAAAGGTAAATAAATTGAATCTATCTAAATATATTAATTATAGCATTAATTTAAGAGGCCCCGTCACCCCCCTGGTGCATGGGAAACTAAATGCAACACTGAATGCAGCATGTCTGCTGCATTCAGGAAAGGGGTCCCCCATGGCTCTAACCCCCTTGTAAGCTTTAAAAAAGACTTTAGAAACCTTACAGTTAAGAGGTCGCCTGGGTGGGATTTTATTAAGAGGTCCTGGCTGATCGCACAGCCGTTCCTGCCTCCTCCTTGTGTGTTCCTCCCCCTCTATGTGTCTGCTGCTGCCTCCTCTTCTGCTGGGTCTGTCCTCCTTTTCTGATCCTGCTCCTTGTGACATCAGGAGCAGAAGAGGAGGGCAGACACAGGAGAAGAGGAGGCAGCAGCAGACACATAGAGGAGGAGGAACACACAAGGAGAAAGAGACCCACGAAGCCCTAGGCAAAAGGAGGACATGATGGTGGCGAGGGGTGGACCCAGAACTCCTGTAGACTTGTTGTATGACAGGGTCTGTGTAGAGGTTAACAAGAGAGATGCTGCCTTAACAGGAAGGGGCACTGTATGTGTGTTGAATGTGTGTGCCTGGTGACTCACTGGGGGGTGGGTTACAAGTTTGAGAGGAGTCTGGATCCTATCTCTCTCACTCTCTTTCAATAGACGGTGGAAGGAACATTACCCGCCCTCCCGCCCTGTTATATGCTTTAACCAGGAATGTTTATTTACCCATTACTTGTATAGTGATGAATGCCTATTTTCATGTGTTGAATCAACATTTGTTTATATTGATCCATGACTAATTATACCATTGCTATAAAAGTTAATTTTGGCATTAACCTTCTAAGCCCAATGGAAGGGCAATCCTTCAGCCATGGTTCCCCAGAGGTTTCCTTCACAGGGTTTTTTTCCTCTTTTGAGCGCTGTAGGATGACTCTTTGTGAGTCGGAGGTGCTAACTTTAGTCCCCATAATGCTTTTGCAGGGGCACCTTTTATAAGATTACTTAATGGATATATACTTAAAAGAATATTAACAAAGAGGTGTCATATGTGGCTTGAAATTTATAACCGTCACGTCTTTGCAGGGTCGGAGTCAGGTGGAAATTGCAGATAAGTTAAGGTGGACTGATTTTAACTAATAGAGGATGTAAAACCTCATGGTGGTGAGCAGGATCGGCTTGGGTGGCCAGCCTGAAGGATGTCTTAGTGGTAACGTAAAGGTAATGTAACCCTGAGGAAGGTGCAAGGTTTGCACCAAAACGCGTTGGTGTAAGGAGGATTAAAGGAGCAGCAGATACAAGTGTTGGCTCCCTGTGTATCTTTTATCGGGCAGCAGCGCGGACCAGAGATACCACTCCTATTTTGGATGATTCTGGATCTTTTCCCACGGTGCACGTGGCGGTGTGGGTCCTGCTGCACCGGTCAGCTCAGGCATACAAGCCAGTTGTGGGTGAACACAACCGAATCAGCAAGGTCCATCTGGGTTCACCATTTTGGTGGTACTGTGTCTCCCTTGTTTTTTTAGATTTTTTTATAATGGTAACGTCATTTGGGGCGGCACGGTGGTTAAGCACGGAAGTGAGGATAATAGGGTCATTAGTAACCTGAAAGTTTAATGGCTCTGCTTGAATAGCAGCCAACATGTTCCACCCCCCTTTATGGCTGTCTGGCCTGGTGCTGGATGTCAGACAGCTGGGGAGGTCACAGTACTTGTGAATCCCAATGTACTAGCACTCCACCTGACTCCTACTGGGATTGTTAATCCTCTGATTTAAATAAAGCTGTGGCCATTTGACATCAAAAATAATGTGTGGTGTGTATTTATTATAGTGTCTGATTTACTGTAGATATGGTTGCTTTAAAGGGGAGTGGGGTCCATCCCCAACTCCAAACATCAGGCAGGGAGCACCAAGGATCTTTTAATAAGATCCCACCCAGGCGACCTTTTAACTGTAAGGTTTCTAAAGTCTTTTTTAAAGCTTAAAGGGGGGCTAGAGCCTTGGGGGACCCCTTCCCTGAATGCAGCAGACATGCTGCATTCAGTGCTGCATTTAGTTTGCTATGCACCAGGGGGGTGACAGGTCCTCTTTAACATTGTTTCCTACAAATAAAGTTGATTTTAATCAATAGATCTGGAAATAACAATAATTTCAACAACTGGATTGTTAAAAAAAAATGTTCCCGTGCTGACATAATCTTATATATGTGTCCCTGCTATGTACTGTGTAATGGATGTGTCTGACCATACAGGGACATGGTCTGATCATACCACATTTCCTGTGCTGAGATAATCTTATATATGTGTCCCTGCTATGTACTGTGTAATGGATGTGTCTGACCGTACAGGAACATGGTCTGATCATACCACACAGCTCCTGTGCTGAGATAATCTTATATATGTGTCCCTGCTATGTACTGTGTAATAGATGTGTTTGACTGTGCAGGAACATGATTTGATCATACCACATCTCCTGGACTGGGGGGGAGGGATGCAAAACAATATACAGACATTACAGCTGGACACAGAATATAAGAGTGTACAGACTTGGCAGAAGGTTCACCTTCTAACAAGACAATGACCTTAAGCACCCAACTAAAATAACAAAGGAGTGACTTCAGAACAACTCTGTGACCATTCCTGACTGGCCCAGCCAGAGCCCTGACCTAAACCCAACTGAGCATCTCTGGAGAGACCTGAAAATGGCTGTCACCATCCAACCTGACGGAACTGGAGAGGATCTGCAAGGAAGAAAGGCCGAGGATCCCCAAATCCAGGGGGGAAACTGCATCATTCCCAAGAAGACTCATGGCTGTACTAGATCAAAAGGTGCAAATACTCAATACTGAGCAAAGGGGCTGAATACTTATGACCATGGGATATTTCAGTTTTTCTTTTTTAACAAATTTACAAACATTTCTACATTTCTGTTTTTTGCAGTCAGGATGGGGATCAGAGTGGACATTAATGAGAAAGAAATGAACTTTTTTGAATTTACCAAATGGCTGCAATGAAACAAAGAGTCAAAAATAATGTAAAGGGCTCGGAATACTGTCCGTATACACTGGAGTTCTGTCAAAGTCAAACAGCAGAAAGTATCAAAAACAAAACAGCTTTATTTAAAGGCTGATGCACCTGATGTCAAAAACGGGATTAAAATGCACAAAAATAAAGTGAAAAAAACAGAAGTAACCTAATTTCCATAATAGCTGCAGAAATTCTACGAGTTCAAAACTCACTAAAATCTCATCATGGAACATAGACTAATAAGTCTACCGATATGGAAAAATACAAAAATAAAATAACTTTTTAGAAACACAGAAGGAAAAATCTATAGTGTAAAATAAACGCTGTTAACCGATTTACACGGCCAATCTAAAAGATTATTTCAGAAAACAGGCCATTTTAGGCCATTTTAGGCCATTTTAGGCCATTTTAGGCCATTTGAGTACTCCACTAACAAACCTGAAAATGCCAATATTTCTGGCTTTTATTCCAGTTGTCTTTTGACCTTCCTATATGTCATTAGCTCTATAGAACCAGAATGTCACCTACGATATTTTACTGTTTAGAAGCTCAAACAGTTGGAAGACCGATAATTGGAAAAATCAGGAATGATAAAGACAATCAGAAAATAAATTGGATTATTCAACACTGAAATAACATTTTGAAAGACTAATTAGTCCTTTGTTGCCGCCACATAAAAATCATAAAGGCTACAGCAGACATATATATGTACCAGAATATCTGGTATATTTGCCAGAAGATATGACTACTGACCTTTGGATCTAGTTAGAATGTGCAAATAATATATTTATGTTGTTGGGTAATACAAAGGGCAAATAAAATTAATAGCAAAGGGAGGAGAATTCTTGGTAAAGTAGATATATTTTACAGTTTTGCAATATGTTTAGTTTGGTTGTTGAGATGTCATCAGTGCAGCATCACATGCCTAAGCCCTTGAGGACCCTGAACATACCCCGGAGATACACCAGTCCCCCTACTACAATAAAAATAACACAAGGCAGGTAAGACAATTGGGTGGGGAATGTCCTTGGTTTCTTCAGCAAGGAACTTCACAGCTGCTACAGAAATGACACCTCAGCTTCTCCAGAAACAGGCTCCTTCAAAGTGGTCAGTATGAAAGAACTATAGGTATATTCAGGACAAGGGGAAGAACTATCACTGGCATGAAGTAAAGCCAGGAGTGGGTAAATATAGCAGAAGGGCATGATGACAAAATTCCACACCTGGGATTAAAGCTATAAGTACTCTAAATCAGAAAGGAAAGAGTCCTTAACCCTTTCAGCATAAAATGAAAGTAAATGCACTCCAATACAAGATGTAACCAGCGGACATGAAACATTTGTAACACGTAATGCATTAATACGCTATGCCAGTCTTGCTGAAGTAGAATGCACTGATTGCCATGGTGAGCAACAGTTCTTCCATAGCACTGCCCATTTTGGCGGAACTAGCTCAAACTGGAGTGAAAACGCCAAACGTTGCACAATTTTTGCCTATATTTTTGCCTTTGATATAGTGCTCCTACGGCCCAAAGTCTATGATATGACATTTGGCGTAAATACATACAGTAGTTCACCATAAATTTCCCAACATAATATGACCACGTGCTTAAAACCTGAAACAATTTCTTGGACCCATGAATCAACTCTACCTATTTAAAGCATCACATGGTCCATGCAGCATTTACTGCATTAAAATTAGTGATGGGCGAATCCTAAATTACTCGGAATCGCTTGACTCTAGCGAGTCCGAGCCCAGGACTCGCTACTCGTTGCGAGTCTAGCGAGTCCAATGTTAATGAATGGGGAAGCGAGTAATAGCGAGTAGTGTGAGATTTACAACTCGCAGATGTGTCTCGGAAGCTTCAGCCTGAAGCAATCCTAGTTTTGTCATTTATTTGCATTGCTCGTTTACTTTGTAAGTAATCGCTGACTCGCACAGATAAGAGTCCTGTCTCCTCTGTGCTGGCTGCCAGCTCCAGGGTCCTAGAGCCTGCCTGCTGCCTGATGTAGCAGTGCTGAGATTGTTCTCAGTCTGCTCATTCTCTGTGTACAGACATGAATGTCTGTGCACAGAGATGATGTAGCAGAGCTGAGATTGTTCTCAGTCTGCTCATTCCCTGTGTACAGTAACAGACATGAATGTCTGTGCACAGAGATGATGTAGCAGAGCTGAGATTGTTCTCAGTCTGCTCATTCCCTGTGCATAGAGATCTATATCTATACACAGGGGATGTAGCAGAGAGGACATCGCGTTTTGGACTGCGTCGGAGGGAAGAGGATTTTTTTAATTAAAGATGGAGTCCCTAATGGCTTTTTTTTTATTTCTAATAAAAAATTTTCTTTGTGTTGTGTTTTTTTTAAAACAATTTAATAGAAATTCATGGCGGTCATGTCTAATATTGGCGTGACCACCATACATTTCGGGCTTAGGGCCAGCTGATAATACAAAGCTGGCCCTAACCTCTTTATTACCCAGCGTGCCACCGCTACCAGGGCCGCTGGAAGAGCGGGGTTCAGCGTCAGAGGATGGCGCTTCAATGAACGCGCCATCTTCTGGGGCGGCTGCGGGCTGCAATTTGCAGCGGGGGGTGCCCAGAAAGCTTGGGCATCCCTGCGCTGCGGATTCCAGCCCCCAGCTGCTTAGCTGTACCTGGCTAGACATAGAAATTGCGCGGAGCCCCACGCATTTTTTTTAAATTATTTCATGAAATTCTGAGATTCTGACTCTGAGACTCTGACTCTGAAATTCATTAAATAATTTTAAAAAAATGCGTGGGGCTCCGCGCAATTTCTATGTCTAGCCAGGTACAGCTAAGCAGCTGAGGGCTGGAATCCGCAGCGCAGGGATGCCCAAGCTTTCTGGGCACCCCCCGCTGCAAATTGCAGCCCGCAGCCGCCCCAGAAGATGGCGCGTTCATTGAAGCGCCATCCTCTGGCGCTGAACCCCGCTCTTCCAGCGGCCCTGGTGGCGGTAGCACGCTGGGTAATAAAGGGGTTAATACCAGCTTTGTTATACAAGCTGGTATTAAGCCCGAGATTCTTAATGTCAGGCCACGTTTGACCCAGCCACTAAGAATCTCCAATAAAGGGTTAAAAAAACACAGAGAAAAATTTTTATTTGAAATAAAAAAAAAAGCCATTAGGGACTCCATCTTTAATTTAAAAAATCCTCTTCCGTCCGACGTAGTCCAAAACGCGATGTCCTCTATGCTACATGCACAGGGAATGAGCAGACTGAGAATAATCTCAGCACTGCTACATCATCTCTGTGAGCAGGCAGGTTCTAGGACCCTGGAGCTGCACAGAGAAGACAGCTGGACTCGGCTCGCAAAGAAACAGCAGTTACTTTGCGAGTCTCCCTGCTATCACTGGCACAGTAGCCAGTGATGACTCGCACGAGTCCAATGCAAACAATGGCAATCCTAGTTTTGTCAGCGTTTCTGACAAAACTAGGATTGATATTGATTTGCATTGGACTCGTGCGAGTCATCACTGGGAAACTCGCCGAGTACCGAGTCCTGCGAGTCCCTTACTACTCGCCGAGTAACGAGTCCTAGCGAGTAGATTCGCCCATCCCTAATTAAAATGTTTTCCCTGAACTTTTCAAAACTTACCTAAGAGCAGGGGTCTCCAACCTGTAGATCGGGAGCCAGGTCTTTCTTTCTGTCTTTCTTAGCACCAGGTCTAGAAAAACAGCTATGAAGAACAGGTGAATTTTTTGAGTAGCTTCTTAAAGAAGAGCAGATTTGAATGGAGGTAAGGTAGGAACCACGGAATCTTGGTGTATTGCCTCATTGTATTTTCTGTGGAAAAAACCCTGGTAATAGGGGCTCTGAGTTTTACTGCTATGAGGGGAAGATCCAAACAAACAGATAAGAGCCGGGCTTTCTCACCGCGCTGGCCAAGAACACACCGCCAACAGAAGAATAGTTACGGTATTAATCCACTTTAATGAGCCAACACGTTTTGTGTCTTAACCAGCCACTTCATCAGGGCATGGTTAAGCCACGAAACGCATAGGCTCATTAAAGTGGATTAATAACTAATCTTCTGTGGACGGTGTGCTCTTGGCCAGCGCGGTGAGAAAGCCCGGCTCTTATCTGTTTGTTTGGATCTTCTTATCTTCCCAGGGGGGTACCAGCGGAGGCCATACAATTATGTGCAGTTCCCAGTTTGCTGTGACGGTGACAATTTCTATCTGACAGTACTACCCTATGTGCGCTTCACTTATTTTTATTTTCTTACTGCTATGAGGGAGCAGAAGCTGGATGTGACTCAAGACCCTCTCTCAGAGTTGAATAAGGCTTGTGACCCTTATCTGAATGTGGCTACCAAAGTTAGTGAGCTTGGCGACCTCTGTCTAAAGGCCCCGTAACACATGTCAATCTGGCCTGCGATGTCGGAAGCGATGGGCGGTGGCGCGCTCGCTTCCGACATTGCAGGCGAGCTGTCACACGGCAGGATGCGGCGGCGATGTGGGCAGAGCCATCGCTAGCTGGGCTGGAATCAACCCAGCGAGCGATCCGCAGCAAGCTGCGGTATAGACTGGTTCGCCGCCAGCATCGCTATTGCGGTGTCAGATGGTGCGATCCAGCCTAATCGCTGGTTGCAGATTGACAGGTTTACGTTCACCCTCGTAAACCTGTCAACCTGCGACCAGCGATATATCGCAGTCTCCTCGCGCTGTCACACAGCAAGACGCACTTGCGATATCGCTAGCGACGTCACTTTTCGGCGATGTCGCTAGCAATATTGACACGTGTGACGCCAGCTTTAGGGTATCCTATTTTTGTTATAAAATAAATAAATCACTTCTGCTGACTATTGAAATTTTCTGCCACTCCGGTGGTCTCCATCAGGACTGGAAGTGCAGTTATCCCAACTGATGGGCTCCAGCGGCCAGGTGACCGATGCCTGGGGCATCCATCCTTTATGGTGGGATAGCATCCTATAACATTCACTAGTCACTTGGCTGCTGCAGACAGTGACCATCCTCAGTTGCCTTATGCCATATGTGCAAACATGTGATTGGAAAGATTGGTCAGGATGTCCTCAATTCTGGTCCTGGCAGGGTGACCGATGCAGGTGAACGAATGTTGTGATAATTATCGTATTTCTCTATTTTATAACGATCCTTACCCTAGGGAAAATTCATAAAAATACTCAACATACCTCTTGGAGAGTCTGGTAATCTTAATAAATAAATCTTTATACAATAAGAAATATTGTATGGAAAATGAGGTGGTAATAACATTAACATAAATCCGACTTATACTACAATATTGAACACAAAATTTTTTCTAACTAAAATTTGCCCTACCTAAACTTTCCTACATATTTTCAGATTTGAAAAAAAAGAAACATTAAAAAATAAATAAAATATAACAACTGTCCCAATTTTACATTCCCTACATTTAGAACATCGGAAAAATACCAGCGCCAGCAGTTTACTTGGAGGCTGAGAGCAGCTGATTTGCATTGTAAATGCTGGGCATAAAATCAATTTCTTCCCATATTTACAGTTGATGGTAAACAGTATTTACAATGTAGCAAGAAAATGGTTAGTTACTGTATGCAAATATGTGATCCCACAGGAAAAATCATTCACTATAATAACCTCAACCTCTTATTGTGAAGTCGCTTGAATGGTTCAGATCAGTCACATTAAAAATTGCAATCCAGCAGATAAAAGTGACAAATGCCCTCCGCTTTGTAAACACAGTAAAACGCGTCGTGTTCTTATTTGCATGCTTCACAACGACCATGAGATCAATCTTTCGGGATATTTCCATAATAAACAGCGTTGCCTGATTTGCATGAGATGTTGGGTAATACAAGGCAAATGAGCGATGACACAGGCAAAGTTGAGCGGCTCGATAGAGGTGGTTCAATGATTCCGGGAGAAAATCACTTTTTAAGCAATGCAAATGCTGTTCCTGTGTATAATGTAATTATAGAAAATGCATCGCCTATTGCATTAGACACAATGGCTTTTGTAAGGAGTTACCGTCACAAGTGTGTCACAATTGGCTGAGACTACCTAGGATTAGAAGGTTTTGGCGATTAGCAGGTCCACTTTGGATGCCACTTGGTGATTGACATGAGTGGAGAGAATTTATTTTCATTTCTTGTTGAAGGGATAAGAGTTCCTCTTTGATCCTGCTGAGATTTCATATAGCTCTAATCTCAGCTGCTGCTTCTTGCTACCACTCCCTTTCTTTATTTAAATTCTCAAATAATTCTCCGAGGTATGGATTCATACAAGGTGATATCATTGGCCTGGTGGATCTCCATGAAATAGCACCCCAGAATATCACAGAACTTCCGCCATGTTTTACGGTTGGGAGAAGGCAGTCTGGATGGAACGCTTCTTTCGGCTGTCTCCAAACGTACACTCAGCCGGAGGTCGGAAAATGGGGTAAACGATGATTGGTCTAAGAATATCACATGTTTCCACTGCTCGAGGGACCAATTTTGGAGGTTTCTACACCGCTCTAAACGCTTGGAAACATTTGTTATTGAGAGCAGCGGTTTTCTAATTGCAGCTCTTCTGTGGAATCCAGATTTGTGCAGCTCCCGATGAACAGTTTTTGTGGACACTGGGTTCTGTAGGTGATCATTGAGCTCAGCAGTGATTTTGGTGTACACTGGGTTCTGTAGGTGTCATTGAGCTCAGCAGTGATTTTGGTGGACACTGGGTTCTGTAGGTGATCATTGAGCTCAGCAGTGATTTTGGTGGACACTGGTTCTGTAGGTGTCATTGAGCTCAGCAGTGATTTTGGTGGACACTGGTTCTGTAGGTGTCATTGAGCTCAGCAGTGATTTTGGTGGACACTGGGTTCTGTAGGTGATCATTGAGCTCAGCAGTGATTTTGGTGTACACTGGGTTCTGTAGGTGTTCATTGAGCTCAGCAGTGATTTTGGTGGACACTGGGTTCTGTAGGTGTCATTGAGCTCAGCAGTGATTTTGGTGGACACTGGGTTCTGTAGGTGTCATTGAGCTCAGCAGTGATTTTGGTGGACACTGGGTTTTGTAGGTGTTCATTGAGCTCAGCAGTGATTTTCGGAGCCGTGGTCTTGCGATCCTCTCTCACAATTCGCTTTAGAGTCTGACGGTCTCTCTCAGTCAACTTCGACTTTCGGCCGGACCTGTGCTTTGCTGCGGACGTTTTTCCTTCTCTTTCAAACACAGTCATTACTTTGGAGACAGGACCTCCTGACACAATGCCAAGCATTCGGGCACTTTCGGTTACACTAGTGCCAACAATTTGGCCTTTTTGAAAATCCGAAAGGTCTGCCATTGGTATCAGGTTCTCATCAATGTTCTTACAATTTGGCAAAACAAACAGTTAATTTACATACACAGATCACTTAACACAAATAATCAACTACAAAACATTAACATATGCCACGGTTTGCATGTTTATAACATGTTCGAAGATTATGATGCCAAAACATTAGGTGTTTCCATTATTTGGTCCAACCCCTGTATATACATTTATAAGGGGAGAGAGAGAGAGTGGACAGGGGGAGAGCGCACAGGGGGGAGACAGCACACGGGGGAGAGAGTGTGGACTTGGGGGAGAGATGGCCACCACCCCCAGCTTGATGTTACCAACCATATCTAGTAAAAAAATATAGTTATAAACTTTGTCCCATTGTCCTCCAAATTGAAGACATCCCTTGGTTTTAAATAATTGTGCTTTAGTTAATATTTTATATTATATTTAATAAAAAAAATTGTTTTTATATAGTGTCACTGTATCTTTTTAGCAATTGGTAATATCAGGGAGATATTGAGATTATTATAAATGAGAAAACCCTGTAAACTGAATAATCATTTTAATCACTAGACCAAATTCAAATATATACTACATGTGATTTCCTATCATTTCCTCCATCGGTATGGAAAATGATGATGGATTCTGTTCCAGTAGAAATAATTAGATTATTAATTATATTGAAATAACGTCAAAGTCTTATTGTAAACCACTAAGAAATTCTCAAGCCTACGAGTCATAGACATGAAGATCAATTTGTTTCTATTCTTTCCGGCAGTGAACAGATCTATGTCAACACAGAATCCCCTTTCCGGTAATCCTTCTCTTCTACTGACAAACAAACAATAGCCTAGCTACCAACAACTAATAAAGTAGTCAACTGCCCGGGAAACATATCCCTGAACAGTCTTCACTGAAGCAGAACAGAAAAAAATATTGCTGGTCCTCCGGGAAATCCCACAGACATCATAGGAAAATCACGTGGTCAGATCTACTGGGAAACACCTGAAATCCAACGCACGGCAAACCTCGATGTACGCAAGCAATGATCTACAATCACTTCTACATACAGAAGGCATCAATCATGTCCTCGCAGGAGAGGATGTTTCAGGAAATATAGAATAAGATGAAGCAAGACAGCTCAAGCGGGTAGAGGAACATATCTGATATTGGCGCCTACTGCACATGTCTGTTCTTATATTTAACCTCCAGTGTCTTCAGGTCTTCATGAGAAGGTGTTCTAGATGATGAACAGTAGACAAGACTATGGAGGTTTCCAGGTATGACTGCTTATAGCCGGCATTAATATGCAGGCTGGAAAGACAATAAGTGCAAATAGGGTCTTACCCACAATGGGAAGTGGTCAGACTGATTCTGGGAAAGGCTCACCTTTGGAGTTTGTGAATCTCACAACCATCAAACAGCTGCAGCGGACCCACGTAGAATCAAATACGTAGATAGAATAAAAGGGTCATATATCTACACTGCTGTCAATAAAGTAGATGATCCAGATGATACGAGAAATTATTGATTTGTCAACGCATTTCAAAGCCACCATGACCAGCTTCAGCATTCTGCCCATGGTGGCTCTAGTCTCCTCTATGACGCTGCTATGACTAGGGCCCCCGTGATGCCCAATGCTGAAGAAGCTCATGGTGGCTTTGAAATGCGTTGACAAATCAATAATTTCTCGTATCATCTGGATCATCTAGTTTGTCTTGTCTCCCCTGCAGTGCCGGTTGCCGGACTTCCGCATGTCCACAGCATATTCATTTATTGCTGCAGGGACGGGAGCAATCTCCAGTAGGTAAATGCAGGGCAAATGCAAATCATCAGCACAGGGCGGCTTCACTCACCCTGCATTCATCCCCGGCCTCTCGTCCAGGACGCAATGTCTCCATATTGTGTGAACATACCCTTAGGTTAGGGTCACACCTGGAGGGTGATCCACGTTTACTGGATCCTCTAAACGCTGGGCCGAGTCTGCTGTAACGGCTAGCGTTAACGTCGAGTGCTAACATGCAACGCCGCTCCACAGTAACTCGATGTTTACCTTGGATGCGGCCACACAGGAAGCCCTAGAAACTGCACTTTAGCTGAGCAGACAGAAAAACTTTGTCTACAACGTTGTCCTTTGCACCCAACGTTAACGCTAGCCGTTACAGCAGACTCGGCACAGTGTTTAGCGGATCCAGTAGATGTGGGTCAACCTCCAGGTGTGACCCTAGCCTTAGATAGTCAGCCACTGTCAACAATATCGGATGGTTGGTCTGATTTTTATCCAATGTGCATGCAAGCTAAATTCTTCTTTGCAAACAGCCATTGTAGGTGGCATGTGCTGAGTATCACATTTTCTTTGCAGATCAGTGCGGTGGGCCATTACCTGATAATGTGATGCTGTTACAAGCAGGGATTATATCTGCTATCCACAGTGAGTTATAACGTAATATTAAGTCCTCATCACTCGCTCTCACCACGTAACAAGTGCTTTATTTCTGCTTCTACTTCTTTTATATTACATTTTACCAGGATAACTACATCTGTCACCGCACATTCTCTACTAAACCAAATTGCTTAAAGATTTAACTGTTATCGCATGAGAGGTTTCCTGCTGAATTTTTCAGATAGAGCTAATCTTCTTCACGCAGATCTCCACACTTGTACTTCCTGACAAGTTTCTTTTCATTTATTTCTAAATATAAAAGATCCTGGTAAGCAACAGATACCGCGCACAGACTTATCTCCAGCGTGTACCGATGACGCGAGTAATAGGTGGCCAATATAATGGAGCGAGATTAAAATATTCTGTGATATGAAAAAGCTAAATAGTGTAGGAGTGTGAGGATACTTTGATTTCTTTGATATTATTCAGTATTTCCATGCAACATACTGTTTAGTTGCTACCTGGACTAAAGAAAGACTGTGAGTCCAGCTTCTACCACCCCTCCTCCCCAGCATAGAGAAAGTCTGTGAGTCCTGCTTCTACCACCCTCCCCCTCCCCAGCCTAGAGAAAGTCTGTGAGTCCTGCTTCTACCACCCCCCTCCCCAGCATAGAGAAAGTCTGTGAGTCCAGCTTCTACCACCACCCCCTCCCCAGCATAGAGAAAGTCTGTGAGTCCAGCTTCTACCACCACCCCCTCCCCAGCCTAGAGAAAGTCTGTGAGTCCGGCTTCTACCACCCCCCCTCCCCAGCATAGAGAAAGTCTGTGAGTCCAGCTTCTACCACCACCCCCTCCCCAGCATAGAGAAAGTCTGTGAGTCCTGCTTCTACCACCACCCCCTCCCCAGCCTAGAGAAAGTCTGTGAGTCCTGCTTCTACCACCCCCCCTCCCCAGCATAGAGAAAGTCTGTGAGTCCTGCTTCTACCACCACCCCCTCCCCAGCATAGAGAAAGTCTGTGAGTCCAGCTTCTACCACCCCCCCCCAGCCTAGAGAAAGTCTGTGAGTCCA
The DNA here is from genome assembly GCA_033576535.1 of Allobates femoralis. Taxonomy (NCBI): domain Eukaryota; kingdom Metazoa; phylum Chordata; class Amphibia; order Anura; family Aromobatidae; genus Allobates; species Allobates femoralis. The sequence goes on from JARQOC010000011.1 coordinate 33,019,755, forward strand.
GCTTCTACCACCTCCTCTCCCAGCATGAGCAAGTCTGTGAGTCCCTTCTACCACCCCTCCCAGCATAGAGAAAGTCTGTGAGTCCATGCTTCTACCACCCTCCCCCTCCCCAGCATAGAGAAAGTCTGTGAGTCCTGCTTCTACCACCCACCCCCTCCCCAGCATAGAGAAAGTCTGTGAGTCCTGCTTCTACACCCACCCTCCTCCCCAGCATAGAGAAAGTCTGTGAGTCCTGCTTCTACCACCCCCCCTCCCCAGCATAGAGAAAGTCTTGAGTCCAGCTTCGACCACCCCCCCCTCCCCAGCATAGAGAAAGTCTGTGAGTCCTGCTTCTACCACCCCCCCCTCTCCCAGCCTAGAGAAAGTCTGTGAGTCCTGCTTCTACCACCTCCCCCTCCCCAGCATAGAGAAAGTCTGTGATCCTGCTTCTACCACCCCTCCTCCCCAGCATAGAGAAAGTTTGTGAGTCCAGCTTCTACCCCCCCCTCCCCAGCATAGAGAAAGTTGTGAGTCCACTTCTAGTCCACATGCATCCACTGAGAAAGTCATCAGTCTCACTTTCCTAGGACAACATGCAATTCACTAACTATCAATGACCCCAATCATATAGAAAGCCATCAAAGCTATTCACTCATGTTTGGGTGGAAAGGAGCAGGACTCACAGGCTTTCTCTGAATGTGGAGTCAGAGGAGCAGGACTCACCGGCTTTCTACATACTGGTGCATCTCAATGAATTAGAATATAATCAAACATCAATTGTGCCATGTGTCAGGACAATTCATTGAGCCATGAAAAATGTTGAAAAATGCACAGAAATTCTCTTTGTTCCAGTTCACATCTGCGCTCTGGTGCGTTTGGCAGCATTCCGCTAGCGCAGGTGGTAGCGCAGTGCATGCGCTGACAAGCGCATTGGAGTGCAAATGAAGCACATTGCACTAATGCAGCCATTACCTTGTATGGGCGAGCACAGGCAGACGGACCCCAGAAGCGCAAGTATGAATGCAGCTGTGTCACAGCGCATGTGCTAGTCCGGACGCACCGGAAACATCGAATTATTCGTTTCCAGTGCGTCCAGACTAGCGCATGTGCTGTGGCACAGGCCCTGACACACTTGTATTTCTGGGATGCAGTACGCTCGCCCATACAAGGTAATGGCGGCACTAGCGCAATGTGCTTCATTTGCACTCCGATGTGCTTGGCAGCGCATGCACTGCGCTACCACCTGCACTAGCGCAATGCTGCCAAACGCACCGGAGCGCAGATGTGAACTAGGCCTTTCCCTTCTCTGTATGAATATGCCAAAACTGTAATTGTGCCCAAGGTATCAGAGGATTCTTCATTGGGTCAAAACTCTGTTACAATAATGGGTTCCTTAATATAATAAAGCCCCAAGGGTCCAGGAGAGGACAACATCCTTGAAGATGACTTTGGAGACAATCATTTCCCACTTAGGTCTAGAACATATGGATTCATTAACAAATCAAAACTTGTTAAAGGGAACCAAGCAGCAGAATTTAGGGCTATAAAGTGAAGCCAGTGCCTCACAGACTCTGGGATACAGAATGCAATCATACCTTTACTTGAATGATTCCATGCTTAATTGCAGAGAAAAGTGTCATAAAACATCTGGAAAACAGGTCAGCGGATGATTGATGTGTCACTGCGTCACTATTTGGTTTTCTTTTTCCACCACTGTAGGCATACTTATTTTCTGTAAACCAAACCCTCCCCTTCCCTCTCATCTCTACTTTTAGTTTCTGGCTCCTGTGCACTGTCAGTATACTCCAGCCACGGGGCGAATGACAAACCTGAAAGTAGGGATGCAAGGAAAGGGGGAGGGTTTGGCTTACAGCAGAAAGGCATGCCCACAGGGGTGGAAAAGAAGCAGCTCCAAATAGTGACGCAGTGCTGCACACATCAATCATCTGTTGACCTGTTTTCCAGGAGTTTTATGACACTTTTCTCTGCAATCAAACATGGAATCATTCAAGTAAAGATATGATTGCATTCAGTATCCCAGAGCCTGTAAGGCACCGGCTTCACTTTATAGCCCTAAATCCTGCTGGTTGTTTTTTTCACATTTTTCCTAACTAGAGATTCGGGGCCGGTCATAAACAGATGAATATGTTCCCGGTAGCACTTTGACTTATTTAGCTTTTATATCCAGTCAAAAATCAATCAGCTTTCTCCCTATGTAAACTCCTGATGTGTTATGACAGCAAGTCAGATTATCTCTTTGCATTAGTGGCTCTGCTGTGTGCGAAAAAAACCCCAACACTTAAATGACTCCACATATCTCATCATGGATGCATTTATGCAGAAAAGTGCTCATATGGCGTGAGATCATGTACATGAGGTCTAACAGAAGAAAATTAAAGCGCTCAATCCCCCGACGCTGAACGTCACATTAGTCTATTACATTGTATGCACTAAGTAATTAACACAATTAGCAGTAGATATTGACCGGTGCATTAATGACTGTACTATATACTGTATTGAATTCACTATAACAACATACCGTACTCAAAATCACATATACAATCAAATTTATTTACAAAATCTATAAAAGGTAATACAAGAAGGACTGCAATATTATGGAACAAAATTAATGTAATTCAACAATTTCCCTGAAAATGATTTAAGGCTTGTGTAATGTTAAGATCCTCAAAAAAGACAAAATCTACAGTGGAGCGCTAAAGCAGCTGTGTGTCCCTCTATTCTCAGAATTGATGGGAATGCCCTGGCCAATCACTAAAATGGTTGTGCCACAAACAAATTGTACGTTTTAATTAATAGATCTTAGAATAAAATAAAGTTGCACAATTGGATGTGTTAAAAAAATGTTACTGTCCCGAGATAATCTTATAAATGTGTCCCTGTGTAATGTATGTGTCCGACCATTCAGGAACAGGTGGGATATACCACAGCTCCAGGCCAGAGGAGGAAGTAAGAGAGTATACAGACATTACAGCCGGGGATCACAGAATATAAGAGTATACAGACATTACAGCGGTCACAGATATAAGGTATACAGAATCAGCGATCAGGATATAAGAGTATACAGACATTACAGCCGGGATCACAGAATATAAGAGTATACAGACATTACAGCCGGGTATCACAGGATATAAGAGTATACAGACATTACAGCGGGATCACAGAATATAAGATTATACAGACATTACAGCCAGGGATCACAGAATATAAGAGTATACAGACATTCAGCGGGGATCACAGAATATAAGAGTTATACAGACATTACAGCCGAGGTATCACAGAATATAAGAGTATACAGACATTACAGCCGGGGATCACAGAATATAAGAGTATACAGACATTACAGCCAGGGATCACAGAATATAAGAGTATACAGACATTACAGCCGGGGATCACAGAATATAAGAGTATACAGACATTACAGCCGGGGATCACAGAATATAAGAGTATACAGACATTACAGCTGGGGATCACAGAATATAAGAGTATACAGACATTACAGCTGGGATCACAGAATATAAGAGTATACAGACATTACAGCCAGAGATCACAGAATATAAGAGTATACAGACATTACAGCCGGGATCACAGAATGTAAGAGTATACAGACATTAAGCCGGGGATCACAAAATATAAGAGTATACCGACATTACAGCTGGGGATCATAGAATATAATAGCTGCGTGTGACGGTACCTTAAGAGTATACAGAGATTACAGCTGGTGATCACAGAAAAGTAAAGTAATGTCTGTATACTCTTATATTCTGTGATCCCTGGCTGTAACGTCTGTATACTCTTATATTCTGTGATCCCCGGCTGTAATGTCTGTATACTCTTATATTCTGTGATCACCGGCTGTAATGTCTGTATACTCTTATATTCTGTGATCCCCGACTGTAATGTCTGTATACTGTTATATTCTGTGATCCCCGGCTGTAATGTCTGTATACTCTTATATTCTGTGATCTCCGGCTGTAATGTCTGTATACTCTTATATTCTGTGATCCCCGGCTGTAATGTCTGTATACACTTATATTCTGTGATCCCTGGCTGTAATGTCTGTATACTCTTATATCCTGTGACCCCAGGCTGTAATGTCTGTATACTGTTATATTCTGTGATCCCCTGCTGTAATGTCTGTATACTCTTATATTCTGTGATCCCCAGCTGTAATGTCTGTATACTCTTATATTCTGTGATTCCAGCTGTAATGTCTGTATACTCTTATATTCTGTGATCCCCGGCTGTAATGCCTGTATCCTCTTATATTCTGTGATCCCCAGCTGTAATGTCTGTATACTCTTACATTCTGTGATCCCTGGCTGCAATGTCTGTATACTCTCTTAGTCTTCCATCCCCCCTGCCCAGGAGCTATGGTGTATTCAACCTGTTCCGGCATGGTGGGACACATACATTACACAGGGGCACATTTATAATATCTTGGTACAGGAACATTTTGTTAATACACCCAGTTGTGAAACTTAATTTTATTTAAAGATCTATTTACATGTACAGTTGCTCCAGGCACAACCCTATAAGTGATATTATATCGTAACAATATTCAATCACTGAGGTGGGAATATCCTTCAAGGTTCTTTATTCTGCTATATTTCCTGGCTTCCTCTTGCTTCTGCTCAACTCAATGTTTATTCTCCAGCCAACATAGAGCCATAAGGTGATTCAGGTTCGATTTATGGTATCTGGGTGTTACATCCATAAATTAGCCCTAATTCACAGCGCTATATGTGAAACCTGCTGTAGTTCACTGTCCTGTTAAATAGAACTGACTCCAGAGAACTGTGAGATATCAAACCTGAGTGTAAAATGTAATAATGTAGTTTAAATAAATAAAGGAAGCTAAAAGAGGAAAGAATGTCAGTTCTTGAGTAATTAGGTGGCCGGCAATTCTTGACAGGTCAAGCTGTGCACACCGCCGTTCAGATTGAAAGTCTTTACAAAAGTATTTTACTTGCTTGAAATGTTATATTTAAACCAGTTAAAGTGAAAAGAAACAATTTCAAAGTCAGAAGAGTTCGGAGCTACAAAAGCGTACACTTGTCGCCTTCACACCATACAAGTGTCTATATTGAGGGTACAGTCTATCAATTTTCATTAATGGGTGTCTTTGAGGTCGGTGAGTGACTCTTTCTTAAAGAGGACCTGTCACCCCCCCTGCTGCATGGCAATCTAAATGCAGCACTGAATGCAGCATGTCTGCTGCATTCAGGGAAGGGGTCCCCCATGTGTCTGTATGCTGTGTACCCCGAGATATAGGCTTAGGAAAATTCACTGTTAGAAGCCATGAAGGCATTCCCTGTGGCTGGAGTGAGCTCGATTGACTGGGGGGCCATTCCCTCCCCCTCTGCCTCTCTGTGCCACCTCCTGCTGTGCTGTTTATGCTTTGTTCAGACAGCAGGGCAGGAATCTGGAGCTGACGTCAGGACAAATGATTTGCATGCTGTGTGCGGCAGGATGAGTGACAGAGAGGAGGAGGGCAGAACCTGCACTGCAGAAGCAGCACAGAGAGGCAGGGGGAGGGAATGGCTCCCCGTCAATCAAGCTCACTCCAGCCACAGGGAATGCCTTTATGGCTTCAAACAGTAAGTTTTCCTAAGGCTATATCTCGGGTACACAGCACACAGACACATGGGGGACCCCTTGCCTGAATGCAGCAGACATTCTGCATTCAGTGCTACATTTAGATTGCCATGAAGCAGGGGGGTGACATGTCCTCTTTAAAATCTTCTCTGGCCAGTGTGCAACTTGAAGGATGAAGCTTTGGTCTCCAAATTGGAAATTAGGAGAAGGTATTTAAAAAAGGATAAAAGTGACTGAAAAGCAATAAAATATTTATTTTAAAATATGATGAATATTACCGTATATACTCGTGTATAAGCCAACCCGTGTATAAGCTGACCCCCCTACTTTTGCCCCCAAAATCTGGGAAAACCTATTGACTCGTGTATAAGCCGAGGGTGGACCCCAGCACAGGTATACAGCCCCCAGCAGTGTGGTATACAGGCCCCCCAGTGGTATACAGGCCTCCCCAGTGGTAGTATACAGCCCCCAGCAGTGTGGTATACAGCAGCCTCCCCAGTGGTACATACAGGCCCCAGCAGTGTTACAGCAGCCTTCCCGGGGGTATATACAGCACCAGCCCAGGGGTATATACAGCACCAGCCCCAGGGGTATATACAGCAGCAGCCCCAGGGGTATATACAGCACCAGCCCCAGGGGTATATACAGCACCAGCCCCAGGGGTATATACAGCACCAGCCCCAGAGGTATACAGGCCCCCCGTCAAGATCCAGGGCCCCCCCCCTTGCTCGGCAACCTGTAAAGTAAAATCATTATACTTATCACTGTCCTGTCGCCACAATCCCGCCGCTGCCGACATCACGCTCCTCCGTCTTCATTCAGCGTCTTCCGGCTTCCTGTGGTCGGCGCAGACAATGACGTCATTGCCTGTGACCACAGGAAGCCGGAAGAAGACGGATGAAGCCGGGGATTGTGATGTCGGTAGCGGCGGGACGGCGGCGACAGGACAGTGATAAGTATAATGATTTTACTTTACAGGTTTGCCGAGCAAGGGGGGGGGGGCCCTGGATCTTGATGGGGAGGGCCTGTATACTGATGGGGGTGGCGGGCGGTATACTCGCGTATAAGCCGAGGGGGGACTTTTCAGCCGAAATTTTGGGCTGAAAAACTCGGCTTATACGCGAGTATATACGGTATTCAGTTTTTGAAAAGAAAAAGTAACATCACCGGGATACAGAATATAAGATAACAGAAAACAGCCAGAAATATCAGGATACAGAGTAAAGACAGTAAGCGGGATCACAAATATAGTATAACTTCACCAGTATCACAGAAAAGTATCAGACATTACGCTTCATCAGGTATGATATACAACTATAAGGATGACAGAATTACATGAAAACATGGTGGGGATCACATATAAAGAAAGATTCCTTATATTCCAGGTATCACTAATATAGAGTTACAGACATTACGCGGGTTTTCCAGATTAGAGTCCATTACAGCGGATCACAAATACTAAGTATCCAGATCATTACACCGGGGATCAGCAGTTTTATAGAGTATCAGACAACGCCGTCGGAAAATAAAGAGAAAAATCACTTGCATAAACAGCATTACGGTATCTTGATATTACATTTGGGTCAGAAATAGAGTCAGACCTGACAGCAGAGTCCAGAAAGAGTATGACATTACACCACACAGTGTGAAGTGCTACCTTAGCCGGAGCTGCAGATATAAGCGATACCAACATTGTGGGGATTCAAGAATCTAACCAGTGGTGTGAGTTTTAGTATAAGAGATTGTCCAAGTGGGATACAGAACTATATGTCTGATTCTCATATTTTTGATTCCTCACTTATGCCCTGGTATCTATTTCTGGATCCCTCTTTCTGTTCTTTTATCTTACCATTAGCAGGAGCTTTTATATACCTATTCCCAACTGTGGACAATACATTAAAGGGGCACATAAATGCTCTGGTACAGTGCTTTGTTAAAACCATTTTAATCTAATTTAATTGAAATCTATACATGTAAATTGTCAGTGAGCAAATAAGTTTTTTCAACCCAAATATTCTTACACTGGATGTGAATTCCTTCAAGGTTTTTTTTCTGCTATATCTCGGTTCCAGTTGCTTCATAAATCAATTCTATAACCCCAGAAACATAGAAGCATTAGGTGTTCAGGTTGCGATTTGGTTCTGGATGTACGAATAATCCAATTGGCTAGTGAACTGGTTCTTAGCATTCTTTTGCTGACTGAGAATTTATCAAAAGTGAAACAAAATTAATCATGTATAATTGAAATAAGGAGCCAAAGAGGTAAAACCTTGAGTAATTAGGTGGCCGCAATCTTGCGGCAACTTCAACGCGTTTTGAAAGTCGTTACAAAAGTATTTTAACTTCTTGAAATATTAAAAACCAGTTATATGAAAAGAAACAATTTCAAGTGAGAAGAGTTCGGTACTGAGAAAAGCGTCATTGTCTTAACATACAAGTTTATATTGTTATATTTTCATTATAAAGAGCCTTTGAACTATGGCTCTTCTTAAAGATCCCCTCTGTGAAACCTAATGCAATATGCAGCATGCTGGCTTCATTAGGGAGGGATCATGTGTTTGTTTGAGTGGTTATCACTGAATTGAGGCTTAAAAATCTTTATAGTTAAAGCCATAGGGAGTATGTGGCTGTGAGTGATTGACTGGGGGATTTTTGTAAATCGACTTATGTGAATGTTAAGGTTCACCGGATTCGGCTAGATTTTAAAAACAGGTTCGGGATCTGGAACCCATACAAGTCAATGCTGACCTGAACTGTGCTGAAAAATGGCTGTAAAATGGTTGTCGTAAGCGATAGGGGTGCTGTAAAAGAAAGCAAAATGGGGCAACTGCCCTGCAAACATGTAAATATGGAATAAATTTAAAAAAGAATGGCATGAGCGCATGCCTATTTTTGGTAACGAGGGCAGGTAAGGCAGAAGCTGTGGGCTGCAACCCTCCCTGTCCGCTTTACCTTGGCTGCTTAGCAAAAATAGAGGGGACCCCACACCATTTTTTCATTTTTTAAATCAATATTTTTTTTAAAAAAAGATCGTCACACAAAATTTCAATAACCAGCAATCGTAAAGCAGAAAGCTGAGGGATGGTATTATCAGGATAGGAAGGCCAAAATATACCAGCCCGCAGCTGCCCAAGTTGCTGTGTATCCATTAGATGTGCCAATTCTATGCTTTATCCGACTCAACTCGATTGCCCTGGTGTTTTGGCAATTGGGGTAATAAGTTAATGGGGTTGATGTCAGCTCTTAATTGTCAGCTGGCATCAAACCTTTGTGTTAGTAATGGAGAGGGGTCTGCGTGTTCGAGGTTGAGCCCTGGTCACCCCGATGTCCAGTACGAAATGGCGAACTTTACAGTTCGGGTTTGCTCAGCTCTGACAGGGAGCCTAAGCCTATACTTCTATGCTGCAAGTGTAATATTAGCCCAGATAATGTCAGTATATCAGTTTACAGCCTACAGTCCATTTCATCGTTATTTATATTCTTAGTTTTCATTTAAAACACCATTGAAGCAGAAAACATTTGGCAAGAAAACGACAAGATAAACTCTGATCATTTACATTCCATTAAGTACTTATTTTACAGTTTTCTCACGACTATCATCATAAAGCAATTCAACTTCATATTTTACACGTCATAAAACAAGTGCGGATTAGTGGGCGACGAGCAGCAGGGACGAATCTCGCAGGAAATTGAAACGGAATGATATTTTGATTTTAACGCTTCTCCCATATCGTTGCGATGTCTGGCTGCAGCGATGAGTCACTTACATTGGCAGCAATTGTAAAACTATATAAAAGGCATGATACATTATAATAATATTAGGCAGTGAAAAATATTATGACAGTTCAGACAAACCAATCTCTGTGCAAGTGCATTTACGCAACAAAGGAGGCTGCCATTATGTGGGCTCAAATAATATTTATTAATATGCTGCATTGTGAATCAGGGCATTATCATCATTGGTCATGAGACTTTCGGTGTCTATTGATCTCAATACTTCAATAGAGGACAGTCTATTTAATGCTGGAATCATATCAGCTAGTGAAATGTATAGGAATACTTTTAAAAGCTACAGCTTCCAACTGTAAAATTTTCTTAGGGTGCTTTCACACCTGCGCTCCGGTGCGTTATGCAGCATTCCGCTAGCGCAGGTGGTAGCACAGTGCAAGCACGGCGTAACGCAGCTGAGCGCAGATGAAAAGATGTGCACTAATGCCGCCATTACCTGGTATGGGCGAGCGCAGCTCAAACGGAACCTGGATGCGAAAGTGTGAAGAGGGGTTGTTGCAGAGCGCATGCGCTAGTCCGGATGCACCGGAAACACGTCATGCGACGTTTCCGGTGTGTCCAGACTAGCACATGCGCTCTGCAACAACCCCTCTTCTCTTCACACTTGCGCTTCCGGGTTCCGTTTGGCTGCGCTCGCCCATACCTTATAATGGAAGAGGTAACACACAGTGCTTCATTTGCGCTCCGATGCGTTAGGCTGCACTTGCACTGCACTACCACCTGGCTAAAGCAATGCACCGGAGCGCAGGTGTGAACTGGGCCTTATAGGATATGCTTTCCATCAAATACAGTGGAGGAATCTACGATGACAAGCATACGGTCCAGGAATGTGCTTGTAATCTGAATCACTTGTCCCCTATGTGACATCCTGCAGCGCTGGCATAATCCCGCTGGAATTGCGCATTGTATGAACACCGATGCGTAATACCAGTGGGAAAAATGGGCTCCTATGGGAGAAATCGACTTGGTCATTCTTTTTACGTCCACGCTTTCTCCCATAAAAGCGCTGCGTAGTCTTACGCATTGTCTAAACGGCAAAAGTGAATTTACATTCACTTCGCCGGCAGACGCACTAGCACTTTTTTGGAAAAGCGCGTGGAAAAAGGCGCATAGTGTGAACGTAGCCATAAGGTCAAATGCTAAGTGAATTGCCAGGATGCAGCCGACCCAATGGTAAAGACGGGGGCAACACAGGTGCAAAATACTGATGTGACGACCACTCTCAGCCTACCATAATATGGAAGGGATGATTGCTGGTGTTATATATGCATCAGTATTTTGCACTGTGTTGCCCCGCCTTTATCCTTGGGGCTGGCTGCATCCTGGGAGTGCATTTCGTATGTGACTTTGTGGCTGTTTTCTGTGAATTTTTTTTGATAATCAATCAACTACTAATGATGAGAGAATAGTAGGATATTCGAGTTCGGATTAGTCTAGGCAAATACTTTGAACTGTTCCAGTATTCGTCATGAATAATGAACCTAATGCAAGACAATGGGGAACTCGAATAGTTTTCTAGAAGATTTCCCTGAAACCTATTTGAGTTCCACTTGCATTAGGTTCATTGTGACGAATACTGGGACAGTTCAAAGTATTCGGTTAGACTAATCCGAACCCGAATATCTTACTATTACTCATCACTATGAACTACACTATCTAACTGCTATTCAATTTTTTTATCACTTCTTTTTGATGACACGTTGTTTGAGAATCCCAGTGTATTCTGGGTACTCAAGAAGCGTCATAAAGGGGCAGAGGCTGCCCCCTTCCTGAAACAACGCATCATCAGCGATGTTCATTTCAGGGACTGTGCAAGTCTCTGTGTGCCGTGCACTGTGTAATGTGCACAATGACAGCATGCTCTGTGTTGCTGGCTCAAATCAGTAGAAGTGATCCAGCAAGAGAGCGTTGGAAAAATACCCAGCATGCTGAAAACTGCGCTCCCCCCGCAAGTCACGTTATTATTTTCTGCATACAGGGTATTCAAGGCTGGTTTCACACTGCAGTTTTTTCCCTGATCAGGTTCCATCCAGTTTGAGGAACTTGCAGAGAAAAACTATAATTGACAGATTGACTCCTGTTCTGAGTTTTGGAGACACTCCTAGTTTTGGCCCACAAACCGGATGGACACTGATCAGGAAAAAAACTGCAGTGTGAAACCAGCCTAACACCGCTCTGTTGCAGATTCAGTACTACTCTTTTGAGCCGGCAATAGAGAGTGTGCTGTCATTGTGCACATCGCACAGGAACTAGCCCAACCCCTGAAACATGCATCACTGATAAAGCTTCATTTCAGGGAGAAAGTAGAGGCTGCAATGGTGACCGCAGACTCTGCCCCCTGCTCTGATGATGCTTTGAGTATTCCAGCATGCACTGGGATTCTTAAACAAAGCGCATCATCTAAAAGGAAGTAGGAAAAAAAATAGAATAGAAATTAGATAGTGTAGGAAGGAGAGGGAATTTTTAACAAAAGTATATTAGAAAATTGTTTAGATTATGGCACTAAATAGATCGAGATTTAGAGTGAAAATTACTTTAGCCTTCGGACCACTGCTTTAAGACTCCAACTAATTCAGTGATCAAGCTGTCACTAACACTGGATTTGCAGATGCATTTAAAAGGGTTTTCCCATGAATTAAGTTCATTTTAATCAACAGATCTTGGAATAATAATAATTTCCACAATTGGATGTGTTTAAAAATTTTTGTTTCTGACCATGCACGGAACACGGTCTGATCATACCACGTCTCCTGGGCAGGGGAGGACGGAAAGAGAATATACAGACATTACAGCACGGATCACAGATTATTCTTTTTAGGAGGTAAAACATTTCTCTGCCTGTTTATAACAAATGTTTTACCTCAAAGAAACAATTATTTGTGATCCTGTGCTGTAATGTCTGTATACTCTATTTCGTCCTCCCCTGCTCCGTGCACGGTCAGAAACAAAAATGAAACTGTACGTAGCAGGGACACATACATAAGATTATCTCAGCACAGGAACATTTTTTTTAATCACATCCAATTGTGGAAATTATTATTATTACAAGATCTATTGATTAAAATGAACTTTTCAATTAACTTCGTTCATGGGAAAACCCCTTTAACGATGCATTGATTTGATTCGTTGGAAAAGTTGACTGACAACCGCTCTGTAACGCTCTAATCGTGGCCAAATCAGTTGTTAACAAGCTTTTCCATAAGAAATATAAGAACAGGAAAGTGAAGAACAGAACAGAAAAACTTAGGCTGGCTTCACACTTGCAGATGGATCTGCAGCGTTTTGCAGATGCATCTGCAAGTGTGAGCATGCTGACCGCGGCCCTATGTTTATAATAGGGCGCACGCGGTGTGAAAGCTCTCATTCACTCCTATATGTGTACTGTCAGCAGGCGTATGCCTGCTGACAGATCACACACTCCCGTCCGCACTGTGGACGCGAGATGTAGCGTCCATGCTGCGGGCGGGAGAGTGTGATCTGTAAGCAGGCATACGCCTGCTGACAGTACACATATAGGAGTGAATGAGAGCTTTCACACCGCGTGCGCCCTATTATAAACATAGGGGCCGCGGTCAGCATGCTCACACTTGCAGATGCATCTGCAAAACGCTGCAGATCCATCTGCAAGTGTGAAGGCAGCCTTAACGTACAAATTACGTAAAATTAGTAATGAACGATTCTTGGAGTTTGCTATCCGGGCAATGTTCACTATATTGTTGAGTCGCCAATAAAATGAATGTTACAGCCGCTCCGAACACTCAACATTTGATGAATTGCTCCAAGAATGTAATTATGTGTAGTTTTCCTTACTTGAAACTACTGGTAGTTTTACAGGTCACTGAAAAAACATGATCTGTATCCATCAGAAAGGAATAGCTGCTTCTCACATCCAGACCAAGATATATTATAGGAGGCGTTGAGAGGGAGATGGATATGTGCGTGGCGCGGATGATTCCCAGACATCTTCAGTCTGGACATTTGATATCCTGGAACATTCATGTATGCTGTGCAAATACACTTTCTGATTAGTCCTTTTGAAAAACACACAATCGACTGTGACACACATGATACTTGGTAGATAAGCTGCCATCTGTCCGAAAATATTCCTACATCACGAAAAAAAGTGCACACAATGTGAATACTAATTACGGAGTTTGGATAATCTATTTTTAAAAATATTAATGACCTGACAAAGGTATGACGTAGAGGGAAGTCGAGAGTAGAGATGACACCTGCTAGGAATAGACCCTTGACTATGGCTGAGAGACACAGGAAGGAAGATATTACCCTAAGAACATAGGACGGGAACTCTTATGGGAAGATAGATCTTATTTGGAAAATGGTTAAACAACGCATTTTGGAGCCATGCCGTATACAATGCCGTATAACTGATGAAGGAACGTATACAGCTTCAATACTACTACTTTTCTAGATGACTGTGTGTGTGACGGCCTGTAGCTTGGGAGCCAGATGTGGCTCGTGGTCCCATGATGTGTGGCTTGTGGATGTCTTCCAGCTTGATGGATGAGCACCTGGTTTAGCAAACAGCTATGAAGAGTACATCTTCTTATGGTGACTTAAGTGAGTAGCTCCACACAGAAGAGCAGATGTGAATAGGAGTGAAATAGGAACCCCTGGATCTTGGTATACTGCCTCAGTGTGTTGTCTGAGGAAAAGCTTTAACTATCATTATACCAGTAATGGAGTAATAAGAAAACTAATAAGTGAAGAATTTGCACTTCTTTAAGAGTTAAAAAAATGTTAAAAGTTTGCTTGGTCTTTTTTATTTTACTTTTGTTATCCTAAACGTCTTCTTTACAGCTCTGTCTGGGGTTATTCTTTACAGCCCTGCCCGGGGTTATTCTTTACAGCCCTGCCCGGGGTTATTCTTTACAGCCCTGCCCGGGGTTATTCTTTACAACCCTGCCCGGGGTTATATTTTACAGCCCTGCCCGGGTTATTCTTTACAGCCCTGCCCGGGGTTATTCTTTACAACCCTGCCCAGGATTATTCTTTACAGCCCTGCCCGGGTTATTCTTTACAGCCCTGCCCGGGGTTATATTTTACAGCCCTGCCCGGGGTTATTCTTTACAGCCCTGCCCGGGGTTATTCTTTACAACCCTGCCCAGGATTATTCTTTACAGCCCTGCCCGGGGTTATTCTTTACAGCCCTGCCCGGGGTTATTCTTTACAGCCCTGCCCGGGGTTATTCTTTACAACCCTGCCCGGGGTTATATTTTACAGCCCTGCCCGGGGTTATTCTTTACAGCCCTGCCCGGGGTTATTCTTTACAACCCTGCCCAGGATTATTCTTTACAGCCCTGCCCGGGGTTATTCTTTACAGCCCTGCCCAGGGTTATTCTTTACAGCCCTGCCCAGGGTCATTCTTCACAGCCCTGCCCAGGGTTATTCTTTACAGCCCTGCCCGGGGTGATTCTTTACAGCCCTGCCCGGGGTGATTCTTTACAGCCCTGCCCAGGATTATTCTTTACAGCCCTGCCCAGGGTTATTCTCTACAGCCCTGCCCGGGGTGATTCTTTACAGCCCTGCCCGGGTTATTCTTTACAGCCCTGCCCTGGGTTATTCTTTACAGCCCTGCCCGGGGTTATTCTTTACAGCCCTGCCCGGGGTTCCTCACCAGTCCCAAATTTTTATTTTCCAATAGAAGTCCTGTAAATTTTGTTCAATTTTTATGGACTTGTGATGGAAAATTAAAAAAAAAAAACAGGGGAATCGGACAGTCTTATGAGGAAACAAGGGATCTGAAGGGGAGTATGCTTATTTTTCATTATGCTTGAAATAGAAGGTCTGGTCAATGAGATTTAGCATAGGCACTTGATATCACCATATTGAATCACCTTCCCAAAGTTGAAATATCCAAATACTGTTCGAATAAATAATGAAGAAGAAACAAATTATACAACAAGTGGAGCGATATCTTTTTTTACAATGGAATATATATCAGGACAGATGTGAACTCACATTAAGAAATGCCAGTGGAAGAAGAAATTGAAACGGCTGAATTACACCTGTACAGAGATGGGATATTTCCAATGAACTGTTAAACCTCCTATTACTCGGGTCACACAGCAAATTTAAGACATTTAGCCCTGTCAACTCCAATTTCATGGGGTAATTGGAATTAGATTCGAGTGTTCAGATATGCCGAAAATGTAAACATGACACCGGAGAGGACTATTTCTAGGAAGCGCGTAATGTAAGAACTTGTAGGCGAACGTCAAGATACAAGGCCGATGTAACATGAAACAGAGTTCTGGGCTCGTGGAGCTGCCAGTCATGAGTCGTAACAGAATGTCGCACATGGCAAAGTGCATCCCTGTTAATCTCGCTACAGTAGCTGTATGAAGAGAATCCAATAAGTGGCTACAAATGAGATTTAGAATGATACTGTGCGAGGATTATTGTATCTGAGGTCTATTGCAGGAGCCCCAAATCCCCTACAGACTGCAAAGTGATGACTATGGGATTTTTTCTTTGCCGCAATTTTATGCAAGCGATCCCAAAATGATTCCCAATTAGGGATGAACAATTATATCTCTCAGCTTCACGTTTTTTGAAAAGTAATATATGTGGTAGAATATATCAGTATAATAACAAAGGAAAAGGGGGGTTAGTCCCCACATTTAGGACAAGGAGGTTGTCTTAATCCAGGGAATTTGCATAGATCGGTCAAAGCAGCTCCAGGGTATAAAATGGTCCAGCAAATGAATAAAATGCTAAGCCTTCCTAAAACTTCACTTTTAATAATATATTCAAATCTCCATACAAATAAGAATAACATACCCGCGTATTTCAGCAGGTAGTCATAGTCATGGATAAGGCTAATTGCTGAAACACGTAGATCTGATAGTATATTAAAATCTGTATACAAATAAGACTAACAAACCTACGCATTTTGGCAGGTAGTCTTCGTCAATTCGTCATGGTTAAGGCCATCAAAGGAAACACGTAGGTCTACTAGTATATTAAAATCGCTATACAAATAAGAGTAACTTAACTACGTATTTCAGCAGGTAGTATTAGTCATAGCTACGGCTACCTAATGAAACGCGTAGATCTAAGTGTATATTAAAATTTCCATACAGATAAGAGAAACATTCCTATGTATTTCAGCAGGTAGTCTTCGTTATGGCTAAGGCTATCAGACAAAACAAGTAGGTCTGTTAGTACATTAAAATCAGCAAACAAATAATAATGACATACCTATGTGTTTAGTCTTGGTTAAGGCTACCTGCTGAAACTCGTAAGTCTGTTACTCTTATTTGTATGGAGATTATAATAGAATATTAAAATTGACGTTTTAGGAGGCTTGGCATTTTATTCATTTGCTTGACTTTTGTCTCTGCAGTGAATATCTCAGTATTGCGCACCACATGCAGGCAACGAAGTACAGAGTTGTATGGACTCTACAATAATTGAGACCAATTATTATAGATGCAAGGGTTGAAATCTCACTGAGGCCTTGCGGTTTAGGGAACCAAAATGGTCTCTTTGGCGCATATGAAAAGACTATTCCTATTAAAAACCTTCGATAGTTGGGGCCCAAGTGTCCAGCTGAAGATTTTGATTGGAGACTCATGAGCTTCAAGTTATGCCATATACTACGTATTTGGTGAGTTTTTTACCTCAGGATTTGTAGCAAAAACCAGGAGTGGGTGATAAATACAGAAGTGGTGACGTGTTTCTATTGTTCCACTCCCTGGCCTTGGTTACAAATCCTGAGGTAAAAACCCACAAAAAACTCAATGTGTGCACATGGCCTTATAGGACTTCACCTGACCTCTTAGGCCACGTGCACACGTTCAGTATTTGGTGAGTTTTTTACCTCAGGATTTGTAGTCAAAACCAGGAATAGAACAATCAGAGTAAAAACACGTCACCACTTCTGTATTTATCACTCACTCCTGGTTTTGGCTTACAATCCTGAGGTAAAAAAGTCACCAAATACTCAAGGTGTGCACAGGGCCTTGTAGCCTATGGGACTCTTCAGACCTGTGTATTTTCGTGGACCGTGCCTAACCACGGACCATGTGTAATATGGCTCCAAGTTATGGACTAATCTCGTCAATGCAAGTCTATGTGTCCAAGAAAAAATTGGATGCCATTTGAGTGCTGCCCATACTGCCAAGATTATTTGCCAGGGGAAGATTAAGAAACCTCCATTAGGTTTTTTCTTGCAGTCAAGTAAAAACAGATGAAACTGATGGTAAAAACCAACATATCGTCACAACAATGAAGAAGATCTCATGCAAAACATTTATGACACTTGGAACAATTTTTGGGTGCAAGGAAAATAATAAATGTCGGAATGAGCCATTAATCGGTAACATCACCTGGAATGTAAGTGTAATAATGTCTTATAATCTGCTCTATCCTTATTAATACTAGGTAAACTATAAGAGAGGCACAAGTCCAACAGGGTCTTATCTGTTGAGTGGAAAATGATTGAAAAACGGAGACCTGCTCACTTTATCGGTTGTGTGAGACACAACTACTGGGATGGCTGGATACTGGGTGCAGCAGTCCCAAGACTGTAGAAGTGCAGACAATGGAGTAAAAGGGTTAAAATTGCACTGCAAGAAAATCAAAGCAAAATCCTAAAACAGTGATTTATTCACTGCGTATCGGAGATGATTTTCCTGCTTTAGGACAATTGCATGTGTTTGTCCTGAAGAAGGAGTATGCACTCCAAAACAGTGCTGTGGAGTCGGTAAGCCAAACATCCGACTCAGAGTCCTCAATTTCCCTGAATCCGATTCAGACTCCACGCAAAATGGACACCTACTCCATGACTCAGGCTCCATAAACAGGGCTGTGACTCCGTCTTAATGTTCCCTGCATCCGACTCCAACAAAATGGAAACTGACTCCACGACTCCAGTTCCATAACCATGGCTGTGAAGTCAGTAAGCCAAACATCCGACTCCTCAATTTCCCTGAATCAGACTTGGACTCCACCCAAAATGGGCACCGACTTAGACTCCACAGCTCTGCCCCAAAACGCATCGAGTAAGTTACTTTCCCACAAGTTGCTTCAATCTCCCTGCAACTGCAGCGCAGTTTAAAACTCTTGCACTCCACTGTCTGCATTTCATATCCGTATTAATGTCTGATTCTATTTTTATAGATGAAAGGGTTGAAAAGATCAACTGCACATCAGATGTCGACGCCATAAAACAATGCGGTGTATCTGTGCTGTGTGAATACCTTAAGTAGCCTGCGCTGACAAGTCATGTTGCAGAATTTGACATGTGCACCATATGCCAGAGGAAAAGCCAAGAGCCGTCTAGGAACAAAAATAGCCCGGTAGCATTTTTTGCCTCCAGCACTGATGCATTTGTGGCAATATTTGTTAATTAAAGATTAGCTTAACAGATTTCCCCAGCTGGCTTTGACATATTTAATTTAAAATAGATCCAGCGTGCCATGCCAAAGATTGTTCTGCCGCAGCTATATTTAGCTAATTGGATGGGTTATAAAAAAAGGAGTTTTCCTTTATTTTTAATTTTTTATTTGTGTGTGTAAAACGTCAAGCCACTCACATGCCCGATCTAGCAAGTCACAAAGCTTTCTTCTCACCATCCGTGCTAAATAACACGCATCAAATTAGAACTTCTCTTTTTTAAGGTACTTATAAAATATGAATTAGCAGAAGACACTTGCACGGAAGGATGTCAGCCTTCCCCTAATTACCTGGATCCATCTAAAAAAACTCTTCAACATCCCAGAAACTTTCTAAACTAAACTTTCCTCTGCCCTGCGGACAATATCAACCAGTTACATGTGCCCGCAGTGCCCAGTATGAACACTCAGGACATTTGCCTGGCCATAGACCCTGTGAGGTAGCAACCGGCTATATTGTAAATGGCCGGTATGTATCATACAGGTGCAGATCTGCTGAAATGTAAACCTGGAATGTTTGTTCTGGGACTTGTAATTCCACCAGGTTTTAGTAATACATTGAAGGCCAGATTCACAGGATGGTCAGCAAGTGCTGGGCTGGACTGACCATCCACATACCTCTCATCCACTGGCGTGTCTCATGTGATATAATGAATCTGTGTTTGCTCATTTGCCTTTCCTTCACCTTTCTTCTGTTTTTGGTTAGGTTGGATTGAGGTTTTCCTTCCTTGCATTTATTATTGCTCCTTAGTCCACTTGTACACATCCTTTAAGTTTCCTCACCTGGGGTTCCAATCTATCTCTGCATGCTTGCCCTATCTTGTTTGTTTCACATAGCTGATTCCTCCAGAGGCAAGATAAACAACTCGGCGGCTTTTCATGCAGACGGGTCTGAGATGTGGTATTTTAGTTTTGCGTCTAGGGATAGTACAGTCTGTGCAAGAACCATTACGGTGTTGTGCAGCTAAGGATACAAGTCTGTAAAGGAACCAGTAGGGTGTTCTGCAGTTAGGGATACTAGTCTGTACAGGAACCATTAGAGTGTTGTGCAGCTAGGGATACTAGTCTGTACAGGAACTAGTAAGGTGTGGCTGCAGTGTGATAGGAATTATTCCCCTTTACCCATGTTGGGATACTTCTGCAAATAACAGATTGTGAAGGAAATGGGAGCAGGGCAGCTATTACATTTGTGGCGCCCCCCGTGGACCGGTTGCCACTAGATGGCGCAGCAGCTGGAATTGGTAAGTTGGTCACCCCAACACACACACCCAACACACTCCGCTCCCAAGACTAGGACTCTTTGCCCAGCAACGGGATGGCGGGAGGAGACAAGTGGAAGGTGGGAAGTTAGGACAGAACCCGGTTAGGGGAGGTATCAAAAGGACACAACACCAAGTTCAGAAAAGCCAGTCAGCCAAGCAACACCAAAGAGTCATGTTCAGTCAGAAGGAGAGGTGAGAACACCATCATACAGGACTGAGAGGACACAGACACAGTGGCCTGTGCCACCATGAGACTTGTCCGGGTCCCGGGCTGTAGACCATGGTGAGAGAAGGAAGGAGACCAAGGGGTGCTCGGATCAGAGGGGATAGAGGAACTGGGCCTGAACCAGAGTGCAGGCTCTGCTGTAGTGACCAGGAAGCTCTACCCTCCAACCACAAACCCCGGCGGGGTGCGGGGTCTTTATGTCCCGCGACCCAACCTCCAGCCCAGTGAAAGGAAGGCTGCCGTGTTAGAGCTAGGCGACCCATCAGGTCACCCACTGAAAGCTTGTGGCCTCTGGGCCGTAGCTAGCAAGCAGACAGACTGAAAAGGCCCATGAAAGGAACACAAAAGGGGGTGATTATGATGAGCCATCCCGGCTGCTTAGACCACAACGGAGCTGCCACTGTGCTGTTTGTAAACTAACCAGATGCTGAGCAAGAGAGTAAACCCGGTTAGAGCTCGATGTTGTGTGAGACTGTGATTACTGCGCCTGGTGGGAGATAGACCGATTTCGTGAACCGGCAGCCGGAGACTGCCTGACTGTTCCGTGAACCCTGCACCTCCTATGAGCCTTGTACCACTTTCTTCGGTTGGCCTGTGGATCTGCTCTTCCCGTGGAGAGCTGAATCATCCTCGCTGCTACTCCCACCATCCCCAGCGGTCCCGACTGCAGCAGCGGCGATCTCGGCCGCACTTCACGGGTGGCATCACGACACTCTTTTATTTTTGTATTATTTTATCTTTCTCCATTTTTCCATTCCTTTTTAACTGCTCGCCCGACGAGGAGATCACGGACCGGGCAACGCCACCGTGACATGCTGCAGCCCCAGACGACGTCGAGAAGGCCTAGTTCCGAGTCCCTCACGGTCCCTGCCAGGGGCGAGACACATTCACTATTGTGATTGGTGAATCCATTTGTTATGTATAGAGGCCTTTGTAACCCCGCCTCTGCTCATAAGAAGTCTGATGAAAACTCAATAAAAAGACAGGAAGCAGGAAACTATAAAAAAAACTCTAGTGGCCAGATTGAAAATTGCAAGATTTCTATTTTTCTTATTAAAAAAAGAATGTGTTTTGGAGAAAAGAAGTTACAAAAACCTGATTTAAACAATAGGGCAATATCTGAATATAGCTTCCATTTACCGTAAATAGGAATAGTGAATTGTCAAATGTGACACTAAATTTAAAGATAGTACACCCTTGCATTTGCTTTTAATAGACTCCATGCAGATCGGAACTACCTGAATAAATAGGCAATTCTGCTTTATGTGCAACTGTCCAAAATAAAGTAAATATTAAAGTGACACGACCGTTCCATATTTCTGTGCCATCTACTACATGTTTGGCAGCACAATTTATTTTATGTAAGAATTATTAAAATGTCGAGCTTGAAAAATAGCCACAGAGAAAAAAGGAATCCTGATCGCAGGGGAAGGAAAGCAAACACGAGCAACGCCGAGTCCACTGTGTCAAATTCTGTTAAGTGATTAGTCAGCAAAGCTAGATTACCATGGAGTCCTCTGGAGGGAAACACTGCCCGGGGCTCACGTAATAACTGCTTTTGATTGAAGAAGTATATGTATTTTTTCTTTTTTTTTTTTCTACAGTCAAGTTATAAATCACCATCATTTTCAACATAAATAAATCATTTTACAAATTATATATTTTAAAGCCTTTGGAGAAATATACTGAAGTTTTAATATTTTTAATCTTACACATACCGGTAGTACCGTGTTTCCCCGAATATAAGCCAGTGTCTTATATTCTTTTTACCCCCAAAAGTCCCACTATGCCTTATTTTCGGGGTATGGCTTATATTAGAAAAAAAAAATGACGATTTTTTTTTTAACCAAAAAGTTAACATTTATTAACATGCTGAACAGTATGGTAGTCACCACAAAACAATTTTATTAAACCAATGTCTCAAGAATATCTTGTTACAACCGTATCATGACGTATTTCCATGTATAACATGTAAAACAACGAACTACCACACAGCCTCACCAGAGGGTCACAGGCCCCTTACAGAATCACACACAGCCCAGAGGGTCACAGGCCCTTACAGTATCCCACACAGCCCAGAGGGTCACAGGCCCTTACAGTACGGTATCCCACACAGCCCAGAGGGTCACAGGCCCTTACAGTACGGTATCCCCATCCACCCTACAGCATCCACCAGCCAGAGGGTCACAGGCCCTTACAGTACGTATCCCACACAGCCCAGAGGGTCACAGGCCCTTACAGTATCCCACACAGCCCAGAGGGTCACAGGCCCTTACAGTACAGTATCCCACACAGCCCAGAGGGTCACAGGCCCTTACAGTACGGTACTTCCCACACAGCCCAGAGGGTCACAGGCCCTTACAGTACGTATCCCACACAGCCCAGAGGGTCACAGGCCCTTACAGTATCCCACACAGCCCAGAGGGTCACAGGCCCTTACAGTACGGAGTATCCCACACAGCCCAGAGGGTCACAGGACCCTTACAGTACAGACAAGGAAACATTACGGTACATTTTGTGATTTCCTTACTTGGTAATGGTGGCTTCCCCTAATGGATTCCTCCGCGGTGCAGGGTGTAGGTGTGGCTGTTTCGTCTTGCAGGAGCGTCTGGGCCAATCAGCGCTCGAGATGCTGGGGAGCCGCTTGGCCAATCAGAGTGCAGGGGCAGCGGTGACGTCAGGCTGGGCGCGGGGCACACAGAAAATGAACCCCATGCACTCAGGGCCACCAGCGGCTGCACATGAGCGCAAAGGAGGACAACACAGACCCCGGAGGACAGTGGGGACAGCAGGGACAGAGGGGACCGAGGCAGCGGCGATGCATATAAAAACGTACCATGGCTTATATTTTACAGTTTAGTATGGCTTATTTTTGGGGTATGGCTTATATTAGCCGCCCCTCCTCTACCCCCCACTATGGCTTATTATCGGGGGTGGCTTATTATCGGGGAAACAGGGTAAGAGGAACCTGTTTCAAGATTTTTAATGGCAAAGCTGGAGCAATGATCGGGTGTACTTTTTAACCACATTCTAAACAATCTATTCCAAAAAGATTTCTTATTCTTCATATGAATGAATGCTAACAAACACACCAGACGTCATGGGGACAGAGCTGGAGAAACTACAGCTGGTTTCACGTTTCTGTTTTTCGAAATTTCCGGGTATGCATGTAAAACTTGTATCCCCCCGGATTCTTATGAATTCCAGACTATACGTTTTCTAGCTCCTCCTTGTACCTCTAGCTCCTCCCTCCTTTTGTTATCATAGAATCTTTTCAGTAACAACTGCCATTTCCAACTGCCATCTCCTATCTCAGTGATGGGAAAGTCTTCACTGAATACAGATTTTACATCACAATTGAGAATTGTGATAATTTCTGATCAATCCTGGCAGAGAAAGAAGCAGATTTCTCTGCTAAGATATATTGCAAAGTTGATTAATTTCATGTGTAGTATTGATTAATGAAATAAAAATGAAAACGACAATTACACTTTAAGACAAATAAGTGACAATTAATCAAGGAGGATTAGGTATTGTAATAGTCTGAATACTGTGACCTTTAAGTGCTCTAGCTCCGCCCCCATGACTCCTGGTATAAAAAGTTGTTTTCTGGCAGAAGGGAAAACAAATCATTTTTATGACTCCAGTCTTAAACACATTGACTCTCTTAGTTGTTTCCATCTCTATGACACCAGTGCTGCAAGTCAACAATTTTATCCACAACTCCTCTGAAATAATGGACCTTCTCATTGTTTTTGCCATTTATACAACCATCTTAGCTTCGGGAGATGTCATGTCAGCCTCTAAACACCGTCATTGGCTAGGAAAGCACATGTCATCACATATGTCTACCCAATAGGTCATTAAATGTGTCCATGCAATTGCAGAAACAATACATAGTTTATAACATGAGATAAGTGGTCCAGTGCACGACCCAAGTAACATTTATTTCAACTTTGAGGATAACTTTGCAAAGACAAAGAGCAAAACCAACATAAAACTAGGGACACTTGGGGAATCTAAAACGCCACTACATTGATTTTAATACGCATCATGCAACATTTTTTTTTCTGGAACCATATAGAAGATTTTTTTCTTAAAAGGCATACTGAAAGGAGCAGAAGGCATAAAATAATAGAAACAAAGTGTCCAATTTTGAACTGGTGACATGTCCTCTTTAATCTCACGATCCCCCCACCAATTATACTCATTCCTGTGGTTCCCATAAAAGCCAAAACCTTTAATCAGACTCCTTTTTTTTAGGTCCATTTGGCCAGTACTTTCAAAGTGGATCTATCACCAGATTTCAGAATATAAACTAAATACCTTATTAAATAGATCTGTTAGACCTGACATGACTGGTGTACTTACTTTAGAAAAAAAATCAGTGATTGAATGGCTGTTTGATCTCATTAGTAAAATGAGCACTTTATAACTATTGCAAAAAAGAGAGAGGGCTCATGGGGTCAAGTTTTGTTTTCGTCCAACCAGCCCGATTTGCAGATGCTACTCATACTGGCTAGGGACGAACGAGCATGTAGCACTAGGGTCTGTGTCTATATACGCCGGTGTACCAGTTTTTCCAGCACCGATGTCTCTGCACTCTCCTTTCCACCTGTCCAGCAGGGACAATGATGCCATTATCTCTCTGGCCGTCCGCTTGCCCTTGCAGGGCAGGTGTGCACATGCTGAGTGGTCCTCTGCTCTCCTGCATGGCCATCTACATGTGTCTCGGTTCCCTATATGTAACATGTGGGGTTTCCTGGTCTTTAGCCTGGGTGTGCACATGCACTTTCTCCACTCTTGTAGGGGCGGTGCACGCACCTTGAATTGGTGTCCCTAACCTATTGCTGGGAGGTGCCAGGTATTGCCATGTATTTAAGGCTCTTTTCCCCTTTTGGGTATCACCTGAGCATCTCGTTGGATTTCTAATCTAGCCATGTATGTTGCTCCAGCTTGTTGCTCTGGTCTGTGCGTGTCCAACTCCAGTCCTGCTTGCAACCAGTTCTGTATGTGCTGATGTCCTTAATTTTGCTCAGCCTGTGTCCTGCTCCTACCAGTACCATGTCTGCTCTGCTGTCCTGCTGTCTCTCACCTCCGCTCAGCTATAACAATCCCAGACCCTGTCCTGGTAGTGGCACCTGGTGCCTCCTAGTAGGTGCTCAGACAAGCCCCTCCCACTTCAGGTCAAGCCGGGTTGCCCCTGTGGCCCAGTGGGTCCACCTCCACCTTCGAGGCTTGCCCTCTACGAGCGTAGCAGAGCATTATCATGCTCGGGTACTCATAGCGAGCAGTCGGATGCTCAGATGGGCGTGAGTCGTGTATCTGAGTATAATGTAAGTCAATGGGAATCTCGAACATTTTTCAAGAAAAGTTTCCAAACAAATACTCAAGTTTCTCATTGACTTCCACTATACTTGGTGCTCAAGTAGCGGCCATTTGAGCACCCGACTGCTTGGTTCAAGTACCAAGCATCAGAGCATGATTGTGTTCCCTCATCACTACTAGTGAACAGTGTTATATCTCAGTACTAGCAAGAGGATAAAAGATAGTGAAGAGCTGTCTATCAGGCTAGGTGGCCGTAAATTAATTAGAAACTTCAAAAAATGGATTATACAACCATTCTAAGGCTGCTTTCACAGCAGTGTTTTACACTTATCGCGGCAGTTGCGGTAAAAAAAAACGATCGCGGCACACTTGCGGCAAGCCCCATACAATGTCTATGGGGCTTGCGGCAGGTGCGGTATCGGCACTTGCGACATGTGCAGTGGCGCGAAAAAAACGCGACATACCAAGTTGTTTTCGCGGCCACACCTGCCGCAAGTGCCGAAACTGCACTTGACGCATCTGCCGCAAGCCCCATAGACATTGTATGGGGCTTGCCGCAAGTGTGCCGCGATCGTAGCCGTTATGCAGTAATCACGGCAGTTGCGTTTTTTTCACCGCAACTGCCGCGATCAGCGATTACCGCTGATGTGAAAGCAGCCTAAACATGGGTTTTTAAAGCAAGTACACCAGCCTCATCAGGTTCAAGACATCTATTTAATAATGTATGCATAAAATCTGGTAATTGATCCACTTTAAAAGAATAAGAATAACATGAAGGATAATAACAATGCCATGAAGGGAAATTACATTTCAACTGATGACTTAAGTTTTAAATTGAAGATTTAACATACAAGGGGTGCAAAATTAACATTTTTAGGACTTTTCCCAGTCAAGTGTTAAGGAGCACTAATGAATAATGATTTGTGACTCATTTGACCTCTATTGATGCACTCCCTTTAATTCCTGTCCTATAGTTGGTCCCTGAGGACGGCATTAAACACAGCAACCATAAAAGGCCCATCAACACATTGCTGGAACAAGCCGACAAAGGTCTTATACGGATTAATCAATAAGTCTCTAAATATAGACGGTAATTTAGGAGATCTTGTTTACCGGACTCACCATCTTTATGATAATAGGTGACCACGACTTTCCGTTCTTCTGATCCCAGCAGGGCTTGAGCTATTTGGGCAATGTCGTGCTTTTTGGTCTCCGGCCCATGTAAGAAATCACAAGTGCAAGGTTTCTGCATGACATCTGGCCTTGAGAACCCCGTCATCTCGCAGAATCCATCATTGCAGTAAATAATTGCACAGTTCTGTACCCTGGCGTTCGCAATGATGAATTTTTTATCTGTAACAGGAACATAAATTACAGTCAGAAGAAATCTAACATTGGTGAATCCAATTAAAATTTTATTTTACAACATCTTCCATTATTTTTTTACTTTTCAAGTCTTCCCGAATAATAATAAAATGGGAAGAAATGCCTGTCTCCTCAGGGGCAGGGCAGGGTGAGGTCAAAAAGGAGGCGGGGGCTAGATTCCAACAATCAGTTAAACCTTTATTGCTATATTCGCTTCTTGGACGGTACGCCCCCTTGTGGCAACGGCTTATTTGTAGTTGACAGGTGTGCTGTTTGGTTGGAGCCTCCCCTCTACCTTCACTCAACGTTATGCCTGGCTGTCCAACCCTGCTAGGTTGATGCTATTGCCATTTTAAATACTGTAAAGACAAAAGCAGACCTGATGAAGAGACAATCCATCCTGGAAATTTCCTTCTGCTTATACTTACATGCTGTTTAAATATCTATTCTCTCTAGCCTCTTTGGTTTGCATCGTTCATTTTCAAACCGTTATATTTTCTTTTCTTTCTCCCATTTTAACTACTGGGCAAATGTCACGTGTAAACTGCTACGAAATAGTTTAAATGGGAGCATATTTCCTTTTGTACATTAAGGGTTAACGTTGTTGCTATGGCTATGCAGTATGCGTTGCTGTTGCTGTATCAGGTGATGTGGCTGACCATTCCTCCAGTCCAGCCTTTAAATAGTTCCATAACCCATCAGCTGATGTTGCTGAGAGAGTTCATACTCTGTTTGACCATTGAGCTGTATTGATCCTATGTGCAATTACTGGTGAAGTCTTTCAGAAGCTACCTTTTCCTTGGAGTTTGACTGTGTATGGGGTTTTGCTGTACTGGCCTCATCCCCTGGGTGGAGGTGAGAGGGGGTTAGCTTAGGGCTGGTCAGGAGTAGGGCAAGGGTGGAAACCCAGACATCCTCACCTTTAAGGTACCTTTACACGCCACCACTATCACTGGCAATCGGTAGCAACCGAATGTGCGTGTGCACGTTTTTAACGTTGCTAACGATCGCCGATTCCACATGTACACGCCGCTATTTCGGAGTTAACTCAAGGTATCGTGGTTCCCTGGAAGTTCCAATAGCTCCTGCGGGAAACATCCGGTTGAATCCCATCACCGCTTTACACACCGCAATCAGTAGGGGAATGTGGGCTCACATGTTCTGCGGCGCTAATACATAGGCGTGACATACTTGTGTATTCTGTGATGCTAACACGCTGATTGGACAACGCAATAGCATCATGATTGGCCAGCCTGTGCAGGAAGACTGGCTAATACATGACGCCATTGCAATTGTGTAGTGTGAATGGACAGCTCTTTAAATATGGCGCCCTGTGAAGGGACAGCCAATGGTAACACAGTAGCCCCCACCAATCATCGCTGATGGGGCGCGGTATCCATGAGGCTGTGGCACGCCCCTGGGAAATCACTAGGAGACGCTGATTCCATCCCTGTCTCCCATTTACACGCCAAAACCACGGCAATTCTCCCTTTCTGTTGCCTTGGATTTTAGAACACGGCTCAGAAACCGCTACCTGAAGCAACTGCGAGAAACCCGATCACTTTCCCAAATTATACGCCGCAACTTCGGAGCAATTTCAAGGCAACAGTGACAAAAATCCAGATTGCCAGGCAGTTGCTACCATGCAGTGGCGGCGTGTAAAGGTACCTTTAGAGACCCCAGTGTAAAGGTCAGACTAGTAACCAGATTGCCTTTGCCCATAACTACCATCCAGATACCTTACCCCCATTGTCCGTTATAACAACCCCATGACAACACCTTGCAGATTCAGGAGTACTTTTTACTGTTTTCTTATCTTTGGCTCCTCGCAGGAGAAAAGATGGGAGTGGCTACAATACAACCCAGGCAATTCTCATCTAAAAGGGTTGTAGGGGGTTGTAAAACTACCCAGTCCCTAAGGAAGAATAAGTTGGGCAAAGCTTAGTTTTTGTGTCACTCATTTCCAACTATAATGCACATATGTGTAGCAAACAGATCTTCTTCAACTTTTCTCTTGGCTCAAGATATCCCAAGATACGTAAGTGCTGCAAGATGACTTTTTTCAAAGCTGGTCATCGGGCATCACTCATCTCACTCTTGAAAGTAAGGATACATGCTTATGTATAAGATATTATTGATGTGTGCATAACAGGAACTACTCAAACATTAAGTAGAGAATCATCATCCTTAATTTTGCTTTTACTGTATTTTTTATTGTTGACAATCATTTTAGAAGCTTGTGCTAAAGAAGTACAGCCCCGAGGAGCTCATAATTTAATTGGCTTGTACACACAGACACCAGGGATAATTTTACCGGAAGTCAATTATACTATCAACATGTTTTTAGTCCAGATTGGCATGAGGAAATCCTTAGAAACAGGCATGCAATACACAAGGTATGTTTTTTTTTTAAAAAGCAGGTATTTTTAGAAAAGAAAAAAAAAAAATATATGTTGTGTTGGTCATTTTTCTTTGCAATGGCTATTATGGTATTTTATATAAGTTAACCAACCAGTGTCTATGACCTTTCTTTCAATTGTCTTTTTATTGAAAATGGATAAACATACAATCCAAAACATTGGACTAACATTAAATCAAATCTGAATCAATAAGTACATGTATACCAAAGCACAAATGACCTTTATTTCATATCATTTTATGAAGACATACGGAGGAGTTAAAGGGGTTTTCCCATGAACAAAGTTGATTTTAATCAATAGATCTTGGAATAATAATAATTTCCACAATTTGATGTGTTGAATAAAAATGTCCCTGTGCTGAGATAATCTTATATACGTGTCCCTGCTATGTATGTGTATATAGGATGTCTCTGACCATACAGGGACATGGTCTGATCATACCACATCTCCTGGCTGAGATAATCTTATATATGTGTCCCTGCTATGTACTGTGTAATGGATGTGTCTGACCATACAGGGACAGCTGACACCATTGGAAAATGATGTGGCATACAGGACATGGTCTGATCATAACACATCTTCTGGCTGAGAGAACCAAATATGGTGTACAGACATTACAGATGGGAAAGAGTATACAGACATTACAGACAACAATCACAGATGATTCTTTCTTTGAGGTCAAACATTTCCTAGAAACAAGCAAGAAATGTGTTATCAGAGAAATCTCGAGAGCTATAATCCAGCTCTGGAGAGAAATCACAAAGGCCATATCCAACCCCGTTCCTCTCACAGTAGTGACACCCAGAGCCCCCATTACCGGTATAAGGACAGCCAAATCTTGTCCACAGAAATCATATTGAGGAAGTATACTGAGATCCTGGGGTTCCTACAATCCCACTATTCAGTATTAGTATTCTGATAGTAAGCATTCCACCACACTATCACATCCAGCTTCAAGCACCTCCTCTGACAGACAGTTTAATCCCATCTCTATTTTACCATACTAAAATTATCTCTCAACCCCCAAGGCCAATATATGGACATCCAGATTTGCTCTACTATGTAGATCTATGAACACAATTCACCCTCTGGAGAGCTGCTCTTCATGGCTGTTTGCTACACCTGGTGCTAATGCAGCAAGCTGGAAGACAACAGCGAGCCACACATCACAGGCCCGCGAGCCACATGTAGCTCCAAAGCTACAGGTTGGGAACCCCTGGTCTAATGTGTATGGGGGCCTCATGACTCTCCCCAAATAGTTAGGCTGGGGTCAGACTTGGTTTTGGACCCGCGTTTCCAGGCAGCGCTAATACCAAACAGCGTTAATGGCAAGCGCTGCCAGGAAACGGGGCCCCATAGAGTCCCATTGTGTACCTTAGTTGCAGCCACACACAGTGCTGCAGGACGGCTGCTTTTCCTCAGTGCACAGGAAACACTGCAGGCAGCGTTTCCTGTGCGCTCAGCTAAAGTGCACCTCCTGCAGCACTGTGTGTGGCTGCAACTAAGGTACACAATGGGGTTCTACGGCGCTTGCCGTTATCGCTGTTCGGTATTAGTGCTGCCTGAAATGCGGGTCCAAAACCAAGTCTGACCCCAGCCTTATGCATGCCTGATTTTGGCCTGCTCGTCTTTTGTCCTTGGTGAGATAAGCTGATGTCTGACAGCGCAGCTCTCGTAGAGAACACAGAGGCACTCCGCAGAGCGAACGCTCTTTGTATGGAGGAGACAAGAGGAATAACTATTGGATGAGTGATCGGCCAAAGTATCGTTTCACCGAAGGCTATACAAAGCATGTGGAGTTGAGATATGTGTCATGAAAAATCACTTGTTTTGCACCTGAGTTCAATCTGTTGTCCACCAATTGGATTTTACCAACACTAGTTGCAATTATTAGATAAATACAGTGATCATAGCACCGGAGTGTAGGAAAGCTTGATCACAAGCTCTAGAAATGATGTGGTGGAAGGCATCAGTTGTTAGGGTATGTGTAGATAGTCTGGAGATTCTGCGTCCTGGACACAGTGTCTCCGGACCTGTGGGAAGCCGCGGGTGAACGCAGGGAGAGATCAGCCCCCTGTGCCCACGATCTGCATTCAGTGCACGGCGGCTTTCCCCTGCATTACCCCACTGGAGATCACTTCCAGCTCTGCAGCAATAAGTTGACATGCTGTGGAAGCTCAGTAACCATACCACAACTGAAATAACGCTGCGGAGGGAAGAGGACAGTGAGCATGGGATTTCTAGAAAACCCATCCACTGTGCTTGTTTTGTTGAACATTGTTTTGGACGAAGTGGTAATACGCAGTGTCCAAAACGCTGCTATTACGGATCGTGTGCACGCAGCCTTACTCGGCTTTCTCTTATTAACACCTTTATAGCAGGGGTCAAATCAAGGACTTTTATATATGAATTGGTAATTTTTTATCCAGTGGCGTAACTTGAAGCATGATGTGAAAGCACCAACGTGGCCCCCAATTATTGCAAATCTTTAATAGCATCAGGCCAAATGGGTCTTTTGGGGCCCCCTAGGCTCCAGGGCCCAGGTGCAATTGCATCCCCTGCACCTGTTGCAGTTACGCCCGAGTTTCTATCTAAAGAATATTTTAGAATTCCATTTTGCTGTAATTTTTCTATTATTTAGAAAGTTTTCCTTACCGCTCGTTTATTAAAACACATCGACTTTCCCATTGCATTTGGTTATGTAAAGCTAATTAAATCATCTCTCTGCATTCATTTTACAATGTCACTTGTGTTAATATGACTTAGTGAGAGAATTAGTGATTGTCACGTTCGCCAGGTTGTGCTGGAATAGAATCAAGAATGGGATAAAGTTTTTTTTTTTTCTGCTCGGTGGTAGAATGTATCAATTTCCATATGAATAATTGTAGCGCTCTATCACAATCAGCGGGCTTGTTCTCGCTACTTCGCTGTGTCAATAGATATAAATCTTTTTGGCAGAGTCATTCTGTACTGTTACATAAGTAGGTAAAATATTTTTTTTTCCTACTGAAATAAAATGTTATATTCCCATACACAAAACACAACTTTGATAGACTTTGACTCGATTTAAAAAAACTTCTTAGACTTAAAGAGGTTGTATAGAACTTTTATATTGATGGCCAACACTCAGGTTACTTTATCAGTATCGGAACAGTGGGGTCTGACTCCCGGCATCAACACCGATCAGTCATTAGTAGGTCTCCCAGCAGCCGGATGTACACAGTACATAATAATAATAATAATAATTTTTAGGTCTCCCAGCAGCCGGATGTACACAGTACATGGAAGTGGTGCACCACTGCTCTTTTTACTGTGTATTGGCCACTCTCCAATGGCGCAGCTCAGCTTCTATTCACTTTAGTGGGAACAGGGCTGCAAAAACTGAGAGTGTATAGAAAACATGATGAATTCTGGTATTGATTTATGGTGTAGTAATGAACATCTACAGATAATATGACGACTACTGAATGTATGGTGTGCTTCGAGATGGATGTGATCGTGTTAGTTGGTGGGTGTAGCGGTGTAGCCTATGTAAGGGGGGTCTTGGTCCCACTGCACCCCCACCCCGCCTGTGGGTCTTACTCCCAATGCTAATAAAGTCAATGGCCACGTCTCTTCCTTAAGTATTGACTGGGAGTAACAATATGGCCACCGTTACACCCGGTCTGCTACTGCACATTATTGGGTGTATGAAGATGGTGGCCGCGTCAGTTACTGCACATGAGCATGGACAGGCTTTTTATTTTTTTTTTTACAATTTGGCCAATCAGGGGATATCTGGGTCTGCCTGTGCCGCAGCCACTGTCTTCTAGGAGGTACTATTTTGTGGACAAACTTACAGACAGACAGACTAAGGGTCCCATTACACATAGCGTCGCTCCAGCGATAACGAAAACGATACGACCTGGTAGGGATCGCTGGAGCATCACTATGTGGATCTGACTGTTTGACATTTCACCAGCAACGCAGCAACGATATGGAACGACACAGCAGTCGTTGGGACCCTGTCACTCTCGGGCATAGTATTGAGATTGTTGGTCGTTGTCCCTGTCAAACGATGCACGCTGCCCAGCGGGAGTGCGACAACCAAAAATGGTCCAGACTGGCTCGTCACGATCAGCGATCTCACAGCGGGGGCATGGTCACTGCCACGTGTCACACATAGTGAGATCGCTGGCGAGGTCCCTGTTACATCACAAAACCTGACGTAACAGTGATATCGCTAGCGATGTCCTTGTGTTTGAAGTCTTTTTATGTAAGTAGATATAGTGCGGTGTGGTCCTGCTCTATGGTCTGTCCACATTCGACTGCATTGGGATCCACTAACAGGTGATCACTGGAGGGGCATGGGGATCGACACACAATCTGATTGTTACGATCTCTGTTCACTAGAGAAGAACAGACCCAGGGAAGTTCGGGATCTGCAGGTTCAGTTAGACATTATATAAAGTTCTTCTCTGAACCCAAACTTGACCTGAACCTCATTGGATATCACTAATTGGGCAGATTTGCTCTCCACCCACATAGAGCAAGCCATAAACAAAGCACTTCTGGCCGAGCACCAAGTATACCCGAGCACCTATGCGCACCCCAGTGGTTTGCATATGTAAAGCACCAGAACCCCAAACGCGAACACTGATTTGTTTGTGAAGTCTGTGTTCAGTACGAACTCCAAACTTTACATTTCAGTTTGCTTTTTCCCACTTTTAATGTGTAAATGTCATTTTGTAAAAAGTTCACATATTAAAGGCACTGAAGAGCGTTTCTGATCGGTGGGAGTTCTAGTTCTGAGACCAAAATACCGCACTGAGGTCTTCAGCTCCGGAATAAGCTGCGCACACAGAGCAGAACGGTGCACCATCTCAATAGTAAGCCTTTGGGTGTGTATATTCATTCTCATATCTCACAGAGCTTTATACTAACCCACAGACTTACTATTGCACCGGTACACCGCTCTGCTCTATGTGCGGGGCTCAAGCCAACTTCAGAGAACTGATGTGACCGATCGATGGCAGCCTCAGGACCCCAACCTTCAAAGAACACTAGGCAGTAACATATAAAAACATTTACAAAATGACAGTAACATTTTAAGGATTTCTCATCAATATTATAGTAGAGGAGGCAGAAACATTTTGAAGGGAATCTTTCATCAGAGCAGCAAAATGTAAGGGCAGAGACTAATTCCAGCGATGTGTCACTTACTGGGCTGCTTGCTGCATGTTTGAAAAAAATCATTGTTACCTGCTCCAATTCTGCCTATTCTCTAAATGCTGAGCTCAGTGTAACCCCGCCCACACCACTGATTGACAGCTTTCTGTGTACACTGTGCACAGTCAGGAAGCTGCCAATCAGTAATAGGGTGGGGACACACAGAGCTCATGAATATGGAGGACTACATGGCAGCAGGTTTACTAGTCCTATTGGAACAGCGATTTTATTAAAACTATAGCAAGCATCCCAATAAGTGACACATCGCTGGAATCAGGGTCTCTACTCCTACATTACTGAGCTATTAGATAAGGCGGCCCTTTAAAGACTCATGCACTGAGTTGTTACAGTGCCTTTTTAAAGTACCGTACATAAAAAGGTTTACTGGAGCCCATAATATCTTACAGCCCATGTCACGTGGGAATACTAGAATACCTCTGTACAGGGCAAGATGTGCTGATATATAAGCATGTGCCTATAACTGGCAATGGAGAAACTAGAAAGAGAAGCAAGCGCAGATAGGGTCTTATCTTTTAAACAAACAGCTTAAGGACAGTAAAGGGGGTGTCACACGCGTCAATGTCGTCAGTGAGATGATCGCTGACGACATTGACGGCTGATCGCTGGTGAGCTGTCACACAGGCAGACTCACCAGCGATCATTGGACCAGAGACATCGTGGAAACGATTTAAATATCGTTCCCACAATGTCTTGCTCCCGCTGCCAGCCTGCTGGAAGCGGGAGCAGGCTGGTCTCCAAGGTAAACTGCGGGTATCTAGGCAGCACGCGCTGCCTAGATACCCGATGTGTACCCTAGTTACCAGCCTCCTCCGCTCACCGGCTGGTATCTAAGGTACACAGCGGGTAACTAGGGACCCTAGTTACCCGCTGTGTACCTTAGATACCAGCCGGTGAGCGGAGGAGGCTGGTAACTAAGGTACACATCGGGTATCTAGGCAGCGCGTGCTGCCTAGATACCCGCAGTTTACCTTGGATACCAGCTCCCAGTGCTTGTGAGAGGCGCTGGGAGCTGGAATATCGCTACTCCCGGTGTCACACGCAGCGATGCTGCGTGTCCACCGGCCGCCCATCGCCAGGTTTTAGAACAGATTCTAAAACCTGGCGATCATCAACCAGCGATAAATCGCTGGTTGATTCAGTATGTCACACGCGTCAATATCGCTGCAACGTCACGTGCAACCGTGATCGTGCAGGCGATATTGACGCGTGTGACATACCCTTTATGATCACTGCTCACCTTATCAGGTTGTGTGACACACAGCCAGTATGAAAGGCATGAAATGGCGGCTGCTGCTGGACTCACACCTCCACGTGCTATGTGGTCAAAATCCAGTACTCTCCAGGGACAATGTGCAGTCGGTCCGCGCTGCCACAAACGACTCAGAATCAAGATTTCTCTCTATACATTTATTGGATCCATCCAACGCGTTTCGGAGCCTGCTATGCTCCTTCCTATATGGGGCATACACTCCCTGAGGAAGGAGCATAGCAGGCTCCGAAACACGTTGGATGAATCCAATAAATGTATAGAGTGAAATCTTGATTCTGAGTCGTTTGTGGCAGCGCGGACTGACAGCACATTGTCCCTGGAGAGTACTGCTAATGGAAAAAGGTGTTTTCTAAATGGAAAAGGTTTAGTTATTAAAGGGGATGTCAGGTGCAAACAAGGTATCGTCTATTACTACATTAATTGGTGAAGGGCCAACCACTGGGATTAACAGCAATCAGCAGAACCATTTGTATTTATCCCTGATTGGGCATTTAGTGTGCACACATACAAAAGGCCCCTTTCACATCAGCGTTTTTTCAAATTGCGGCACAGCCGGCAGATTTACCGCATCTGCCGCCTAACAGTCACACTTTCGGCACACTTGCGGCAAGCCCCATGCTTTGTCTATGAGGCTTGCTCCAGGTGCGGCAAGTGTGGTACTGCCGTGATCCAGCACTTGCAGCTGCGAAAAAAACTGCAATAAGCAGCGTTTTTTTCGCAGCCACAACTGCTGCAAGTGCCGGAACCGCGGCAATACCGCACTTGCCGCACCTGGAGCAAGCCTCATAGACAAAGCATGGGGCTTGCCACAAGTGTGCCGAAAGTGTGACCGTTAGGCAGCAGATGCAGCAAATCTGCCGGATCTGCCGCAATTTGAAAAAAACGCTGATGTGAAAGGGGCCTTATATCCCCAATATGATGGAAAAGCAAGTCGGATGCCTGACTGCAACTCCATTGATTTTCAATGGGTTTACTGGAAAAAACAGCCACATAGGGAAAGAATAGAGAGGAAGTCAACCATGCGTAGTACTGATCCATTCTAACTGGGGTAAAAGATCCCCATCTTGCCAAATTATGTGTGTCCAAGCTGTCAGATCTTTCACTAAATCATCACCTAGTCTGTGGATACCAGACAACCCATTTAAGTATGTTCATTTATACTGCGGGTGGTCACAGTGCAGTAGGTCTAAGGCTATGTTCACACTGGACGATTTTGGTGCTGCGTTTTTTTTTTGTATACTGCACCAAAAATGGATCAATCCTTGGGATTTTCAATTTGCTGTTCAGACGCTGCATTTTTGACTGTTTTGTTAGTGATGCAGAAAGCTCATCTAGAAAATAATAAGCATGTCAATTATTGCTCTGTATTTCTTGTGCACTTTCTGGACCACTAACATGCAATCACTTACCATCCCTGGCGATCCAATAGTGAGCCACGTGATGTCTTCCTCCCGGGCATCGGCATTACCTGTTTGTGAGTATAATACTTTAGGACCTGTGCACCATGTGACTCAGCATGTGACTCAGTCACATGATGAACAGGTCCTAAAGTATCATACAGACTACTCACAGACAGGACCTGCCGGTGCCCGGAAGGAAGACACGACCGGAGCTCACCATGGAATTGCAGGGAGTTAGGTTGCTTTCACATCAGCGTTTTACGCTGATCGCGGCAGTTGCAGTGAAAAAAACGCAACTGCCGCATAACGGCCGCACTTGCGGTTCACTTGCTGTAAGCCCCATACAATGTCTATGGGGCTTGCAGTGCGGTTTCGGCACTTGCGGCAGGTGCGGCTGCAAAAAAATCGCGGTATACCGCGGTTTTCTTGCGGCCGCACTTGCGGCAAGTGCCGATACCGCACTTGCCGCATCTGCCGCAAGCCCCATAGACGTTGTATGGGGCTTACAGCAAGTGAACCGCAAGTGCGGTCGTTATGCGGTAATCGCGGCAGTTGCGTTTTTTTCACCGCAACTGCCGCGATCAGCGTAAAACGCTTATGTGAAAGGGGCCTTAGAAAGTATCTGTGTGTCTTTTTCTTTGAATCTGTCTGTGTCCCCCGAAAACAAAACAGCAAGACAAACAGATGATGCGTTTGATACTTTTTTGCAAAAAGAGGATCAGTTTTTTGGTGAAGAAACTGCACCAAAAACTGATCAATAACAAACGGAGCACAAACGCTCTGTCTGAACTCAGCCTAAGAGAAGGACACTCAGAACATGGGGAAGGCAACAAAGAAAATCAGAAAAACTCAACCAATGTCCTTCTATATTGTGCAAAGGCAGGCAAATATTAAAATGCCATAAATGATTAAGTTGGCCATACACAAGAGATGGCGATCGGACAACAAATGGTGCTGTCTCCTCCGTATACAGAAAGGATTGGCCGAGGGTTAGAAAAGATACGAAGTTCGAGATTCCACCAGCTCAATCCTTATATCCCCCAATTCAGGAGGCCCCCATACACATCAGATGGTCATCTGGGGCTGGTATATACAGATGATGTGACTGAGCCGGGGAGATGACGGTACACCAGGTGCCTACATACAGGCTCCACAATGTACATGATGCCTCGGAGTCAGAGGATATTGCAGAGTTGAATGTACTCTTAATGGAAAACTCCGACATAATCCAAGAAATGAAACGGGATAGGCGCACACGTTCTCCATTACACAGGACACGGGTGATGAAAAGTATCAATTTCCATGAACACATCTTGCATCCAGGACAAAGGTATTTACTGAATACTCGGAAAGCCTTGTATACTGAAAAAAGTGAAACACTCAAGATGCTCAACACATAAGGAGGTCGTAAGTGTCTAAATAATAATGGAGGATCCGATCCCAGCAAAAGGTAGAGTAATCCCTAATATTCCCCTAGAGGAACGTCTCCACTGTCCTGTGTCAGGATCCGCTCTACATCTGGAATGTGCAGCTCTGCGCTAACAGGCGGGAGGGGGGGTGTCCTCATTATAGGGATCCTCATCTCTTGGACACAATAGACAGAACTCATCTATTAGATAACCTGAACTTTTTTTGTTATACAGGCAACACATTGATTGTAATAGATACTGAGACCTGGATAAATGAATCGATGGATTCATAGGTAGATGATATATTCTATAGACAGGGAGCTAGATAAATGGCTAGATAATAGATAGATGATATATTGATAATAGATAGATGATATATTAATAATAGATAGATGATATATTGATAATATATATTGATATAATAGATAGATGATATATTGATAATAGATAGATGATATATTGATAATAGATAGATGATATATTGATAATAGATGAAAAATTAAAAAAAAATTGTGCCAACTCTCAAAAAACTAGTTACCCACTAGTCCAATAACATAGTTACCAAAAAGTAGAGGCAGCACTCTAAATGCAAAAGGTAGTAAGATTAGATAGATAGATAGATAGATAGATAGATAGATAGATAGATAGATAGATAGATACTGTAGATAGATAGATAGATAGATAGATAGATAGATAGATAGATAGATAGATAGATAGATAGATAGATAGATAGATAGATAGATAGATAGATACATGTTTCTATTATCTCCTTAGTATTGCACCTTCACTGGTGATGATTCCAACCCTTGTGCAATGTTAAGGAAATCCTGACAATATGATGTGCTGGTGGCTCCTGAGGACAGTATTTGGGGACCCCTGCTCTATATACTTTACTAGTCCAGTGTCAGTAAGGATGGACACTTATTATAGGATGTTTTCATAGGTTGTTTACACCACATCACAGATATATCCTAAGCGCACAGATCTGCTCCTATAGGACACTATGTACTGTACATAGATGATACATAGACAGATAGATAATAAATAAGCCCCAGCCCTGGATCTGTCCCCATCCATTGCTCCTACAGCCCCCACACTTGAGGTGCCCCATCTACCTTTCCTACAGCCCTACCCAACATCCCTACAGTCCCTATTCCTATTCCCTAGTGTACACTTGCTTTGGCAAAACTGATGTGTATTTAGTCCTGCCAATAAAGCTTCTTTGAATTGAATTTGAATAAATAATAGATAGGCGGCCGTCACACGCTACGATATATGTAAACATATCGCTGGAAAGTGCCTGATTTGGCATCGCTCCTACGACGCCGTTGCGTGTGACAGCATGATGTGATTAGCGATAAGTGGTCAGATCATTAATCACAGATATGAGATCCGGCCCCATATCAGACGATGTCGATCATAAAATCTGCTGCATCAGTCTGTGTGACACCGCAATAACCGATCTCCTTACCGATTTCTCCTATTCACATTATTGACAAGCATCAATCGCTGGTTGTGTGAGCGATCCCTGCACATAATATCACTGCTGCGTCCTGAACGTTATCTATACATGTGACACCTCACTAACGATGTTGTCCACGAGCGCACACCACTGACATCGTTATTGAGTTCCGATAGATAGATAGATAGATAGATAGATAGATAGATAGATAGATAGATAGATAGATAGATAGATAGATAATGCTATACATTACTACATTGTCCTACTTGTGGTTCTCTTCCCCCATTAGGACATCCCATAGTCATCCAATCATCCAGAATGTTTGAGAAATTTGCCATCTGGAGATAACCTGACTATTGGAGAAAGTTCTTATTGGGGACTATGGAAGTGACTTTTCCTTGTGATTGTGTTGCCTGAATTTCCAGCAAATGTCTTATGGTGGGTTTACACGTCCCAACGTCGGTCCGATGTTGGATCCGACAGCGCGGGACCGCGCTTTTTCTGCCCAGATTTCCAAGATCGCATAGGAGATGTTACACAGCGCGATATTGGCATACAACGTCTCTACGATGTCTACGCCCCCCTTGTACGGCCGACCCAGGAACGACCATTTCACATGGAGAGGATAGGGGACGTTGTACTGCACATCGTAGTTGGGCGTTTCCACAGCCCGATCCGACTCCAACCTCCATCCAATATCGGGCCGTTGGAGAGCACGCTCATTCGATCCCCGATATCGTTTTGGCATCGTTCGTGCATCGTATTGGTCATTTATACCATACAACGCACGAACGATATCGGGGCCAACGCACGAACCACGTGACTTTTGGTCGGTGTAGGACACCGATATCGGGACGTATAAACCCACCATTATGGCCACTTTACACACGGCAACAGGAAGATAGAAACCGGCAGGTGTCGGAGACAATTGTACCTTTTACCTTCAAAACACCTTGCAGATACCTGAATTACACGCAGCCACTTCAAGGTGTTTTGAAGGTAAAAGGTACAATTGTCTCCGACACCTGCTGGTTTCTATCTTCCTGTTACCGCGTGTAAAGTGGCCATTAGTCTCGCATGATGTTCGGTAAATGTGGGGCATCTTTGCATACAACCTTTCTGTCTTTTTAGTCTACAGAGGGGTCATTGCCACCATGTCTCCGGACTCTTTCCATAGTCAGACTCCACACCCCCGTCTTGCACGGACGTAGGTAACGTGTCCACTATCACATCCAAAGGTGTCAAGAAAAGTCTAAACTAGAACAAAGTTGCCGATTGTTTAAGCAAAATTGTCATATGCCAAAATCTACAACTTTTTGGAGCAAAACAAATTCCCAAACCGTAAAATATTTGTCTCCAAGTTTCCAAAATATTTTTTTCCTTTTCTGGTTCCCTATTAGTTCCAGTAAATGGCAACATAAAATATCAGCGTCAGCAACAAAGGAGATGTATGAAATTAATGAGACATCTATAATTACGTGAAGCCTAATTAATATTAAGCGTCCTCAGACTGTGCTGAGTCTGCAGGACCGAGCGCTCACCATCGTCCCTGCTGTCACCAGTACCTGAGTGTTATTTATGTGGCATTTACGGAAATGTTGGGTAACACACTGTAACGCAAGCCTCAGCGAGGTTCCTGCATGGTGTGTGATGTGCTTTGCACTTTAATGACCTTCACATTGACCTTGTGCTGTTCACCGCCTGGAAGATCATCATTGTCTCTGGAGGCTTCCAGTGATTCCACCACTTTATTGCATGTTGTCCAACTAGAGGAGGCGACTCCTGCCGATATCTGTGGGAACCTCTAGGAGGCGGATAAGGCTGGGACCACACGGACACGACGGTCGGGCTACATCAAGTCATAGAACTGATCCCTGTGTGCGGCCGGGGCACAGCTACTTTATACTGATAGGA
Organism: Allobates femoralis; assembly: GCA_033576535.1. Classification (NCBI taxonomy): domain Eukaryota; kingdom Metazoa; phylum Chordata; class Amphibia; order Anura; family Aromobatidae; genus Allobates; species Allobates femoralis. The sequence goes on from JARQOC010000011.1 coordinate 33,061,846, forward strand.
TACTTAGATTGTGAGCCCCAATGGGGATAGTGCTGCAAATGTATGTAAAGCGCTATGGAATGAATATGCTATATAAATGAATAAATATTATATTATTATGTTGGCAAGACGCTTGTGATTTATCTTATATACAGCGAGTTGTAGCCACACCGACTTCCAGGCTGATAAAGATACATGAGACTCACAGCCAAACATTCATCAGATGCGGCACTCTACACAACTGTTGTGTTGTCTGCTCCGGTGTGACCACATCCGCCATCATACAGGTGCGTCTACGTGATGTCCGACCAGAGTCACCGTGTGGCCTCAGCCTCGTACCGGCATCACATAGAACTTCACAATCAACAGAGCAGAGGAACATGTTCAGGTCCAGAGCATCAAAACACAGCTCTGATATTATTAGAAATATTATTATTAATTATTATTTATTTTTTTTTCCTCTTTTAGGCAAATACCTGTCATGTTTAGTTTGCAATATTAAATATAGAGCTGATATATCTCCGTGATGGGTAACTCCAGGACTTTGGAGAGAACCAGAAGTAAATCTGTCACATGCATGATTGCATAACACAGAGAGCGGGGAGTTATAATAGACCTCTGCTCAGCACACCTGAGGTGTATACAGGAGAGAGAGAGATAGATAGATAGATAGATATAGATAGAAATAGATAGATAGATACAAAAAACGAACTGCAGCACTTCCAGCTGGTAGAAGGTCACAGGTTGAGCGAAATGTCGCCATATTTACCTGAAGGCCAATAAAGGCATAAGAAACATCCCAAAAGGAGGGCTGCAGTTTGTTTTTTTGTACATATGGTCGGTATGTTGGTGGTTGATCCCCACCTGGAACTGATGTATAGCACCATAGCAAAGCTATTTTGAAACGCTGCTTTAAAAATTTTCTTCTAGATAGATAGACAGATACCATAGACAGATAAATACATAGATGATAGAGATACATAGATAGATAGATAGATAGATAGATAGATAGATAGATAGATAGGTAGACAAACAGATAAGTGATAGATATTAGGAAGACAGATAGATACATAGATGATAGAGATAGATCATGGATAGATAGGTAGACAGACAGACAAACAGACAGATAGATAGATGATTACCCAAAAACGGACAGCACTCTCCAATTGGCAAAAAGTGTGGTTCTTTATTGGCCCATACCGACCGAACGTTTCGGTTCACTCAGAACCTTCCCCCCAGCAGTGTACGACATACAGATAGTGCCATGTTGTACGTTGTACACTGCTGGGGGAAGGTTCTGAGTGAACCGAAACGTTCGGTCGGTATGGGCCAATAAAGAACCACACTTTTTGCCATTTGGAGAGTGCTGTCCGTTTTTGGGTAATTATATAAGCAAGTGAATTCTGCCTGGACTTTGCACCTGAATGTATTGTTCCAAGTGCTGCTCTAGATTTTTCTTTTTGATAGATAGATAGATAGATAGATAGACAGACAGACAGGCAGACAAACAGACAGACAAACAGATAAATGATGGATGATAGACAGGCAAGTAGATACATAGATGATAGATAGATAGATAGATAGATAGATAGATAGATAGATAGATAAATAGATAGATAGATAGATAGATAGATAGATAGATAGATAGATAGATAGATAGATAGATAGATAGAGCTATACAAACAAGCAAGCAATTTTGTGGTATGGCATATACTGTATATATATATGTAAAGTTTGGGAGTGTATTAACTTGTAGGAGATATGGCGCTGGTATAACTTTATAATGCTACTTCTGAACATAATTGCAAAGAAAAACAATAGTTGTCACTCGACTTATTAATATATATATTAGAAAAACAAAATAGAACTAATCCAAATATATGTAAATGAAAACAAATAAAAAAAATCTATACATATTTTATTTTAGTTATATTTATTATGTACATATAAGGTGGAATTGTTATTTACGGTATTTCGTATTATACACACTTGCATGTATATATAGATATGAAAAATTATATAACAAGTCCACTATATAGGTATATAATAAATATTTCTAAAATATAAATGTATGTATATTATAAATATTAATTGTATACGTATATAATGGACTTGTTATATAATTTTTAATTATAAAAAATAAAAATGAATACATATATATAATTATATATTTTATAAATTCTAAATAAATACTTATATAGTATGTATCTATCTATCTATCTATCTATCTTTCTATCTATCTATCTATCTATCTATCTATCTATCTATCTATCTATCTGTGATGGCCCTTATGACAGTGAGTGCCAGTGATATGTTGGGTCTTAGGTGCCATTATAAAGTTAGGATCATGTCACATCTCCTATCAGGTGATAGACTCTGACCTGATATATAAATAATATAATTATTAGCGGTATTAATATTCCACCACCCCCATGTGCTCACCGCCTCTTGTAGTGCCCATATATTTATGTATATAATGCACATGTAATAATACACAGAATATAATGCACATAACATACTCACTCTGTCCTTCGAATTTCCTGATGATGGTCCCCAGGAAGGTGTTCTGTGGGGCCACATGTCCTCTTCTCACAGGCATTTTTGGAAGTGAGTGGGGTTCAGTTTCCCAAGTGTGCAGCAGCTGCTGTCTCCTGCCTGTCACTGGCTCCTGTGCAGCATCTCCTCCTCAGCCAGCATTGTGTATGAACAATGGAGCTGCCCAGGATGCTGCTGCTGCAGCAGGGGGTCCTGGGGGGCTGGTACCCCAGAGCACATACAGGTGCTGGAGCCCCCCTCCCCTGAGCAGGGACTGTGAGGGTCTGTGTCCTTCCCCTCCTCACCTCCACAGCCTCAGGCTCAGCTTGTGATGTTATGAGAGGAGGTGGAGGAGGAGGAGGCACAGCGCAGCCTCTATAGGAGGCTCCATGGCTCCCTTATTGCAGCAGCCCCCTCCCCTCTATGAGATCCCCTTGTGTGCAGCTGGCACATCTCATTCTCAGCCTGGGGAGCTGTCATGAGGAAAATGCCTTGTACAGGCAACATGGCTTAACTATGTGCATGCCACTACTGTAATGTCACTGACCTGGCATTAATGAAGCAGACTGCAAAAAGTTACCAGAAATGGCAGAGTTAAAGATGTTCTGCAGCAGTAACCAGGATGTCAATCATTTCTATTAATATAGCACTAGCATATATCATAGCGGTGTCCATTCTAGAGGTCAAAAGAGCAAAGAAACCAAAAAACAGCTCCTATCCATCATTGATAGTTTTTAGTCACTTTCCTCTTCTATTCCTTGGTATTAGTTGCCATTTTTCAATATGGAGCACTCTGTCAACCAATTTGGCACAGCGTAAAAAAAAAAAATATTTTAACACCTTTTTTTATTGAAAAAGATCGCACATTACGCAAATGGCGCAACAATAATTTTGGCTTTATCTCAAATATATTGGGACGGGGGGGGGGAAATGGGAGGGGGGGTCCCATGTAACGTTGTGACAAATGTATCAACTTTCCAAAAAGTTGCACTTGATGAATCGGGCAAATACATCAGTCGCCAGTGGTTTCATACTCGTATATGGCTGGAATTATACAGCCGGGGTGATTCCTGATGTCTGTGGGTCGGGCAGTATGTAGCGGCTATCAGGTTCCTTTTAAAGAAGATTAACATTATAAATAGACCTTGTATGACGAATCATATGAATCCATAGTCTGTGTTACTGCAGTGTTGTTTTACTCTGAAGTCAGTGGGCAGGGTTTCAGCCACAGGTAGGCTGGATTTTGCCTGCATTTACATCATCCTAATATGTGTTCACATGTTATCAGCCCTATTTATGTAATCTTTTCTCTGGATTGCATGCAGTATACCACCCCTGGTAACAGGTTCTTTTACTGGTTATGAGCTGTATACAAATCCCAGTCACAGCTAATCCTTTTCAGTGTCCTGTCCCCTTCGGATGATTGCAAATCTCAAGCGCTCTAATCACCAGTCTTTTAAATAAATATATACTTGTACTTACATCACCAAAGAATAGACAGAGTGAACTCAGTTGTTACTGCAGCTGTAGAAAGACCAGGATACACGCTGTAGTTTTCTTCCATATCTTGTTTTAGTTACAATAATAATAATAATAATAATACTTTATTTATATAGCGCCAACATATTCCGCAGCGCTTTACAATGTAGGGTTAGAGTACAGAAAATACAGTAAGTAATTACAATAGAGAACAATGGAATGATAGGTGAAAAAAAAATTATCTTTACAGGGTTGCACTCATATGTCTTCAGTAATGGCTTCTCTAAACTAAACTGGTGAAGAAGGGAGGAGCATCCTGTACAGAGACTAACTAAGGGAGGGAGGTAGGGACAAATTTCACACAGACTAATCTACTTTGCAACAATAAAGAAATTTCCTGATAGGAGGAAAAATACGCAATGCATAAAACTAGTCATTGCAGGTTGTTCCCATTTGTGGGACACAACAGGCATTGAGCTGAATACTCAATTTGTGCATGCGCCACCTCCGTTGCCATTTTGTGGAAGTGCTACAAATTGGGCATAAAATCTGTGCTGCGGTCCCATGTCATACTACTAGACTCTCCATTTTAGGAGGTTTCCAGTTAACAAAAATCCCCAAAAAACTAATTTTGCTTTACTCATCCTTCCCTGGTCCACTAACAAGTCCTTCTGCTGCCCCAGGTCTCTCTAATTGTCTGCTGCGCTTACGTCACATCAGTGAGCTCAGCCACTCTGCCCATGTTAACAGCTAAACTCTCTGTTGGCTGGAGACTCAGAGCTGGACTTGGGGATAGTGAGTAAAGCAGAGTTTTTTTTACATTTGTTTGTTTGAAAACCATTGTACCCAGGCAAAAAAGGGTTTTCTGAAAAAAAAAAGCCCTTTTAAAAAGCTGGGAGCTGTAATGCCAGTAGTACTGGGAATGACCACAATGCCTAATGATTGGCCACTTAAAGGGAATCTGTCAGCAGATTTTTGCTACCTCATCTGACAGCAACATTATGAAGGCAAAGAGACCCTGAATCCAACACCGTATCACATAGATTGCCATTTCCTCACAATCACAGAATTTAGTTTCAGGATAAAAGCAGAGCTGGGATAGCTGTCCCCACCCACACCAGGCTCTTTATAGAGATTGCGCATTGATTGGTGGTGTCAATCACAACAGTGAGTAGGTCGTCTGCATTGCGCATGACTAAGTAGTTCTGTCCTGTTAATCATAAGGTAATAAAACCTTTAGATTATGTAAACGATAGCACAGACCCTGATAACAGAAGCAAAGTTGCTTTTTGTTTTTTAAGCCTTACAGCATGCAGTCCTTAGCTTACATAGCAAAAACCTCCTGACAGATTCCTTTAGGTAAGAAAAAGAGCACCCCCAGTGTTTTTGCAGTGGTGTACTTGGTGTTACTCAGTTACAGTTGTATGGAGGAGACAGGTTGTGGAGGGCTTTGTATGTCATGGTTAGGGCTTTGAACTGTAGTCTTTGGGCAATAAGAAGGCAGTGAAGAGATTGGCAGAGAGGAGAAGCCGGGGAACAGCAGGGCGACAGGGGGATTAGCCAGGCAGCAAAGTTTAGGTTATATTGGAGGAGTGCGAGAGGGTTAGAAGGGATTTCTGTATACTGGAAGATAAGGCACCAGATTTACCCAAAATCGCATGTAAAGCCAAAGGTAAAATATTTGCAATGTGTGATACTGAGAGAGTCAGCTCAGTGGCAGAACTAGGACAAGGTGGGATTATGCTGGGACACAGTATTTTCAGATTTCTTAGATGACAGAGGCGGATATCACAGTGCGGTGATTCAATTATAGCTGTAATACGAGGAATCCAAACGCAGTGTACCTCGAGGTCGGATGTTCCTACCTGCCCTTGGATTATGCCTTAGCCCATGTGCTACAGCGTATTCTGGAATCAGTCACAGTGCAGGTGATTCAGATTATAACCTGTGTAATACTGCATGGAGAATCTCTGAAAATCTGCACGTGTGCTACCCTCGAGGTCTGGAGTTCCCCGTACCCACATGTCCTTTTGGTATATGCACTCCCCCGGTGTCTCCAGCTATATCTTCTCGCGTGATGTCACAGTCAGATGACCAGTTACCGCGGTAACCGATCATGTGACTGACATCTCGGCAGGTCCTACAGGCACGATGTGCTGGAGACGCCGGGGGACTCGTGGACAGGTGAGCATACATATTCTTTATTTATAACTCCTGCCATACTTAACTTTACTTCCGCAATGTATGTATATACATTGCGGATGTAAAATTAGATGGTTAGGAGAAGTTTTGGTGTACTGAGCATGCTCAGTACACTAAAATCGGGTCCGAGGAGACATCAGATGTTTCCTCGGACCCTGCTCCATAGGGCCCCGTATTAAAGGAATCGGATCGGATCGGATTTGGCATAATTGCCATCTGATTTCTCAGATCCGATTCTAGCCGATTTTTGATTCGGATGCAAAAATCGGAGCAGTCTCGGATTTTCGCACCGGAAGGAAATCGGAAAAAATCGGTTCGGACGCAATTCGGATGCCATTAAGTGCACATCCGAATTGGTCTGATCCCCATAGGGTTACAAGGGGACAATTTCGGATCCGATGCTGTCCGATTTTTATCGAAAAGCATCGGATTTCACAAAATCGTTGTGTGAAACCAGCCTTAGGAAAAATAATTACGGTATGTAGATGATAAAGTAATAAGAACATGCAATGGTCCTGGGGCTGACCCTGCCGGACCGTGGAGGTTGTGTCACGAGTCAGTAAGATCCTTGTGACAGCTCTGAGTCTTGTTGGTTTTAAACTTGATTAATTTATTTTCAACCAGAAAGGGTTAATGTCAGTTTTTACTTGCTGGTAGCTTCTGCTTTGTCTAAGTCGTGGTGATGCTGGTTGGTGACCACATCCACCTCCCTTTAAATAGTCACATGACCCATCACCTGAGACCCATTACAGATTCAGTCTATCCTGACCATACCTGGAGTGTGGAGAGCTCCTGTTTTTGCTGCAAATCTGCATGTAATGGAGTCCATTGCCTGCAGTCTTTGGAGTTTGGCTGCAGCTACCAGGACGTGTGTATCCTTTTATTGTCTTTGTTGCCTGTTTGCTTACCTTCCCCCATCGGAGGTGACGTCTAGTGTAGTTACCAGCCTACGCACTAGATGAGGTGACTAGAGGTGACAGCCAGAGAATAGGCACATGATGACGGGAGAAAGGACCCACATAGGGCTGCTAGGGCAGCTTAGGCTAAGAGACTGGCAAGTGGCAGGAGTTGTCCCATCCCCTGCACCCTATGGTCTTCCTCCCCAATACTATCCCGTTGTACCTTTGTGTTGCACCGCACTCTGGGAGTCGGATATCCTGACATGAAAGGTTGGAACCCTAGAAAGGCACCACATGTGATGTCGCCCCCACTCATAGTCCTACCCAAAGATAATCTTGTACCAGAATAGGAAGATATACAGCTAAACGGTACAAAAAAGGGTAGCCTATGTTAATTCATTCAAATAGATATTAATGAACTCAGTAATCATTACTAGAGTACCTTGAGTTATATGTCTATAACAGGTTCAATGCATAGCGGAACAAAATATTTACAGTGCCTACAAGTAGTATTCAACCCCTGCAGATTTAGGTGGTTTGATAAGATGCCAATAAGTTAGAGCCTTCAAACTGCAAACGAGAGTAGGATTTATTAACAGAAGCATAAATCTTACAAACCAAAAAGTTATGTTGCTCAGTTTAATTTTTATAAATTATAAACATAAAAGTGTGGGTCAATTATTATTCAACCCCTAGGTTTAATATTTTGTGGAATAACCCTTGTTTGCAATTACAGCTAATAATCGTCTTTTATAAGACCTGATCAGGCCGGCACAGGTCTCTGGAGTTATCTTGGCCCACTCCTCCATGCAGATCTTCTCCAAGTTATCTAGGTTCTTTGGGTGTCTCATGTGGACTTTAATCTTGAGCTCCTTCCACAAGTTTTCAATTGGGTTAAGGTCAGGAGACTGACTAGGCCACTCCATCACCTTGATTTTTTCCCTCTTGAACCAGGCCTTGGTCTTCTTGGCTGTGTGCTTTGGGTCGTTGTCTTGTTGGAAGATGAAATTACGACCCATCTTAAGATCCTTGATGGAGGAGCGGAGGTTCTTGGCCAAAATCTCCAGGTTGGCCGTGCTATCCATCTTCCAATGGATGCGGACCAGATAGCCAGGCCCCTTGGCTGAGAAACAGCCCCACAGCATGATGCTGCCACCACCATGCTTGACTGTAGGGATGGTATTCTTGGGGTCGTATGCAGTGCCATCCAGTCTCCAAACGTCACGTGTGTGGTTTGCACCAAAGATCTCGATCTTGGTCTCATCAGACCATAGAACCTTGAACCAGTCTGTCTCAGAGTCCTCCAAGTGATCATGAGCAAACTGTAGACGAGCCTTGACATGACGCTTTGAAAGTAAAGGAACCTTACGGGCTCGTCTGGAACGGAGACCATTGCGGTGGAGTACGTTACTTATGGTATTGACTGAAACCAATGTCCCCACTGCCATGAGATCTTCCCGGAGCTCCTTCCTTGTTGTCCTTGGGTTAGCCTTGACTCTTCGGACAAGCCTGGCCTTGGCACGGGAGGAAACTTTCAAAGGCTGTCCAGGCCGTGGAAGGCTAAAAGTAGTTTCATAAGCCTTCCACTTCCGGATGATGCTCCCAACAGTGGAGACAGGTAGGCCCAACTCCTTGGAAAGGGTTTTGTACCCCTTGCCAGCCTTGTGACCCTCCACGATCTTGTCTCTGATGGCCTTGGAATGCTCCTTTGTCTTTCCCATGTTGACCATGTATGAGTGCTGTTCACAAGTTTGGGGAGGGTCTTAAATAGTCAGAAAATTCTGGCAAAAGAGATAATTAATCCACACATGTGAAGCTCATTGTTATTTGTGCCTGAACTACTTCTTAATACTTTAGGGGGACCAAACAGAATGCTGGTGGTTTGAGGGGTTGAATAATAAATGACCCTCTGAATTAACTTTTAACGCTTTAAAAAAAAAACAAAAAACAAAAGAAAAAATATTTTTTGTGGCACTGCATTTCCCACTTCCAGGCTGATCTACAGTCCAAATGTCACAATGCCAAGTTAATTCCGCATGTGTTAACCAGCTAAATCTGCAGGTGGTTGAATACTACCTGTAGGCACTGTATATATACAGATGAAGGCTCTGCATAAAAAAGGATGTGCCTACAGACTACATAAATGTAAACCAAAAAACAAGAAGAATTAGAAAAAGGAAACGGTTATACTTCCCTTTAAATGATGTTTTGTAGTATGGCTCCAAAGCGTTTCGCCTCCCTGTCGAGGTTCATCGGGAAGCCAGGAAAAAAAAGGGTAATAATAAGTGCCCAGATGATGCCAGATAAAGAAAATGCTGATTCCATAGTAGGATTAGAAGAATGTTGATTTTTTTCTTTCACAGTCGGTTCCTCACATCTCTATCGTTTGTGTCCAGATTAGCAGTTCAGTTCCATTGAAATTAATGGGGTAATCTGTCAATCAGGAGGTGAGTAAGCGGTGACAATGCACTTAAGAACCACCCGGTCTGGGACGCATGAAATATAGGCTTATTATACCTATCCACCTACTCAAGTATATACTGTATCCCCTACAGTACTCTTCAGACCCAACAAGTAATTCATCCAGGGAAGAGAAATCCCTGTCTAGGAGAGGCTACCTACTGAGTGCAACTGTCAGGAGAAAGGCCTAATTGGCCAAACCGTGTTGACATTCAAAGGTTGCTCTTTTTTTACTTGAATAGGTGAAATTGTATTTGCATTCAAAAGGAGCAACTGTTCATTCTACATATCATAGTAGTAAAGGTGGTCTGTCCAGATGTACTGCCATCTTCAAGTAAAGGTGTTGAACTTAAGGACCATTTCACACTCATTAGGCTGGTTTCACATTAGCATTCGACCTGCATACGTCAGAACGCATAGCAGCAGATGCATGGTCGAACGCAGCCATCCTGATGCAAACGCAGTGGAAATTCTCTGGATGCGGACAGGTTGAAAAACTCCATAGGAATACATTACAATGTGCCCGGTCCCATAGGAAGCCATTATAGCGGTTGGGAGGAGAGAGAGAGAGGCTAGGGTCAGACCAGCATTCAGCCTAGCGTTCAGCAGGTTCTGTCTAAAGCTTAGAATTTTTCAGCACCAGCGCAGTGTTACCAAAAAGCTAACACTGCGTTAATGCCATCAATGCAATCCTATGGCAGAGGGAACCCGAGCGCATTGCTAACGCCGGCTTAACACTGCCGGAGTTTCAAATCTCGCGCTTTTTCCACTTAGATAAAACGCAAAATTTGAAACTCCGGCAGTGAGAAGCCGGCGTTAGCAATGCGCTCGGGTTCCCTCTGCCATAGGATTGCATTGTTGGCATTAACGCAGTGTTTGCTTTTTGCTAACACTGCGCTGGTGCTGAAAAATTCTAAGCTTTAGACGGAACCTGCTGAACGCTAGGCTGAATGCTGGTCTGACCCTAGCCAGAGAGAGAGACGCTGCGTTTGGTTTCCCTGACATCCGGATGGCAGTGCGGATATATATAACTCTATGCATTATTTGGGCGTTTGAGGACGCTTGCGTATAAAGTTTGCATCTTCAAACGCACAAAAAATGCAACAAGATGTGTTTTTAAGGCACCCAAAAACAACGCATTCGAACGCAACTCATGTGTCCGCAGCCAAACGCAGATACCGTGCGTCATCATGTTAAACATAGGGACACAGAACACATGCATTTGCACACACCTCCCTACACATGTGGCACAAACGCAAATGTGAAGCCAGCCTTAGGAAGTAAAGCAGGCATATCTATCCATCTATGTTCCTACCCCTGTATAATGTGCTGGTCCTGGGCATTCTCCAGCCACTAATCTAGTTTCAGGACCATGGACATCTCCCAGTTCGGAGTCACACGTGGATCTTTGCCCATTAACTAGCTGTATGATAAGGATTATCCTAGAGTAAAATAATCCTACTGAAATATTGGCGTAAAGCTGATGTCATGTGCAGGCTGGAAATGTATCATAAAGCTTTGCATCACTGGAGAATATTTTATGTTCCCTTTAATGCACATTTTAGCCCATGCCTAATTAACCCTTTAAGATATGGCTGAGGAGTAATGCTTCGCATTAGGATATAATGAGCCGCTTTTCATCCCCTCCCCATACACCGAGGACAAAGGCTGCTTCATGTGCTTTGTCTCGGGGATTTCTCCTTGTAGGGTTTTCAATGACCCCTGTCCCATGGGGAAAAGGGTTTATAAGAAGAAAATTAATGGCACAGTTTTGTACCGACAGTGAAGCATCTGATGTCAACAGTAAAGCGACATAATATTCTGATTTTGTTACGTGGACGCTGATAATCAGATGATCAGATTGATCTCCCTCGTGATCTCATTTCTTATCAGCCAGGAAGGACGCTGAATCTCTTGCTCGATTATACGATCTTACGGTGTATTGTCAATTGCTAAGTAACAAGATAGAATAGGTCAGTACAGGGCATGATGAGAGATATTACTTTGTCTTAAAGCTATATTTAAAGGGGTTTTCTAGTTTCAGAATACCACTTTTTTCTCAGCTGCAGTTTGCTTCCCCCTGCTCAGGTCTAGCACTGAGTCTCCTCGGTTGCTCCCTGTCTGTGATTGTCTGCAGCGCTGACATGTGCAACCAATCAGGGAGCTCAGCAGCTCCGAGGGGCCTCAGGCTAAACCGCTGTGTTTAGTGAGTAGCTGCAGCGCTGTGTTTAGTGAGTAGCTGCAGCGCTGCAGACAAAAAAAAGCAGCAGGCGCAGCAGTGGAGACTTAGTGAGACATCTAAATCGCTGGATTGCTTTCCTATTTCTCCTTGATATCATTGACCCGCCCCAGAGTCGTGGGGTACCCGGTCCCAGGCGGTGATTCATAGGGAAATGTCACTGGGGCCTGTTACAGGGTCCCGTGGCCCTGGTGGTCGCTTAAAAAGGGGAAAACAGTCAATAAAAAAGGGCTTTGACGCCACTTATGGTTCCGGTAATGTTACAGTCGCTGCGGGACAGTCCTCCGGGGTGATGGTGGAGCAGCAAGATAGTTACGCTCCCTGTAGGTGGAGCAGGATCCCCGGGGCAGTTGTAGTAGTAGTTTTTACACAGGGAGGCAGCTTACCAGACAGCCTTGTTACCAGACTTCTCAATGCTGCAAGTGCGCGGCTCATCAGGCGAGGGAAAATAAAGTACGTCACACAGTCTTTAACTCTGCATGGGTTTACTAGCAGTGCTTTAGACAGGTCAATATGGTACAGTCTTTCGCATCATTCTGGGTTGGGTAGTCACCAGGGAACAGGGATGACTCACATAGGACCCTCGGTGGTGTGCCTGCTGATCGTTTCCATGAAAACAAAATGGGGAGAGCGCTCATGTGCAGTACCCTGGTGGTCTAGTGGGGGGCCACTCTCTGTGCTATTATATTTTGCTCACCTTCTGGGGTTGTGCCACCCCTGCACAACCCCAGTGTGTGCGGTCTGCTGTGTTGCTTTTGCCGCTGCCTCCAGCCCTCCTTCCAGTCATATGATATTGTTCAGGGCGGATCACGTGACCGCAGCTCTGCCGATCCTTTCCAGTCCCTCATTGCGCTCTCTCCTGTCTCCCTTGAAGCACTCCTGCGCACAAAGTCTTGAGCCGGCTCCCACGGGCCCTCTGTAGAGGACTCTTCTACGGGTCCCCCTGACCTTATTCGGTATGCCTTTTTAAGGATGTGTCTGGTGATTTGCCGCAACTTCACTAGAAGCTTGGGCCTCCGCTTTAACGGCTCAGGGATAAACGCCTGCACTGTGTTCAGAGCCGGTCCTTTGTTCCTGGACCAGATCCCTCCAGTCGGTAAAAGTACCGGGCCCGGATTCGGGTGCACCGCAGGATCTCACTCCTTTCCGATGGTTTCTCCGCCGTCCTGCACTCCTCACTCCCCAACAGAGCTCTCCAGTCATTAACTCTTCTCACTTTTTTGTTCTCACTCCCACACACTTTTCTACCCATCCAAGCTCCTCCCATGGGACTGGGTCCTCCCTGCAGCAGGTCCACCTACGGTCCTCTACTCTAGACACATAAAAAAGGTCAGGTATTTTTTTCCTAATCTCAGCAAAGATTCTTACTCCAGATAATTACTTTAATTATCCTTTATTAATTCACAATAAAAATATTAAAAACATTAGAGCATTCCTTCCAGGGAAACACATCAGAAACTGACCGGATAATTACAACTTCATAGTATTCCATCCATTGTCCTCATATACATTGTATCGTAATTTTTTAACATATGCCAGTGTATATATCAACATATACAGGGGAATAGCAGTATATCCACTACTGATACAGACCACACCAAATAGCCCAATCAGACCACAATATCTTGGAATAACTTATAATTCACCCAGACACTATGCTATGGCTGCACACCTCCTTAATACTCATCTGCAATAATTCCCATGCAATATGCTGACTAATAGTTTTTCACCTGTGGACAAGGTTCATACCTGGTTATATTCTCTGTCAGCGTCTGTGGATCCTCCTCCCCTACAGCTGTTTCGTAACTCGCTTCTTCCGGAAGAAGTGTCGGCTCTGAGGGGAACTGAAGCAATATTCCGGCTTCCCAGACAAACTGACGGGGAGCTTCAATTTCAGGTTGGAGTACCCAACACAAGGGTTGAAGGCAAAGCAGCAACCACGAGGACCCACAAGGGCCGAGCTGCCGCCATACAATCCGGGGAGAGAATAGAGAGGGAGAGAACAGCCTGAAAGGACACTTAGAAGGAGTGAGGTGTCCCGGAGCAACATCCTGGCTGCAGAGGGCTCAGTGTTACCGGAGTTAACTGAACTGTAACTTAGAATTGCTGTGAACTGCTTGAAGGACTTACAAGTAAACACGGTGAACCCTGCCTGAGTGTCCGTGTCCGATTCCAGGTATTCTGAACTGTGCATCATACCTTTTATCCTGTCAGGAGCAGCCCAACCCGCAGTGGGCTCATCCATCTGGCTGCAGCCCCATCATCCATCCATCCTCCTGCAGCGGTGGTCCATTGTTGACCACAACCTGTGGGTGGCGTCATGACGAACATTATCCACTGTATATATCGACTTTTAGAGAACCCGGGACACGGTCCAGACCACGACCGCCGTGATATCCCCAGCAGTACCCCGGTCCGGTACCGAGTACCTCGTCCCAGTGGGCTCTACAACTTGGCGTCACGAACAGGATGGACCCGGTTCAAAAGAACCGAACCCTGTGTGCCTAAAAATCGTGTTCTGGCTTCCTGCTGTAATACTGTGGCCTGTGTGCAGCCTCCTGCTTTATTTTGGAGGCTGTGTGCAGCCTCCTGCTGTAATACTAGGGGCTGTATGTGGCCTCCTTCTTTATACTTGGGGCTGTTTGTGACCTCCTTCTGTATGCTGGGGTCTGTGAGTGGCCTCCTGCTGTATACTGGAGACTGTGTGTGGACTCCTGCTGTAATACTAGGAGCTGTCTGTTGTTTCCTAATTTCCTACTGTATACGGAGGCTGCATATGAGCTCCTGCTGTATACTGAGTGCTGGGTGCAGCCTCCTGCTCTACACTGGGGTTGTGCGGCATCCTGCTGTATACAGGGGGATGTGTATCACCTCCTGCAGTATACATCGGTTCTATGTGGCCTCCTGCTTTAGGCTGGAGGCACACTGTCATGCATCAAACACGGAGAGTGTTTGATGCATGACAGTGATGCGAGTGTAGTGCGTGTTTTAGCTCAGTTTAGTGCGAGTGTAGTGTGTTTGGGTGAGTGTGCATGGCTGTATGCATGTGAGTGTGCTGCATGAGTGTGTGTGTGTGCTGCGTGTCAGTGTGATGCTGTCGGCTGTCCTGAAGCAAACTTCAGGTCCGCGGACAGCATTTACCGGTGAATTTTAATTCTGCTGCTGTAGAGCTGCGGAGTTTGAATTTCCTGGGTAGGCGGCACAGTATGCAATCATCTTTCACCGCTGTGATAGCAGCGGTGAAAGATGCTTGATAAAAACACAGCCGCTATCCACATTTTAAATTTTGCAGGGTTAACCTGCATATTAACTCATGTCAGCACAGAGGCTGCCGAAGCGGCTAATAATCCGGTTTATGCAGGGTTAACCACATGTTTTGTGTTGGCAGCTTGTGTCCAGGTATGTCCACACTCCCTGGACACAAGGTGCCATCACACAATAGGTCAGTAGGGTTAATGAAGTGTATTACTAAAAGCCAGCAATTATCGGTAAACAGTAAATTACTGTTTTTGCGGGCCGGCTTCAGCACTCAGGAGCTGTACCTGCTAATGTACTATAACAGCGTGATATGACAGCCGCTGTCCGAGGTTCTAAAATTTCACGCTCTTAAGAGTATAGCATGGAATTTCAGGACCTCGGACAGCGGCTGTCATATCACGCTATTATAGTACAGTACAGGACACGGACAGCTCCTGACTTCAGGAGCCAGACGGCTGGTACTGTACGCTAATTGCGTACAGTACCTCGGACAGCTACTAAATTCAGGAGCTGGTGGCATTGGCAGTAAATTTCTGTTTCCCGACAATTGCCGGCTTTGAGTTAAACCATATATTAACCCCTGCAGACCCAGGGTGTGATATCAGCCTGTGTCCAGTGAGTGTGGAACCTCCCTGGACACAAGCTGGCACCAAACTAACATCAGGTTAACCCTGCATAATTCGGCTTATTAGCTGTATCTGCAGCCTCTGTGCTGACATGCCGCACAGAGGCTGCAGATGGGGTTAATATGCAGCTAAAACCTGCGATTTACAAAATGTGCCAAGCAGCTGGGTTTTTAATAATCATATATCACCGCTGCTGTCACAGCAGTGCAAGATGATTCGTTACTGTACCAGAAAACCGGCAAATTCAAACTCCGCAGCTTTGACAGCCGCAGAGTTTGAAGCAATTTTTAAAGCACACGCGTTCAACTATTGCAAGTGCGCTGTATGGGTGTGAGTTTGACTTGCACCATATACTTTGCATGGCTACTCGCGCGAGGAAATTGCGTTCAATCACATCATGCTGCGATTGAACTCGCATTTCTCTCGTAATGCGAGTGTAATGCGGGAACTTGTGCTAATGTGACCAGTATCATTTAATGATCCTGGGCTGAGCGCAATAGTGTCCCTTCAGCTTATAACTGAGGGTTGTATGCAGCCTCCTGCTGTATTCTGGGGCTGTGTATGGGCATCTGCTGTATAATTGGGGCTGTGTGCTGTAGGCACCTGATAAATATCCTGGCCAACTGTCAAAACAGCCAAAGCTGTATCTATTAGCTGAGATGCAAACAGTAAATAAGTATTTTTTTGTAGACTGACTGTAAAGCGTGAGATTAATATTTCCTCTCAAAACATAGTCTATGGCTGGGTCACACTTGAGATCTGGATCCGTTAAAACCATCAGTTCTTCAACTTAGAATTTTAGAAAAACTGATGGTTTTAATGGATCCATAGGCTCCCTTGAAAAAACGCAATGTCAAAATGCACTGCTATAAAACGCTATGCGGTTTTTTTTCTGCACCCAAAAACGCTGCTACCAGCTTTTTTGGGTGCAGTAAAAAAAACACAGTGTACATATAAGTATGATGTGTTAACGCATGCATTAACGTATAGCATTTTTTAGATGAAAAAATGGCAATTTCCAAAGCGGAATCAGATTTTGAAAATGCAGAAAAACTGCATGCCAAGTGTGACCCCAGCCTGTGTCGCTCCCTGAGTCAGCTGTGATGTGTGTGCAAAGTTTCGTGATTGAACATGCGACAGTGCAGATTCCTTTAGTGGATATACATACATTCATACATACATACATACAGCTTTATACATTTGATTTGGATTACAATTGAACAATATCTAAAAGCACAAAATAATACTCAAGGACACTTTGCCTCTTCTACTCTCGCCTTTAGAGACTTTCATGGCTGTAGATTCTCAGTGAATGAGATTTTGGCATCAGAAGTGGGATATTGCCAAAAAGAATAAGTCAAGAGGTGAAAAGCACAAGAGATGAGTTCATCGCCAGGTAAGCACACTCAGGTCAGATGTGCAAAGAAATTCATCAAGGTGAGGATCAAGTAGATTAAGAGGGGCAAGGAGCTTGGAAGTGCACCAAAACAAGTCTGAGGAACACTGAATTATTGATATGTGTAGCAGGGCTGAGATTGTTGCTTGGAAAAATTCAGCAACTTTTTAATATGGATGGACTTAGATCTATTACAAAAACAAGAAAACTGACAGCAATTCCTAGCAAGTGTGAACAAATGCATACTGAACATGAAATATACTTTAAAAAAGGAATAAACAGCTGCACTCTGCTAAGGCAGTGCCAACATTAAACATAAAACCCTGGACATGGATAACTGCTAAGGAAATACATATAAAAATTGAGACACTTAGGGTACTGTCACACGAGGCCATACAGGCGGCGATTTTATAGGTGACGCAGGGGCGTGGCCTGTCGCCGCCGACATGGCCTGTGCGTCGCCTAATGTAAATAGGCTATGGTGACGCCTTTGAGTGGTCGCCTGGTTTCTCAGCAGTGCTCTGAAACCAGGCGAGCACTCTGGGGTGATGTGTACACTTCGCCTCATGTAACAGGGGGACGGCGATCTTACAGGCGATGGGAGCCATAGGTTCCCATGTTACAGAATCGCCGCTGGGGCTTTTGGACACCCCAGTGGCGATGGCGCCTGTAAGATCGCCGGTAAGTCACCGGAGGTATCGCTGCATGTATACATGCGACGACTACGCTGACAGGGCGCCAAAGACGGGTGCGCTCCCGCCAGTCGCCGCCGATATCTCCGGCGACGTCACCTTGTGTGACGGTACCTTTAGAGAATAAAAAAGTCCAGATTTATGTGAGCCCAGTAGACAACATCAAGGTGGATCTCTTCACTGGGTTCCTACCTATTGCCTATATTCAGGTTTTAAAAACCTCCAATTTATTTAGGGTAAATGTAATAAGGAGATTGTACAGACCTGTAATCCTGGGGGTTTGTATTACAGCTAGTCCAGGCATGTGCAGAGGTGCTTGAAAGCAAACGTAGAAAGTTGCCCAGCGCGCTATGGGGACCGGACAGCTGATGCATGGACAATGGTGTGCAAGCCACTAATGTTGGAATGTGACGAGAGACTCTCAATCTATCCCAACCGCGTACAGTAGGTTTATCTGTATACTCAGTATGTCCTACACATCCAACCAGTTTCCAGCTCACCAGACTATTAAATCTGTGAGTGCAGCATTCAATGATGGAGCTACGGACTCCTTGCAGACATCACTAGGCATTCCCAGTAATCCAAAGTCAATGTCCAGCTCCACATCTTCTTAAAAGAATCAATTTTATTTTCAAAAGTTTAAAACATCGAACATGTGCTCTTGAAAATAAAATTGATTCTTATAAGAAGACGTGGAGCTGGACATTGACTTTGGATTAATCAGTACGCCCTACAGTCTGAAGGAGCACGTGTAGATCCGGACAGCGAGGATTCAGGATAAAAAGTCTTTAGCATATTGGCTTTGGAAGACAGAGAAGGATTCTAGGCCTTGAGCCTGCCAGGAAAGTTTGTGGTAAAGGGAGTCTCCACTTGTGCTCTGCTCCTAGAGGACTCTTGGCCAGAACTGGAGAATTCCATTGTCTATTAACAGTTTCTTGCCCGACCATAAATTGGAGTTTTTTTAAAACCTGGATATAGGCATTAGGTGGGGCCTCAGACAACCGACAAAGAAATAATATGCTAGAATAATTATGTATATAAAAATAATAGAATTTTTTTTGGTATATACATACGGTAATTATTGTAACTTATTATTTGCTTATCTGTATTTTTTTCTTTTATTGTTTTTATTGTCCCATATTGATGTCTCTACAAGAACAAGGTTTGTAGAAGATAGTTTGGCTAGGCAAAATGTTTTTCTTCTGTTTTAATATAAATGTTGCAATTATCAATGATCGCTTGCATTTTTTTAGGTTTTATAATATAAGGTTGTTGAAAACAATTTTATATAAACATTTTTTGAACGTTCAAGTATTTTATCAAATGTGGATCACTATGCTAATGGGTAGGTGTGGTCCGTTGGAGCCATCAATGTAACCCCTCCCTTGTATTTTTTCTATGGAAAGTGAGTCCTATGTAGGAGCAGGTTCACAGTGTGTAATAGATAACTTTTTTCATTCATTTTTGATGTACCTGAATAAGGCTACAAAGCCAGCTCACCATTTCTCTTCGGAGGTATGAGGTGTTGAACCGTCCATTGGAGCTGTCTGCAAAGATGGAGTTGAAGACTGGAGTCGGTCTTGAGAATCAAAACAGTCAGATTATCCAGTATAAGCTCCACAGTGTAATTATTCCATAAAATGTAAATGTTATTTAGGATTATTAAAAAGGTTCATTCCCTCCATGCAACTGATGATATAACTTGTATACACTGGGGTGACCCCTTAAGAGACTACGCGTTTCAACACTTGCATGTCTTCATCATGGTCTGAGGCATATAGATTGATATTGTCACATAAATAGTGACTATAATGCTAATTAAAGGGGTTGTCAAGGTGTAGAAAAATATGTTTTCTTTCTGTCAGAAATAGCACCACTATTGACTATGGGTTCAAATCCAGACACTTAGCGTACCTTTACACTTTGCAGCATTGCATGTAATTTCTCTTGCAACTTACTGGTTGCAGTGAAATCATGGACACATTATTACATTTGTACACAGCAACAAAATGTAACAATGTGTCCATGATTTCACTGCAACCAGTAAGTTGCAAGTGAAATTGCATGCAATGTTGCGACGTGTAAAGGTACCCTTAATTAGAAGAAAAAGGTTTGGTACCGTGTTAGCCAGTTGAGAAAATGTTGATTGCTCTCAGTGTGAGAAACAAGATAATAATCTTGTAGTTGTGATACCTTTTAATGGCTAACAAAAATCAAATAAATGATGTTATAAGGCGAGCTTTCGAGACAACTCAGGTCTCTTCATCAGGCATGGTATGACAAGATATTGAATGAAACTCAAAATATATGCATGCACAACTAAAAATGATTGGATATTTGACTCAATAAACATTACAGGGACTGGACATTTGGCAAAATAAACAAACAGCCTCGGAGATGATCTTCAAACAGACAGGCCCAGAGGTAATAAAGTCTTTAGGACACTAAATTATAAGAAAACCTGGTGTCCAAGATTTCCATGTCTTTGAACAACATTGTTTATATTTGGTAATGAGCCATAAAACCATCAACAATGTTCAGCCCGTTCTGTATACAATTGAAGCTTCTAATTAGCTTGGATTCACAGACTCTTCAATGTTTTTGGGATTTGAAATTACCTCTCAAAATTAAAACCTTCATATTGTCAATGTTATGTCCCTGGCCAGAAAAATGCTCCGCTACTGGAAAATGGATTTTTTTGTGTGTAATTGTGTGACGATGAGACCTGATCCTTGCTCTTAGACGCTGCCCAGTCTCCCCAACATAGTAAGAACCTACTGGGCAAATGGTGCACATAATTAAATATACCACATTGGAAGAGGAGCATGTGAAAGTCCCAGGAATCTTATAATCCTGCTGTGTGTTGGGGATCTGTATCCTGTCTCTGGTCTCTATGTGAGCACAAGTCTTGCAGCTCTTCACATTGCATGGATAAGTTCCTTTTGGTGTATCAGAGGGCATCAAACTTCGGACCATGATGTTCCTTAAATTGGAAGGCTGCCTGTAGCACAGCAAGGGGGGGTCTTTGAATAATATTTTAAGTCGGTCATCCTTGTGTAAGATGTGATGGAGTTTCCTGGCAGTTCTCCTTAGTACCTCAAGCTGTGGGTTGTAGGTCACCACCAGGGGAACACGATGGTTCTCCTCTTTTTCTCTGTATTGGAGTGCTTGACTTCTAGGGATCCTTGTGGCTTTAATGATCTGATCATCAATGGAGGTGGGGTGGTAGTCCTGGTTTAAAAATGTCTTCTTTAGCTGGTTTAAGTGTTCATCTCTTTCCACTGGGTTGGAGCAAATACGGTTATATCTCAGGGCCTGGCTGTAGACAATGGATTTTTTGATGTGTTTCGGGTGGAAACTGTCCCATCTGAGGTATGTGGGACGGTCAATCGGTTTCCGATATACTGTTGTTTGGAATGAACCATTTAGAATTTTTAAAGTGGTATCCAGAAAGTTGATTTCTGTTTTTGAGTGGTCCAGTGTCAGGTTTATGCTGGGATGAAATTGGTTGAACTTGTCATGGAATTTTAGAAGTTCATGTTCAGTCTCAGTCCAGTTTAATAAGATGTCATCAATGATACGGAAGTACGCCAAGGGTTTGATGGGGCAGGAGGCTAAAAAGTCATTTTCCAGTTTAGCCATGAAGAGGTTGGCATACTGGGGGGCCATTTTGCTTCCCATGGCAGTTCCGGTGCGTTGTAAATACAGCTCTTCACCAAAAGAGAAAATGTTGTGGGTGAGGATAAATCTGGTGAGCTTTAGAACTGACTCAGAAGGGATCCCATTGGCTTCAAGAAACAGTCGGCAGGCAGTAAGTCCATCTTCGTGTGGGATGTTAGTATATAAGGACTCCACATCCATGGTGGCTAAGATGGTACTCTTGGGGAGGGGACCTATTGTAGAGAGCTTATTTAGAAGGTCCGTTGTGTCCTGTATGTAGCTGTCTGTCCTCCTTACCAGCGGTTTAAGGACATTTTCCACCCACTCAGAGATTCTTTTAGTGAGTGTTCCCACCCCTGAGATGATGGGTCTCCCTGGGTTACCTGGTTTATGAATCTTGGGAAGCATATAGAAAACTCCCATCCTTGGATCCTCAGGAATTAAGTCCAGAAGGTTTGTGGAATCCGTACCTAAACATTTGATGAGTCTTCTCAACTCCCTCATATATTTTGGAGTTGGGTCCTCGTCCAGTTTGGTGTAGTATTGTAAATCCATCAGCTGTCTGTGTGCTTCTTTGACGTAGTCCTTTGTATCCAGGAGAACAATAGCCCTACCTTTGTCTGCAGGCTTCATAGTGATCTCCCTGTTGTTCTTCAGGCTGTAAATTGCCCTTCTCTCTTGCACATTAATATTACCTCTGGGCCTGTCTGTTTGAAGATCATCTCCGAGGCTGTTTGTTTATTTTGCCAAATGTCCAGTCCCTGTAATGTTTATTGAGTCAAATATCCAATCATTTTTAGTTGTGCATGCATATATTTTGAGTTTCATTCAATATCTTGTCATACCATGCCTGATGAAGAGACCTGAGTCGTCTCGAAAGCTCGCCTTATAACATCATTTATTTTATTTTTGTTAGCCATTAAAAGGTATCACAACTACAAGATTTGTATCTTGTTTCTCACACTGAGAGCAATCAACTGTACCCTTAATGAAACGGATAACACTCACCGGATGACAGGCAGAACTTCATCTATTAGACATGGCTAAAAGCACATGGACACAGGAGCAGGAGGGAGGATGACAGCAAAACGAACAATGGCCGTTTCACACTACAATGAACTTCAACAGCTTGAACACGTTGAAGCGCAATGCAATGTGAAACGGCAGTTGTTTGTTTTGCTGTCACCCTCCCTCCTGCTCCTGTGTCCTTGTGATTTTAGCCGTGTCTAATAAATGAAGTTCTGCCTGTCATCCGGTGAGTGCTGTCCATTTCCTTAAGTGGCTGGATTTGACTAAATACTACTACACCGAGGAATGTGCACCTGGAGACATAAGAGCGACTTCTGGAGGCTGAATCTGGCGGTATCTGTTGATCTCATCGACCCTGAGGATTAAGAGTGTGCAATAAGGTACTACCCAACTTTTTCTTTTTTACTGGAATTGGCTATGGGTTGTGCATGGTATTGGTGCTCAGTTACATTCACTTCAATGTGAAGTGGCAATCCCAGATATAACCCAGGATGAAGGTGTTCCTGAATGAAAGCAGCCATGTTTTCCAACCCCTTTAATTTGTCCTTGTGTATTTTATCATTGCACACTTTAAATTTCTTCTTAAATAATATACTAGTGAATCTCAATGAGTTAGGATATCATCAAAAAATCAATGCCATATTGCCAAGTTTCACGACGTTACTGAGAGCCCTGAAACACTTTGACTAATAAATCAATATTATATTCACCCTTTGATGTCTCGTGGAATACGGCAGCGCTCTTTCACCCGTCATCCTCCCCACTTTAATTTTCTAAAATAATAATCTTTGGGTTGTCATTGGCTGTAAGTCATAATCATCAACATTAACAGAAATAAACACATGAAATAGATCCCTCTGTGTGTAATGACTCTATATAATATATGTGTGTCACTTTATGTATTGAATTACTGAAATAAATTAACGTTTTGATGATATTCTAATTCATTGAGATGCACTAGTGTATTTACATTTGCTCCACACAATTATCATATTCATAATAATACAACACATCACATATAGGCTCAAGTAGCTGAAATTTGCAAGTAGTGGATGTTCTCTGCACAAGCTCTCCGGCACTTTTCGACGTTCTTAGTTCAGGACAAATCGCTTGTGAGTACTGAAAAATTAAAAGGTCATTATGATACGAGGCCGGCCGGCTACTTTTAGCTACAGAAGAGATTTATCTTCCCGCTGTCTAGTTAGAGGCCTGATACAGTTTAGATTTCCAATTATGCAAACAGAAATCTTAAGCCGTACAGAGAGCATTATCAAATGGAAAAAGTTAAGGCACTTGATGGCACGCGGGAGGTAATGTCAAACAAAGGTTGTGAGTATTGAAACGCATTAGAAAAAGTTCTACCATACAACAGGAGAAGATCGTAGGCGCTCAGTGATCACACATGACCATCATGCCAGCGGGAAACTCACTGATCCGCATATTACAGTATCGGTATTGGATCCTCAGACATCAATTGGAATCTGTTGAGTAACCTGACATCATGGTCACAAGTCAACAAGTAGTTTTCAGCAGAAAAGCTTCCAAATGTTGACACAATTTAAAACATCATAAAGATGATGCCACTTTTGGCTCCTCCAAATTTTTTAAAAGGCAAAGGAGATTTGGCACGACGTGCAACAAAACAGCCCCACTCGGTTGTCAAGTGTGTGCATGAGATTTCAGAAATCTCATAGTTTTTGCTGGAGGTCGGGCCTTACACACCTGTCCCAAATCTGGGCTTTGCTCACTTTACCCTGATCCACTTTGGATCTTGGATCTTGACAGTTTGGATCTTGACAGTGCAACTCTTCATCAATGCCACTGGCCGAAGACCAGCTACTGTATATTTAAGAGGTTTATGATAATCTCTTTGTGGTCTAGGTCAGAGAATACATTAATTGCGGTCTCTGTGGTTGTCTAAATCTCCCTTAGTCATTTACTGCTTCCTATGGCTAGGGTCAGACCTGCGTCAACATTATAGCTGACGAATCCGCTTACAACTTAGTTTCTGGCAGCCTGAGCGCATAGCGTTAATGGAATGTAACGCTGTGTATTAATCGCTATGGTTACCTGTAAACAACACCGCCGGCAGCTTCACCCACAAGGGTCGGATCTGCACTTTTGCTGAGCGCACAGTAAACGCGGTTTGCCAGGAACTAAGTTTTAAGCGGTTTCGTCAGGTATAATGCTGATGCAGGTCTGACCCTAGCCTATGGTTCTGATTCTCACATAGACCTCTATCCATATCCCTGTGTTGCTCCCATCTTCCATCACACATAGACATCTACCCCTCCATACAGACTGTGCTAACTTTTACACCAACTGCTTCTCCTTACAGATTGCTCCACCATTTATAAAGACTTCTCTCCATCTAGACTGCTCCCTTCTCCATTCAGACTGCTCCTCCATCTAGACTGCTCCCTTCTCCATGCAGACTGCTCCTCCATCTAGACTGCTCCCTTCTGCATGCAGACTGCTCCTCCATCTAGACTGCTCCCTTCTGCATGCAGATTGCTCCTCCATGTAGACTGCTCCCTTCTCCATGCAGACTGCTCCTCCATCTAGACTGCTCCCTTCTCCATGCAGACTGCTCCTCCATCTAGACTGCTCCCTTCTCCATGCAGACTGCTCCTCCATCTAGACTGCTCCCTTCTCCATGCAGACTGCTCCTCCATCTAGACTGCTCCCTTCTCCATGCAGACTGCTCCTTCATCTAGACTGCTCCCTTCTCCATGCAGACTGCTCTTCTATCTAGACTGCTCCCTTCTTCATGCAGACTGCTCTCCATCTATACTGTTCCCTTCTTCATGCAGACTGCTCCTCCATCTAGACTGCTACCTTCTCCATGCAGACTGCTCCTCCATCTAGACTACTCCCTTCTCCATGCAGACTGCTCCTCCATCTAGACTGCTCCCTTCTCCGTGCAGGCTGCTCCTCCATCTAATCTGCTCCCTTCTGCATGCAGACTGCTCCTCCATCTAGATTTCTCCCTTCTCCATTCAGACTGCTCTCACCCTTCACACAGATTGTTCCCTCCTCCATCCAGATTGCCAGGGGCGTAACTACAATAGGTGCAGGGGTTACAATTGCACCTGAGCCCTGGAGCCCCAAAATTCCCTTTGGCCTATAGAAAAAGACTAATACTATTAAAGATTTGTAATAATTGGGGGCCCCTTTGGAGCTTTTGCATTAGGGCCCCTGATCTTCAAGCTACGCCACTACAGATTGCCAACCTGCACATAGACTACTTTCTCCTCCATGAAAACTGTTCTTACCCTTTATTGGCTAGTGTGAACATGCTCTTTGTTTTAGTTGCTTGTATTTGGTATAAACAGGACTTGGCTGCCTTTTTACTGAGATAGGCATTTAATTTTTATAGCTTCCCACGGCTGGGTGACCACATTTGTGTCCCGGTCACTCTCAGCCCTTATTACCATTGAGGTCAGTTTTGACTCTTGGTACGATTTTAATATTAGAGAGTGTAGGTAGGACCATCCTGATTAGGGTACACCTTGTTGTGTTGGGATGACTTTTACACTTTTTTAATCAAAAACAGTGTTTACGAAACACCCTGTGTAATTTATTTATATGCACTACTGCTTTTTACCTATTACTTACAGCAGGGTATATACTCATTTTATTGTTATCTTAGGTTTTCGTTGGTTAATGGCTAATGGCCAGTGTGCACATGCTCTTATACGTTGTATGTGTACCAACGTATCCTCCGTTTCATTCGTTTGGTTTTGCTACTGTCGGAGTCCAAGCTGAACTTTTTGGCAAGAGCTGGTTGTGTTCTTTGAGCATTTTATGGCAATTTTATTTAGGTAACATATGATACTTCAAGAATGAGGCATCGGAAAGTAGTCCACATGGCCCCAACCAAGCAGCCTGATATCAGCTTGTATATTGAATATTTTAACAATCACTTTTAAAGTACTTTGCTGTGAACTGCATTGACATAACACAAGTCTACGCAAACAGCTCTATCCACTACTCCAGGATTCTGTACGGCATCGGCGGAGAGCATACAGTAAAGCTTATCTATGGGGGGGAGTGAGTATAATAATTAAATACTCCGTGGCTCCACAGATGGAGCTTCCCTTTAATACATTTGGTTGTTAAGATGGATGTGAACAGAGATCAGAGTGTACAGTATGAATTATTTCTGCGAGTAAATATCTCACATTCTCCGGTATACATTGAAGACATCATGCTATTTATACATTGCACATATGCCGAAAATAGATGGAAGTGTTAAAGATGTTGCAATGAACCGGGGTCTTCAGAACAATGAAGGAGAAAGGTGAGAAGAAGGAAAGGAGGGAATCATTCTCTAATGGTGTTTTCCATTTCTGGTGTCATATTTTATAAATAACCTTCACATTTTAAAGCGAATATGCTGATCCAGCATCTGTTCTGTCTCCCCAAAGGAAGCCATGCATTTTTCATTCTGGAAGAACATGTACACAAAAGAATAACAAAGATTTCGACTGAGCCGCCATGCAGTGTTCCTCTTAATCTCCTCGTACTGCTTTCCCTTCAATCTTGTATTGGCTGTCTCATCATATTAAAATGGTAAAATTGCAAGTTGCTTGTAAACACCTTTACTTCTTATTAAAAATCTTCTTTATCATTCTATATGTCCAGACCCACCGTAGCTAGGGCTGCACAGGGCAGGCGTTTGTCTTCCTCCTGTCACAGAACCCCGCCTGCAGCTGTGGGTACCGGTGTGGTCCAGATTCAAAATTGTTGGCTGAACAGATTTAAAAGGTTGTTTCAAGTCGTGACGCCACCTGTGAGCGTTCCGGTGATGTCCACTGGCGCTGCGTGGACCTCCGGGGGATGGAATGCAGCAAGATGGGACGCTCCCCACAGGATGAGCGGGAATCCCTGGAGCCAGGAGCTGCACAAGATGTTGTGAGGCAGCTGCAGTTACCTTAGTATGCGGAGATGGACGGTTCTAAGAAAGGCACGGACACTGATAGTCTCTGTAACGGGTACTTTACTGTAACCAGCAGGTGATACATGGTATACAGTTGACGGGTAACGGACCGGGTGGACTCAGCAATGACCAGTGTTTCTAAGAGCTCCGCGGTGTTCCTCCATTCTAAGCTAGTTTGTGTTGCCGTTATCGCCTTGGGGTGCCAGATCGGGTACAAGGAGGCTGCTTCAATTTCCCTACCGGTGAATTCTGACCGGTGTTTGTGGGGAGCCTTGGGTCCTTTTGGTGGGTACTCCGCTGGCAAGACAACTCAGTGGTGATGGGGTGCTCCTGGAGAGCGATCCTTCACTCCTGGTTTGCATAGCAGTGCTGAACAACTGCTAACTTCGGAACCAGTAATCCGGTTGTAAATGAGCACGGGTGGAAGGTGACCCGTATTTGGTTGCCCAGAGTCCAGTTGTTGAGGCGCCGGGATAATGGCGCCCAGCCGGGGGTGGTGGTGGCCTAGGGGCTGCACGGAACTGTGCAAGGCTCCCTCTCCTACGTTCCTCCTGGCCACGTCTGCTTCCTCCTTCTCCTACATTCTTGCAGACTTGTTCTGCTGTTCTCTGCAGACACACACTCTCTTTGTGTCCTGACTTCTCCACTACACACTACCTCTACACTCCGCCCACCAGGACCTTATTGGCCCTCTATGCTGATGTGCATGTAGGGTATGGAGCTCTGAGTTTTAACATGTCATTGCTTAGTCACAGAATATTGCTGCTGCTGTCTTGGCTGCAATACACTCCTGTGACGCACTCGTTGCAGGGCGCCACATATAAATTATAGATCATTGTCAATACTACTGGCCACTTCTGCAGCCTGCCAGAGATAGTCGTTTTAAGCAACCACTGCTGTAAAATTGGCTAGATCACTCGATCCTGCCTTTTCTGTCCTCACTACACGGGCCATGGGTGTATGAAGTTAAACAGCTATGCTGGGTCCAATAAGAAGACTGTTTCTGAAGCCTGTGATTTGATTAAATGTGGTAGATTAATTCGGTGAAACTGGGGATAATAGGGATACATACAATCAGAGCAGGTATTATACAGTAGAACATACATATCACAGACAGCTATACAATATGCATTCAACACCTAAATAAGCCTGAATCTAATATAGAATGCAACAAACTAGATTAGAGTAAGATTGGAGCAGTTAATGGCTACAGACAACAAATTCTTACCAGCAATGCTATCACAAGAGGGAAAGAAAATAGAGACTGTCTTCCTGTATGACGCATGAAGAGAAAATGGAGACTGGGAGACTGAACTGCCATAATGCATTGCGAAGGGGAGGCGAAGCAGAGCCATAAAAATAGAATACTGATAAAAGTTCAGCCACTAGAGGGAGCTAAAGTACTATAAACTAACTAAATAAGGGATATTAGCTTTGCAAAGAGCAGAGCATTCTATAAACAACCTAGTGAAGAGCCAAGGTAATACTGGGGAGCCACAATAGGAAAAAACAGATAGAATCTGGAAGCAGAACGCTACCAGCTTTAATGCCCCCATGCTTCTCCGATACTTCAAAGATGAGAAATTTAGCCAAAATTCCTAAATTCTTCTATTTGTAAAACAAAAGGTACAGGAGCGCGATGTGTGAATCCTGGTGGTCTTAAGGGTTAACAGATGGCATGTCAATTGGCCACTCACCTGGGGGGGTTGTGCAGTCGTACACAACACTGGTATATGCCAGGAAGCAGAGGAGCCCCCGCTAGGAAACTGCACAATAAGCTGGCCTGTAGTCCTGCCTTAGCCACTGTGTCACGTCGCCATTGGACTCAATGGCTGGTGTTCCTGCCTCGGCCGCTGGGAGGTGCCGGATTCCTTCGGCTGATGGTGCCGGTGATAGGAGGGCCATGTCCTCATATGGACCTGCTGCTTCGACGTCTGCCTCTATCAAGGGGTGCTGCCGTATTTCTCCTGTGGGTGATGTTAGTTGCAGAAGAGAGGGTCCTGCAGAGGCGTCTGATAAGCGCAGCCTTCGTTCTTCTGTCAGAAGTGAGGTGGTTGGTGCCAGTCGTGCATCACCGTCTGGCCTGGTTCTAGGGGCGGTCCGGATGAGATCATCAGGCTGTGAGCTCCAGCCTATTGGAGGTGACCGCGCCCTTCAAATACCTTGGAGCCTGTCTTGCAGGCCGCCAGATATAGTCTTAGTTCCCCAGGGATCTAGTGTGTGTTTGGTTTTGACTGGTCTTTGCCTGGATTTTTGACCCTGCTTCAGCCTGACGATTTGGTACCTTAACTGCCCTCCTGGTTTTACTCGGACTCCTGACTACGTTTTCGGATCCTGGTTTTTATTCCCTTCCTGGCGACCTTCCTGCTCCAGTCCGTTGCTCATCTTAGGTAACTACCTCCTCGGCTCCGCTGTAATTCCAGCTTTCTGTATAGGGTAAAAGGGTCTCGGGGCTCCTCCTGATGCTGCCTTGCCAGCTTCTGTCAGGGAGTGTAGTTACGATGCTTCCCAAGTCCTCAAAGAGGAGGATTTAGAAAACGCCTTGGCCCAGAGCAGCTCCACTAGAGATCTCACAATGGGATTATAACATAAACAAAGGGAAAATGGATCCTGGAGTTTATGAGCGCTAAGGCACAAAGCAAAGGGAATGTATTAACATTGTATGGGCCACAACGCGTTTCAATAGCACGCAGGCTGTCTTCATCAGGTGATACCTTAGCGCTCATAAACTCCAGTATCCATTTTCCCTTTGTTTAAATTCTTATATTGTCTCGGACTTTCCTGGAAAATTCAATTTGCAAAAAAGTTATTCTCTACAAATTGAATGTCCCTTATTGAGTATTGGGGTCTCCCTAGAGCATAATTTGTGTAAGATAAAAAAAAAATCCTGATACCTCACTGCTCACCTATGTGTCCCCTCCACTCTTTGCTGTCACGTGTTTTGTCCTTGTCTAATCATCTGATCACCGACACTTGTGCTAAAATCCTCGGCCTCTCACACTAGGCTGGGGCTTCCAGCTTTGACAAAGTTGGTGATATGAGCTTTAAGGCCCCGTTACACGTTTCAACATAGTTTCCGACATCGTTCAAAAGTGACGTCAGGAACGATGTTGAAATTACATCATTGTTGCGTCGTTGAGTGTAAACGCACGATTCAACAATGATAGTTGTTCAAGTCGGAGTTGACAGGTTTTCTGCATGCAGGAAAACCTGTCAACTTCAACTTAAGCAACCTGTGGCATCGTTCGGTTTGACACCGCAATAGCGATGTCACGGCCGATCCAGCCTTTTCGCTGCATTGCAGTGGATTGCTCACTGGGTTGATCCCAGCCTAGGGAGCAATCGCTGCTGCAACATCACAGCGCCGTCACCGGCAACATCTCTCCGTGTGACAGCTAGGCTGCGATGTTGGCAGTGAGTGGGCACCCGCGGCATCACATCCGACATCTCAGCCGATGTTGTAAGGTGTAATGGGGCCTTTAGCGGCTGCAATCAGAAAATGCGACTAGTACTGGATAGGAAATGGGGGGGGGGGGGGGAGTGAAGGGACTGGAGAGGTGAGTGGTAAGATGAGTATAAATATATTTTTAAATGTTTTAACCTTTTACTGGCCATTTATAAGTAAAACAAATGGGGTCCAGCATTCGCCATTTAGCTAAATGACAAATGCAGATTTTTGTTAAATTCAAGTAGAACTCAATTCCATTTGAATCTACTGCATACCTACTGTAAAGGCAAAGCATCGGAGAGCGCACAGTTTGGGATAGCAGCTGAGCCATGATTTTGGACTTAAACTATCAGTCATAAGGACCGTACTTTCCCTGTCAAACAGGGAGCCAGGACGCAGAGAAGCGATATTCTCCTGAAGATAGGATCCTGAGACAAATCACTTATAGGGGTTTACTGAAACCCTCATACTGATGGCTCTTCCTAAGGGTACCTTTACACACCACAATCACGGCAAGAAATAGTGACGGCGATATGTCGCCCTGCGACAATCGCCATTAAAATCCCTCCCAGTTGCGGCGTGTAATTGGGGAATTTGGCGGCGATCTGTTGCCTCGCCCAGGTCGCCTGATTTCAGAGCTGTCAATATTTCTTGCCGTGGTTGCGGCGTGTAAAGGTACCCTTAAGATAAACTATCACTATCATGGAGGTCCACCTGGCACTGACAATCCCATCGATCATCTCACTGAAGTGGGACAAAGAACTTGCAAGAGTCTCTTTGCCAGACAGAACGCTGTATTAGTAAGTGTCTCGGCTTGGTATTGCAGATCAGTCACTTGAATAGGATCAACCACCGTTGGTTGGGTGCCAGGAGTTGTACCCCCAAACTGATATTGATGGCTTATCCTAAAAAATGACCATTTACAATGAAATCCAGAAAAGCCTATAAAGGCGATGTATGTGGTCTCCTCCGTGTACAGCCTGCAATGACCACAGTGCCACCTCACCACCACTGGACCTGGTGCTCCACCACCTCTGGACCCGACGCTCCACCACCACCGAGCAGACTCAACCTACTGTTCCCCATCCCATTGCCCTGTAGAATGTAAGCCTGCAAGGGCAGAGTCCTCTCTGTCCCCTCTGTACCAGTCTGTCACTGTAATTTGCAAAAGCTTTTCCCCTTGTTAGTATACCAAGATCCAGGGTCTCCACCTTACCCCCCATTCAGACCTGCTATGCTATGTAAGGCTACTTGAAAAAGTCACCTTTTGGAGCAGTGTTCCTCAACTCCAATTCTCAAGATCCACCAACAGGTCTTGTTTTCAGGATTTCCTTAGTATTGCACAGGTGATAATTGAAACTCCTGCACAGGTGATGATTACTAGGAAATCCTGAAAACATGCACTGTTGCTGGCACCTGAGGACTGGAGTTGAGGACTTTTTCTTCATAACTGTTTGCTAGACCTGGTTCTTGTGCATCAAGCTGGAAGACAGCCGTGAGTCACACATTACGGGTCTGTGAGCCACATTTTACTCCTGAGCTACAAATTGGAAACCTCTGCTGTAGGCCATACTTAGCCATGCACTTGGATGTAGCAAATATCTAAATCAGAGGTCCCCAACTCCAGGCCTCAAGGGCCGCCAACAGTGCAGGTTTTCAGGATTTCCTTAGTATTGCACAGGTGCTAATGTGATCATCTGCACAGGTAATGATTCCAAGCCCTGTGCAATGCTAAGGAAATCCTGAAAACCTGCACTGTTGGAGGCCCTTGAGGCCTGGATTTGGGGACCTCTGATCTAAATGCATAATCACGAATAATGCGTCACACACTTCCAGCGCTTATGTCGCTATGCCACAATCCACCGCAGCACCGTTGTGGGATAGTGACACAAGTGACGGAAGTGAAAGTGACAGAGACACCACCACTACCGTCGGGAGATCAGCGGCGCTAGCCACTGATCTCCTGACAGTAGCCATGGCTCATCTTCCGCCGCATGGACGTCCAGGGGGGATGTAGCCGGGAGATGAGCGGCGCCCCAGCGGAAGTACCCCGACCACCATATTGGAACACCCAAGTTATGGGTATTATGATATGGTGGTCAGGATTCAAAACCCCCGCCAAGCCTCAGCCAATCAGCAGCAAGGGATTCAAATCCCCCGGCAAGGCCGGCGGCCACTCTGACAATCATGCGCCAACAGGGCTGATTGGTCGCCGGCGACCAGTCAGCGCTGTTGGCACATGATTTAAATCCTGCTTCACTGATTGGTCACTGCAGTGGGCGGCGACCAATCAGCGAAGTGGTGCGCGGCTTGGCAGGGGATTTGAATCCCCTGCGCCGTTCAATAACTCAGCCGGCGGCCAATGAGCGGCGCTTGATTCAAATCCCCTGCCACCATACAGTGCTAATCACTGAGCCACCATATACTGTGCTAACCACTGAGCCACAGTATACAGTACTAACCACTGAGCCACCATATAGTATGCTTACCACTGAGCCACCATATACAGTGCTAACCACTAAGCCACCATATACAATGTTAACCACTCAGCCACCGTATACAATGCTAACCACTAACCCACCATATAGTGCTAACCACTGAGCCACCATACAGAGCTAACCACTGATCCACTGTATACAGAGCTACACTGACCCCGTATACAGAGCTAACCACTGAGCCACTGTATACAGTGCTAACCACTGATTCAGCGTATACAGTGCTAACCACTGAGCCACCATACAGAGCTAACCACTGATCCACCGTATACAGAGCTAACCACTGAGCCACAGTATACAGTGCTAACCACTGAGCCACCGTACAGTGCTAACCACTCAGCCACCGTATACAATGTTAACCACTAATCCACCATATACTGTGCTAACCACTGAGCCACCATACAGTGCTTACCACTAATCCACCATATACTGTGCTAACCACTGAGCCACAGTATACAGTACTAACCACTGAGCCACCATGTACAGTGCTAACCACTGAGCCACCATATACAATGTTAACCACTGAGCCACTGTATACAATGCTAACCACTAACCCACCATATAGTGCTAACCACTGATCCACCATATGCAGAGCTAACCACTGATCCACCGTATACAGAGCTAACTACTGAGCCACCGTACAGTGCTAACCGCTGAGTTGAGCCAGATTTAAATCTCCCACCAATACAGCGCCACTCAGCTGACTGGTCGCATGCCGGGCAGCGCTCGATCAATCAGCTGAGTGGTGCGGTATTGGCGAGAGATGTTAGCACTGTATATGGTGGCTCAGTGGTTAGCACAATATATGGTGGATCAGTGGTTAGCACTGTATATGGTGGCTCAATGGTTAGCAATGTACTGTGATTTAGTGGTTAGTACTGTGCAGTGGTTCAGTGGTTAGAACTGTGTGGTGGCTCAGTGGTTAGCACTGTGCAGTGGCTCAGTGGTTAGCACTGTGTGGTGGCTCAGTGGTTAGCACTGTGCGGTGGCTCAGTGGTTAGCACTGTATATGGTGGCTCAGTGGTTAGCACTGTATATGGTGGATTAGTGGTTAGCACAGTACAGTGGCTCCGTGGTTAGAACTGTGCGCTGGTTCAGTGGTTGGAACTGTGTGGTGGCTCAGTGGTTAGCTCTGTATATGGTGGCTCAGTAGTCTGTACTGTATGGTGGCTCAGTGGTCTGCACTCTACAGTAGCTCAGTGGTTAGCATTGTATTGTGGCTCAGTGGTTAGCACTGTATATGGGGGCTCAGTGGTTAGCACTGTATATGGTGGCTCAGTGGTTAGCACAGTATGGTGGCTCCATGCTTAGCACTGTACGTTGGTTCAGTGGTTTGAGCTGTGTGCGGTGGCTCAATAGTTAGCACTGTATGGTGGCTCAGTGGTTAGCATTGTATATGGTGGCTCAGTGGTTAGCACTGTATGGTGGCTCAGTGGTTAGGACTGTATGGTGGCTCAGTAGTCAGCACTG
The DNA here is from genome assembly GCA_033576535.1 of Allobates femoralis. Taxonomy (NCBI): domain Eukaryota; kingdom Metazoa; phylum Chordata; class Amphibia; order Anura; family Aromobatidae; genus Allobates; species Allobates femoralis. The sequence continues at coordinate 33,096,655 of JARQOC010000011.1, forward strand.
TATGGTGGCTCAGTGGTCTGCACTCTACAGTAGCTCAGTGGTGAGCATTGTGTGGTGACTCAGTGATGAGAGGCAGGCATACGGGAGGCAGAAGGCACAGAGGAAGCAGAGGCACAGGGGAGGGAGAAGGCACAGGGGAAGCAGAGGCACAGGGGAGGGAGAAGGCACAGGGGACGCAAAAGGCACAAGGGAGGCAGAATACACAGGGGAGGCAGAGGCACAGGGGGAGGCAGAGTCATAGGGAGAGACAGCGCACACAGGGGCTGAGAGCACACAGCGTGGAGAGAAAAGCACATGTAAGACAGAGCGCACAGGGGAAGAGACAGCACAGACAGGAGAGAGCATACAAGGGGACACATGCCCAATGACTCCCTCCCGATGCAATAGCATCGGGCCTATTTCTACTACCTTTATAATTGTAGAGTGAATTCAGCTTTAAACAAAGGGACATCTTTAGTACTGTGTCCGCCACTACGACCTTCATAATAGAACATGATCTATCTGTTCCGATAGGCTGACAGCGCGGTACAGTAAAATTCTTCTTGAAAGAAGCCATATGAACGCAACTTCTCAGTAAAGATTATCCTTAATGATTTTTCTACATTAGAGACCTGTAATTAATTAGTGTCAAAAATGATGTAAGAGCAAGTTAGCAATGCAGGTGACGGGGGGGAGATGGGATCTTTCACCGAGCCTCTGTACGAATAATTGCATAACATTAAGGACATGTTTCTTAAATCACATTGTTAATCCGATGGGCTGAACCCATCTTTCTTTTTATCGTAGTTCTCCATAGGCAATTAAGCAAATTAGAGATTCGAAGGAATGCAGTCAGGTATATTTTTCCTTAACCGTTCCTCAGTACCCCCGGCACTAGTTGTAGGTACCGATATTTAATTACCCATTGTGAAATGTAATTGTATTTACGCCTGAATATTAAGTAAAATTGATCATTTTATAAACTGTACCCTAGCAAGAAAAATAAGCAATCATAATATGCAAACGAGTGAAAATAACAGAATATAAAACATCTCTAGAGACTTTTATAAAGTAAAAACATTGCATCAAAATTTGATTGTGAAACATATGGCATAAATACAGTACCTTTTATTTAATATTGTTAGGACACCTAAGGGAATATTTCAAATGAATTATCCTGAATGAGAGATTATGTTATATGTAACATATTAAGAGTTCAAGAAAATGTGTTTAAATGGGTTGTGGCTTCCCATAAAATAGTGCCATACCTGTGTTATGTTGCAACTGCAACTGTATTGCAATTCAGACGTATTCTATTCAATGAAATGGCAATGGAGACCTAAAGGGAACCAACCAGCAGGATTTAGGGCTATAAAGTGACCCACTGGTCTGGACACCACAAGGGGTACTGCACCTATGCCACAGGTGTGGTTCTCCTGTAGTCGGGAGATAGGGGATGGTAGATATGGGATCTTCAGCAAACACCCAACACGTAGAATCCTAGTTAGGGACGTGGGTAGACCCGCTGTAGGGAGGACACAGTCCAAGGGAGGAGTATAAGGTAGAGAAGTGTGGGTGGGAGGGAGAAGGACAGTTTCAGTTTTGAGTTGAGTTCTCAGTTGAGAGGAGTTAGTTTGCAGTGGAACAGAGAACAGCTAGACTGTAGAGCACGGAAAGTGAGACGTCGAGTCGAGTGAGGAGGAGAAGGAGAGACAGAGAAGTGGTGCAAAACTAAGAGAAGCAGGGAACTTGAGGAGCTGAGGCTCGTCCTGGGAGCGGAAAAGAAGGAACCCTAGGGGCACCGACGGAGCACGTGCGGCCGTATCCGGGACTTGTGATTCCAGACAGAGGGGTTTGGCCAAGGAACAGGGATCAGCCCTGAACACAGTGCTGGAGTCCAGCACCCGACCCGATGAACCGGAGGCTACGAGCTTCATAGGAGCTGTAGCTCACACCTGGCGCATCCCCCGAGAAAACAGCCAGACAAGGGTATGGGGACAAGATACCGGTCACCCACTAAGACCCATGACTGTCGGATCAGGCCTCTGTGTGCAGAGGAGCTAAAAGGAGCACTGAGGAACAGGACCAGAGAGAGGTAAACACAGGCACACCACCGAGAATCTCATACTTGCCACCCCTATCTCTTAAAGACTACACAGGCTGAAGCTTATCTGAGAGAGTATAACATCTATGACCTGTTGAAACTTGAAGCTTGCTGTAAGTAAATCCGGGTACAGAGTTGCAGAACTGTGTGAGTCTGTGTTATTTGTGCGGCAACCAACTGTGAAGGCCACTGAGCAAAGTAACGAGGTCTAACGTTAACTCCTGTCTACTGGTAACTACAATTACTCCATCCGCTGCCCTGGGGACCCGCTCCTCCTGTGGGGAGCCACTACATCTCAGCTGCTCGTCCATCGTCCCCAATGGTTCTGCCGGGTCTCGACCCCTGTGACTCGCCAGAAGCACTAAAGCCCAGTTCCGAGTACCCCACGGCCCTGTGGTGCATCACAATAATACCTTTACTTTAAGGATTCCATGTTTTATTGCAGAGAAAAGAATGTCCTGGAAAACAGGGCAGCAGATGATTGATGTGTACAGCACTGGGGTTGTTTTTTTTTCTACCCCTGTGGGTTGGGCATGCCTTTCAGCTGTAAGCCAAACCCTCTCTCCCTCCCTTTTATCTTCTTTCAGTTTTGTCTGGCACCCTGCGGCTGTAGTATAGATAAGAGGGAGGTGGGGAGGGTCTGTCTTACAGATGAAATGCATGCTCACAGGGGAGGAAAAACCCAACCCCAAATAGTGATGCAATGCTGCACACATCAATCATCTGATGCCCTGTTTTCAGGAGTTTTATGACACTTTTATTTGCAATCAAATATGGAATCATTCAAGTAAAGGTATGATTGCACTCACTATCTCAGTGCCTGCAAGGCACTGGCTTCACTTTATAGCCCCAAATCCTGCTTGTTGGTTCCCTTTAAACAATAGACAGGTTTCTATCAGAAAGGAGCCATTATTTTTTGCTTTTTTGCTTTTTCGCCTCTTTTCAACTAGTATTGAGAAGTCCAGGTCATCAAAAATGATGACTGGGAAGTCATCTAAAAAATATCCCCAACTTCCCTCTCCCGAAAACGCTTTGGTATGGCTGACTGTATGTGAGAGAGCAGAACTGTCCAATCAGTATCTTCCAATGAAGTTTGGGTCAAGAACTGAACTTTATCTAAAGCCTGGCTGAACTCCCAGAACCCAAACATCAGCGGCTGTAATGTCTGTATACTCTTTTACTTCCTACCCTGCCCAGGAGCTGTGGTATATCTGACCACTTCCTTCTACTTCCTACCCTGCATTAGAGCTGTGGTATATCTGACCTGTTCCTTTTACTTTCTCCCCTGCCCAGGAGCTGTGGTATATCTGACCTGTTCCTTTTACTTTCTCTCCTGCCCAGGAGCTGGTTTATATCCGACCTATTCCTTTTACTTCCTCCCCTCCCCAGTAGCTGGGGTATATCCAACCTGTTCCTTTAACTTTCCCCCCTCCCCAGGAGCTGTGGTATATCTTATTTGTTTCTTTTACTTCCTCCCCTGCCCCAGGAGCTGGTTTATATCTGACCTGTACCTTATACTTCCTCCCCTGTCCAGTAGCTGGGGTATATCCGAACTATTCTTTTTACTTTCTCCCCTGCTGAGGAGCTGGGAGAGAAACTGTTCCCAACTGTTCCTTTTACTTCCTGCCCTTCCCAGTAGCTGGGGCATATCTGACCTGTTCCTTTTACTTACTCCCCCACCCAGAAGCTGTGTTATATCCAACCTGTTTCGGACACATACATTACACAGGAGCACATTTATAAGAATCTCTCTGGACTGGAACACTGCTTTTTAACATATGCAATTGTGGAACTTATTTTTATTCTAAGATCTGTTAATTACAATGTACAATTGCTCGTTGTACAACCCCTTTAAAGGCCACTTTACACACACCAACTTATCTGTCCAACTTCTGAACAACTTACTGGGTGCAGTGAAATCGTGGATACATTGTTCTATTTTGTGGCTGTGTACAAATGTAACAATGTGTCCATGATTTCACTGCAACCAGTAAGTTGTTGAGAAGTTGGACAAATAAGTTGGTGTGTGTAAAGTGGCCATAAGTCCTAGCTCAGACTTTGAATTTGGCCTTACTTTTTAGAAATAGGTTGTTTAGTAGCTGGGTGTATTATAATTGACAATATCATCCCTGTAATAAATAAAAAAGAATATTGGGAGTTAAATGTGGTTTTGTGCATTTACCGCTATAGACCACTAGTAAACTTTTTATATATAGGTGGGCATTTATTATTCCATATATCATAAATACCAGTAGGTGAAATATCTAATTTATGCAAATCTGGAACCAGCTTATATTGAAATATTTCCTTCCTAATCCTATAGTATGTATAGTGCATCTCAATGAAATAAAGTATCATCAAAAAGTTAATTTATTTCAGTAATTCAATACAAAAAGTGTAACACATATATTATATAGAGTCATTACACACAGAGGGTTCTATTTCAAGTGATTATTTATGTTAATGTTGATGATTATGGCTTAGAACCAATGAAAACCCAAAGGTTTCAGAAAATTAAAGCAGGGGAGATGAACAGTTAAAAACTGTGCTGCTGTAGTCCACGAGACATCAAAGGGTGCATATAATATTCATTTATTAGTTAGCGTATTTCAGGGCTCCCAGAAATGCCCTGAAAAATGGCAATAGGATATTGATTTTTGATGATACTCTAATTCATTGAGATGCACTGTATGGTTAAGTTCAGTCTCTGCCCTGTTCAGGTATTTAACATTTCTCAGCCAGCAGCATAGAATCCTGACTGCCATGATGGCCGCACTGCTGCTCTTCGATGAGGTCATAGCCACAAGTGATGTCATAGTGGATTCTAGAATGTCAGTTGGGGATGAAATCCCTGAGTGCGGTCACATCAGCGCCATTTTGCTAGTTGATGTTTACATTGACGCATCAATTTGGCTCTGGAAGAGTGAGCTAGGTGTTTCATCTGGTGTTTACTTCCGCTACTAATTTTTAATTCTTACATAGCGCACAATAATATCAGTGCCACTACAGAGTTTATTTTTCGGATATTCCACCATACTTGTCTCGGGAATCTGAGAAATGACTTCCCGAGAGCTAAGACAACTGATTGCCGACAACGACGAATGGATGAGAAGACCAGAAAATCAGGGTAAGTGAAATATTTGGGGGGAGAAAGACAAGATTTCCATAGTCAACAAAGTCATCATACTATTATGGCCCATGTGATTAGCCTACCTGATGCTGGATGTATGTAAATAATAGAGGTAGTAGTTTTGGGGAAATAGCTTATCGCTGTATCTTGCTCTAAATTTTCCCTTTGTTTCCCCAAGTAAAAGGAAGTATTTTGTGTTGCTTCTGCCTTCCTCTCCATTTCTGTGATCCACTGGATCTAGCACAGACCTCTGGTCATTACACCATTAGGTATATATCTGATGATGATATGATGATGGGCTAGGTGTAGGCCTCTGTGTCTTATATCTGCACACATGCCCACCTTCTGTCATACACAATATGCTCTTAGTCATAAATAAAATCACATATACAAAAAGTATGAATATATATATACAAGTGTTTGGTCTATACATCATAGCAATACAAGGTAGCGCCATGTGCACAAGCAGGGTTCCCCAGCTCCAGTCCTCATGGCCCACCAACAGGTCAGGTTTTCAGGATCACCATAGTATTTCACAGGTAATAACTGAATCACCTGCACTTATGCAATACTAAGGAAATTTTAGGTGCTGGGAGAGCATAAGTAACCCGGCGAGATTGTTCCAATGTTTATTTATTACAATGTCTTCTTATCTCTGATCTTTGTTAGGGTGTTTCACACCTGG